>CM067376.1:232500543-233100543 GCA_034510155.1 Eucriotettix oculatus | reverse complement strand
TTTTGTGCGCCCCGCCTAAGCTTTACTTTCGACTTTTTAAATATAAATTTTACGTGCTTCCCGATCTGCTTCCAAATAAAGCATAAGAATTGTAAAATAAACAGTAGATATTTTGATTGTAGAATAAATATTTCATCTAAATAACAAGAGAAAAGAGATATGACGCTGCATTGCAACAGCAAACGGACAAATGTGAAGCGAAATATTCATTTCAAAACTAGGACGAACAAAATTTTATTCGAAATTACGCAATTTTAGAATATTTTTCACGATTAGCCACGCTTGTAATTCAAATCACGTTACGTTATTGAAGAAATTATTTATTTCTATTAACATAATTAAAGGCGACAGACGATTATGGTTAAATGGCGTGCAATATCGTCTATATCTACAAGTATAGAACGATTGGCGGAAGTTAAGGAATTCTGCAAATTGGGAAGCATAATAACTAGTGATGGTAGTAGTATAGTAGACATAAAGAGTAGGATAGCACAGGCAAGGAAGGCTTTCGCGAAAAAGAGGGATTTACTTACGGGAAATATAAGTGTGAATATTAGGAAATCGTTGCTAAAAATGTTTGTATGGAGCGTGGCGATATATGGGTGCGAAACGTGGATGATAGAAGTTGGGGAAAGGAAAAGAATAGTGGTGCTATAGGCGAATGTTGAAAATCAGATGGGTGGATAAAATCACAAACGAGGAAGTTCTAAACAGAATAGGGGAAAAGCGGACAATATGGAGGACGTTACTAAGAGAAGGGATAGATTAATAGGCCACGTTTTAAGACACGAAGGTCTTGTAAAATTAGCATTAAAGGGAAGTGTGTGGGGTAAGCACAGAAGAGGGAGGCCAAAAATGGAATACGCTAAGCAGATTATGGAGGATGTTGGGTGTGCTATTTATAAGGAAATGAAAAGGCTTGCGAAGGATAGGTTAGTATGGAGGGTTGTTTCATAGCAGTCTTAGAACTGTATACCACAACAACAACACAGACCGATTGGTTGCAAATAATCAATGTCAAACTTCTCATTTTTTCCATAGTAATTAAAATTTCTTCGTTTTCTATAATGTTTCCATATATTAGAGTTGTCAATTTATTCATTTTATTAATTAGGAGATAATTTGGGCCAGTTTTCTAGAAGTGTTATAATTTTGTTTCTTATACGCGGCCCAAGTAGAATTTTTGAGTTTGTAGTCGGCACGTTCTCAAAAAAATGCCCGTATTTCTAAACATTGTCTCACAATTAATGAGTGAAGACAACAGTCACAGAATATCAGAGAGGAATTTAAATCAGCTTTGATATATAATCTTCAATGTGAATGATTCAAATCTAACATAGAAAGTTACTAATATGCGAAATAACAGAAGCAAAAGCGAAAAGAACAATGTTAAATTTAATAAAATATAAGTATAGTTAGTATGCATATTACTTTCACAGGCACTTGATATCTGATTTATAATGTCTGAACTCAACAACAAATATTTCTGCAATTTCTACGTTACCTCCATATATTTGAGATGTAATAAGTAAAGTTGTGGTTTCGCTTTTCGACATGCTGCATTAATAATCTTAACTAGTATCAGTCTGAACTAAGTTTGATATCAACAGCATCAATATGTTAGTTCAACATTAATGTATCGTCAAAGAGATGTCCTAGGAAGGATACATTCAGCAAAACGTTATATGCAGAAGTGTTATTATTTTATGATGTAAAGGGAATCTGTACTTTTGTATCTGAAGTGTTTTTTCAGGACTGAACCACATATATTTAAATTATAAAGTGCATTCTCTGTGCTTTATAAATTCATATCTGAAATAAGTAAATTTGTACAAGCCACATTCAAAGCATACGTTACTACATAAAAGGAAAAGTAGCACTCATAAAATTATTAATTAATCTGGCTTAATATTATAAATATAAATTATAATATTATATAATATATTTTATATAATTATAAATAATATAGCCGACCTCCTGTGGTTTAGTGGCTAGTCCCGGGTTCGAATCCTGGCATGGGCTTCGATGTTTGTGTTGTCATGGTTGACAAGACCGGGATTAAGACTGTTGGAGCACCGATACTTTGACCACGTGTCACTCCAAATTCGGAATGTGTCACGCAAGATGACAGTCCGCAGTCGACTCGGTAGGCTCAGGCCCTCAATGGGCTGTAGAGCCATGGAGAAAGAAAAAAATAATATAAAATGTTTAAAAGTTAGAAATAAAATAATTTAATTTCATTATGTTTCGTCCCCAACTTTAAGGATATATTCTCTAATAACTGTCACAATATTGAAGCTCAAATGTGGCACTTTTGAAACGACGTCGTCTCCGACAAGCCGCAGGCTTCGACTAAAAAGCCCGTATGCAGAAATGCATATTTCGAAATGAAATTTTGTATATGTGCATCTAGGGTTTTGTAGTACAAACTGTTTAAAGTTCATCAAAATCGGAAATGGTAGCGCGGGAATCTCTTGGTCAGTTGACATGGAATGACCCTCTACATAAAAGTATATATTATAACACGTGCATAGTTCTTTGTATATTATTTAGTAGCCCTAAAACTGAATTTTGAACCACACCACAGCACTTATTCTTGTAAATAATCTTTACTTGCTTTATTTCCAGCCGCTACAATTTATTTTCTAATTTTGAAGATGTATTGTGATATATCAAGAAAATATATCTTTTAAATTAGTAGAATATTAATATTACTATCAATGCATTTCAGTTTTGGCAGATTTTAGATCTAGAAACTGCCTTGAGAGCATTTCATGAATTCTAGAAATTAATTATGTGTAATCAATTTTAATTTTCATGATGTAGGAAGAAGGAAAATTGATCTCTAATTCGATGTCCTGAAAAATTTGAGGGCCGCAATCTTTGTTTAAATGGTAAACACTTGGCAAGGTTTGGCCAAGTATTAGCGAGCTGTAAGGAAGAGAATAGCAGTGGAAGGTTCATCAGAGGTGGGCAGGACTGACATGATTTGTTGGCAGCCATAGTTGAGACGGTTCGGTTGTGGAAGAATTTTTCAGAGTTTCGAGACAGAGACGTGAGAAGAGCTATGTGTGAGATTCGTAAATAGAAGTCGGAGTAGCTGTTGGGATCAGAAACATTGTGGTTTAATATGTTGAGAATCTTCAAAGCTCCCACGTGATTAAAATATAGTTGCGGGACTCTGAACAGTAATTATTTTATGCTCTATGTAAGCATTGTAATGAAATAAGAATATAGTGACGTTTAGATTGTGTATATGATTCCTTCCCAGGGCTATTAGTTACGAGAAATATTCACTCAACGAAACGGTTTTGGAGAAATATGGGTGATAAATGGAAAATCAGATTACCAAATTCATCAATTGACCCTAAAACGGTAACCAACAACATACCTGAACATACTATTACATTTGATCGTGTCCCATGTAAAATGATGGGGGGAATATTAATTAATGAATTTAATATTTTGAGTTTAAATATATACATTTATTAGTTGTAAATAGAATAATTTTTAATATGGGTAGTGCGTGTATATATTATGTACAAAAATAATTAATTAAAATGGGATTGTATTAAAGATCTCAGGGTATTAATGGTTTGGGTGACCACGTGTAGCAGATCTGTTCGTTGACGAACCTGAGTTGTTTTCATAGGCGTCTCGCTGTAATTTCCGAGTTGACAATAGTACGAAATCGCTCTGCCAAATTGAGGAAACTCCACTTTTTCCTCTTTCTTCACTTGTTGTTAAGACCTTTCTTCCCTGCTTCCTGGACTGATCAAAGCATGGTCTCCGCAGCCACTTCACCAATCTCCTCTCTCCACCACTCTGCTGCCAATCTCTTTTCTCCACCACCTTGTATCACCAGCAATCTCTTTCTCCATCACTCTCCTTCAATATCCTCTCGCCATCACCTTGTATCACCTGCCAAAAATCTCACCACCACTCTCCTTCAATATCCTCTCGCCATCCCCTGCAATAATCTGTCCAAAATTGTCTCCGCCAGCCTCTTTAAAACCTTGTCCCCACTTATCCGACACCTATCACCAAGGTGGCAGGGATGGATATTCTCCAATCATATCCCTTGTTTCTTTTGGGGAACACACGCCACCCGGTCACCAAATTCCCAGGCAGATTAGGACATTCCGAAACCGGCGACGAGGTGTCCGAGCTTTATGGTCCAGGTGTCAGCCGCAGTCCCTTTGTTATTATTCCGAGCCGCCAAGATGGTGCGCGGAAAAACCCCTTCTTCCTGGCAAGCGACTTGCTCATGCCGGAATATTTGTTACTTAAGTTCCCGTAAATAATAAAAAAATAGGTCGTGGGTTCTACTGCGCTACACCCACGAAATTTAATTTTTGCCATAATATCTCTCCATGTTAATTTAACTTGTAGTTTGTAACGGTTGTAATGGTTAAGAACAACTACATACGGAATTTGGCGGTTCGCAATCAAAGGTAGGCGACTTCAGGGACGTTGAAGGTAATGGTGTTTCTCCCCAAAATAGGTGGAGTGAGATGAATGGCTTCTCCCAGAGACGACAGATAAACATCTTGATTAGATAGGATTGGGGCACCAACGGAAATTAAATAAAAAAGTGGGGACAAGGTATAAAAACCGAGGAAAAATGAATTTTGTCGTCTAAGGATTTGAGAGATTATTAGTACGCTAAACGTTTGGAGCTCATGATATTAAGCATTAAGCAGTGGTCATTACAGCAGTAAGAGATTGGAGCTTATAACGGCCCGCGTCATTTGAATAATGAGCAAAAGGCTTTCTCTATTCCGTGGCGAAAAATGAGAAAACTAAATGAGAAAGGTGCTCATTTTCAACGACGAAGATCTATTGAATCAAGCGGCGGGCCCGAATGTTATCTCTGACAGTGGCGAGTTCCAGGCTAAGCTGAAAAAAGTGTAATTTCACTTTTATTAACCTTTTATCGATTTCCTAGTACTGCCAATTCGGTGTAGGATTTTTGTATACATTCTACTTCACGAGAAGGTCCGCTAAGACGACCTCTATAATAGATGTTATGTTCCTAGCTTATAACATATCTAATGTGAGGTAATATTGTAAAATATTTATTGTTAATGGTTAATAAAATCGTTAGTGAAGTAAAATTTATTCAATAATTGTATAGCTTGAATTAAGTTTAGTAAAGGGATTTTTCACATTTCTTCATTTTAAATATTATATTCCCTTGATGTATTTAATTCACTACATTTTATTGAAAACAAGTTAATTTGTATTTTGTTGCTAAATGTAATTGATAAGTAAATATTTGATACAATAATTCAACATAGAAACGTTAATTTTTAAAATTAACCCTCTTCCATTAAAAAATGAGTTATTAGAATGGTAGAGCTTTCTTGAAAGAGGGACAGTAAAGAAAATCAAAATTTTCCATACATTTTGCTGTTAGTATTAATGCTCTTCTTACTTCTTATAAAGATAATAGTGCGAAGGAAGAACTTATAATCGTATATGCCATAATTATCCGTTTCTATCCCCAATGCAATGTCTCTCCTCTCAGAATCTGAGTGGTAAATTTGTTGTTCAGTTGACACTGATATTAATATATCTTAATCACGAATCGTTTGTTCGAAATAGTCTCCGATGACAAAATATCATTCCTGTCGAATGTTACTTGACTGAAGTAATTAGCTACGTATTTTTATAAACTGGTACAGAGCGTTTAGGACTCAGACTAGTGATATTTCTAAGAAATTTAATTGCTCACTGCACGTGCAACGTGTTTCACGAATCATTGCACCAACAGTCGACTTTCTGAATGTTCTGTAGAACTTAAAAGACGATGGTTTTAGTGCGTGAGAGCACAAGTTTGATTTTATATTTACAATAATTAAATTATTGAGAGCCATGATAGGGGATATAAGATAATACGTGGAAAAAAATTAACACTGCGTAAAAAAAAGTTAGTATAGATGATTGTAGTAATTGTTAATCAGTATGTTCTACAAGTAGGCTAACGGCAATAACTTCAACGGGACTGATCCCCTTGGAGTAGTGGTTCACAGATTGGGAACCCATATAATGTATGTTGAAACAGTGTTATAGCTATTAATGAACGTAGACTTTCCCGGTGAATAATTTGGATGAAATCTTTACGGTTAAGCAACCGCGTCAGGCTTTTAAGAACACTTAACGTTTCTGCGGCCGTCAGCCTGACGACGGCGGCAGAAAATGGCCGCAGAAACGTTGTGTATTTTTAAAAGCCTGACCCGGTTGCTTAACCGTGAAGATTTCATCCGAGTGTTATAGCTGCTTATAACCGTGCTATATGACCAAGAATAAGGCAAAATATTTGTTATTATAAACTCATAGGCAAGTGTATGGAACACATCAATTAGTGATCTTCGGAGCCTTTGGCTCAGAATTTTTTTTATTGGGTTTATTTAAAGTCGCATCCACAACTGGTTATTAGCGACTGTTACTAAATAAATTTTTTATTTTAAAGAAGTTAACAATATCTTCTGGATGTTTTCGGGAGTAATCCATCTCGTTGAAGCTTCCAAACATGTCATTTATTTCTTGATGATTTATAGATGATATGTTTTATGATAATGACTGTATTGCATTGGGAAGAGAAGGGGGTGAATCCTTTGGGATTAGGTGAAGGTAGATGACTTTGGAGTGACCAGTGCGTACCCTTATAATACCTATTTCGTCCCTTCTATTTAAGGAGGGAATTATTTTTATGGAGTTGAAGGTAGCTCAATGTGGGTTGTATTTATTGGATTTCATTTCTTTCCATTTCGTTTCCCACTGCTGTTGAAGCTTGGCTTATGTATGTTTCTAGATTATTTGCTTTTATGTGTTGCCTGAGTTATTGGAGACGTTAATAGCTTCTTGTTCTGCAATGACGTTTCCGAGGATGTTTTCGTGCGACGGAATCCATACACGGACATTGTAATGAGTTGAAACAAATATTGCCAATGTTTTTTTGTGGTATTCATTCCAAAGACAGGACTGATGCAACCCCCCCATGCTAACCCAACTTGCGAAACTAGCATAACTGCACATCCTACATCCTCCCTAATCTGCTTAGCGAATTCCATACTTAACCTCCCTTTGGTGTTCTTAACACATACAGTTCCCTCTAATGCTATTTTACAATACCCTAATCTCTCAAAACGTGGCCCATTAATCTATCCCTTCATTTGCTCAACGTCCCCCATATTGTTCGCTGATCCCCTATTATGTTTAGAACTTCCTCGTTAGTGATTCTATCCACCCATCTGATTTTCAGCATTCTCCTATAGCACCATATATCAAAGGCTTCTATTCTTTTCCTTTCCCCAACTCCTATCGTCCACGTTTCGCACCCATATAAAGCCACGCTTCATGCGAACATTTTAGCAACGATTTCCTAATATTCACACTTATATTACTGGTAAGAATATTCCTCTATTTCTCGAAAGCTTTCCTTGCCTGTACTCTTTATGTCTACTACACATCTACCATTCCTAATTATTTTGCTTCCCAAGTAGCATAATTCCTTAACTTCCTTCAAAATATCCGTTCCCAATCTAACACCCTTTGTTATTCCGCTGTTTCCTATACAACACTCCATTACCTAGGCTTTCCGTCTATTAATCCTCATATTGAACTCTTTCTCCAGGACCACGTTCATGCCATTTATTATGGTTTCCAAGTCTTCTTCTGACTGCCCTAATAGTACAATAACATCAAACTAAGCGTAGGGTTTTATTTCTTATCCTTGCAGTATGATTCCTTTCCCATATTCCTTTTTAACTTGACAATATAAGTAGGTAAATACAAATTAATGCGTGCGTAAATGTGTAGATACTTGCCGAAAAAGAATACTAAACGTATACTGAATTGTTCTTAAAGTAGCAAATCCATTTTCCGGGAGGGCAACATTTTGAGAGTCACGATTACAATTCACAACTACAAACGTTGGCGCAGTGGAAAATCGAGTAAATGAACATTTTTAATGAAGGTTAAAGTATTTCATGAGAAGACGTAAGTAAATAATCCAAAATAAATATGATTAAAAGTTCTCATAATTTACAAATTGTTAAAAAATAGACAAATTAATGAAATATTTTCTAATTCAAAATGAAATATTCCGTCATGCCGTTTTAAGTTGAATAATTTTAGGAGAGGTGAAATCATGTTTGTGTCCTCGTGTTTGGCGTCATGAATAAAAATCCTTCTGAGACTACAGGTCTGTTACATAAAATTCTGAAATCAAGGCATTTTGATTTGGAATTTATTATACAGACAATCTTTAGTAAAGAGTACAGGTTTTAACTTACAAACAATTAACGTTATATAATAAATTATATACATAAAAGATACCGGTTGGCTACTGCCTAGAAACAGAAAACAGAATAATAGGAAAAAGCTGCCATATCGTTTTCAATCATAGTTCACTATACAAATTATTTTTTATCAGTATTTGAGGGTACTTAGGTAAATCATGGAGAAACGTCAATGTAATACTTTATATTATAGTCAGTGAAGATAAAGCACACCAAATTTCATAATAGTTTATGCCACAGAACACCGCGGGACTGGGGATCATACTGGTTCCAAATTATTTAGTAAAATACTGGCAGATTCCTAATAAAAGCACCTCAATTTCTCAAAAATGCCCAAGGTAAACACAACCCACGTTGAGTCCTCCACTAAAATACACGATAGTCTTACTAGCTCTGATGTCTTTACAATATGTAGTTCAAAATCCATGCTATAAGATTAACGAACTGTTGAAACTAGTTATTTCATTAATACTATATTTCAGTCAAAATGAAATGAATGTATTATTTTAAAGTACCATACGTGTCAGAAAAAACTAAGACGCTATTTGCTGTTGCAGAGATTATTACCCAGGAAATATATATTCCAACAGCTTAAAAAAGCAGCTGGTGATACAGAAAAAATACTATTTTATTTAACGTCTATCTGATTTTTACAAAATGACATCGAAATAATTTTTTTACTGTAATATACTTAATAACGCAGTTTTTTTAAAAAATTTCGAACATATTGTTAAAGGTGCTTTTATTTCAGAAAATTCTCACGAATGTCATTTGCAAATATTTTGGAGTCTCAAGTTTCGACTTTCAAGTAATAGTCATGGGATTTTGTTGCTAACTTAAGACTTTATTTTGCCGAGATATGGAGATTATACCATATTGGAATTAACACCCTGCTCCCTCATATTCATTTGGGTTATCTAGATAACATTATGTAAAAATTTTCACAATTTTATAAAATTACAAACAGGACAGATGTAGTAATTAGACTCACTTTAATATTTATTGAGAATAGTTTACATTTCTAGAAACTCGTATTGCGCGGACATAATTTATGTGAAATATAAAGTTGTTAAAATGTAAGCGACGATCGATATTGGTGCGTTCACAATTGTGTAGGAGATGCAATGTAAGATATGTTCCGTATTTAAAATTTGCTAAAATATGCAGTCTAAAACGTTATATTATTTTTAGTCTTTGTCTTTGCAAATTGGTAGAAATACTTATATTTTTTATAATCCTATACAGTCTGTAATACGTTATTTCAATTATCTTAGATATAAGGATGAATTTAGTATATACCGTAAAATTATGCGCTTTTGCTTGACTTCAAAGTTTCGTCTGCATCGTAGTGATGGATAAAAGAGTTTTGACCTCCGTGTAGGCTGTAGCTTATTGAGGGATTTTTCGATACTGTGGTTACATTTTAATTTCCAGCCGATAATGTGAAGGACAACTTTTATTAAGTCTTTGAAAACTTTACTGTCGCATTTTTCTATGAACTAAGACGTGTCAACATTCGCGAATCTAATTTTTCCATGTTGGTGTCCGTGATTGAATAATTAGTATATTATACATAGAAAACGTATTTTGATGGATGCATATAATTAGATTTATAATATTGATGTAGTGGAAACAGTAATATTTTCAAATTTAACTCCGCGGTACACCACTCGTTAATGCTTCTCGCTGCAGTAAATAAATATTTACGTACGAATATAACGTGAAAATTGGGGTAACGGTCATATAATTAAATTCTATGGGACAGGATCTCTATATCAACAACGATGTCAGTTGATTTATATGAGGTGAACAGAGATATTATTTATGTACAAGTTCCCGTTTCGGTTCTATGGTAGAGTACAACTATATTAAATATTTTGTTTTCTAGTCTCTTAGTAAATTATGCAGGTAATTCTCGAATACAATATAAAAGGTTCCTGAAATCTAAAAAAATATGAGAGTTATTGTTATGTAATTCAATGGGTTTTCAACAGAAAATCAGTACGATATTTAATTAAATAAGTTATAACAGCCTCTTTGTCAGTTTTTTTATTTTATTTAAAGATGTAATATACTACGTTTCGTCTCTCTCATTTAAGACGTGTTCAGGTACAAAAATTTAGCTGTTCACGGACCTCGCTTCATGGCCTCTAATAATGCCATGAAACAACTGAGTTTGTATCATTAACTATATTTTATCAGCATAATTTATGACAGAATAGTAAAAAGTAATGGAAACAAGAATCTTTAAAAGTATGGTTCTAAAGCATCTGACACCGGCAGAAAAAGTCTTATACATGACCTGTCTCATAATTTATTTTAATTATTGAGTGAAATATAGACAGCAGTACACACTTAAAGACACTATATTTGTCAGGGAAGTTTTAAAATCTTTAATCTCTATTTCGGAAAACGTTATCTCAGTGCGTTTCATTATAATATCTTACCTGTTGTCCTAATCGCTATGAATATTGGTGCAACTGAATGATAAAAGTATCGCATAAATTATATACATTTCGGTTTTTCATTTCTCTATATTTTACGATCGTTGGAAAACAGATATTATCTCGACACCGAAATATTTGAACTTCGTCGAAATTGTAAGATGTTCCTAAGAAATCTCAGTAGATTTCTCATTAATCAAAGTAAAAGAGCGCTTCTCTTTAAACAGGCTGTTCGTCCGATGTAAAGCGAATTCCTTCTGGCGCCGACGTAACGTTGACCTGAGCTGTGCGGGTTGCGCTGTATTCCACACAGCATCAGCGAAACTTTTAGAAGAAACAATTTTTACACAACCACACGCACACATATATATATCGATAAAAAAGCTCTATCGTATCACATAACCTTCTTTTATATTAACCTTAAACACATCGGTCTCGTGATTTGCGGCTAATCGTGGTTATCCTGTGCATTCATGTTCACACTTCATTGGAGAGATTAAAAAATTGCCATTAAATGAATTAATTTGAGGTATTTAAAGACCATAAAATATAAAAAACCATGTTGATATTCTTAATAAGCGTAATAGCGGTCAGCACACTACATTATGACCACTGCCCACCTCGAGATAGTTGTAGTGTAGCAGAGACATTTGAAGAATAATGAATGAATGAATGAAATTATTGATGTTGCATTTGAGTTACACTCGGTGGCAGCTAAAAAAATAAGCTTAAAACTAAGGAATATGAATAATTACAATAATAATAATATAAACTAACATAGTAAAATTACATTTTAAAGATAAAATTAAAGTACCCATTATTGAGATATTATTTCGTCGTGCTGCACTTCACGATCACTTACACTTCGTAATTCTTCCCCTTTTTATTCGGGGGGTGGGGGGGTTAACAGGCTACATGAGGGTGATCCTGAAACAGGCAACTCCTCTTTAATAGCATAGGAAGGGAATTGAAAAAGGGGGCAATGCTGAAGATAGGGCAAGGTAGCCAGAAGAATGGGGGATGCGGCCAGTTTTAGAAATATGATCCCCTCTAATGTAATATTTTGATTCTAAAAAATTTGATGCTATATCTTCCCAGGATTGTTGGCCTGCCTGCGTACGCTTTAAAAAGACGTAAAATTTGTCGATGTGTTCAAACACATCCCAAACTAATTGAAAACCTCATTTCCGTGACCAGGAAATCGATTAGCAAATTTTGGCACCCCTTCCCCCCCCCCTCCACAGTACTCTTTTTCAGTGTCTCGATCTGATATTTTTGGAACGTACCCCAGCAAATACAGCCGTACTGTAGTAAAGGACGCACTAGAGATTTAGGCGTAAGTTCCCGTGTTTCACAGTTTCCTCTTTTTAAATGCCGCGTAACGAAATGTAGTGCCTTCCACACTTTCCTAGTCTCATGTTCTATTTGATGTTCCCAGCCAGTATTACTGCTCAAATATATAGCCGAATGCAGTAACTTTCTTGTAATATTTCATTACCGCTGAGATTATAGTTAAGTACTATTTCAACGTGACGCCTACTTACAATTTATTTTCATTTTATTCACTAGTGCCCAATCTCTTATTGTATCTCAATATTTATGGAGAAATTCTTCATCGATCACAGTTTTTATTTTCCGATAACTTACGCAGTCGTCAGCAAAAAGTCGCACCTGGGAATTAATTTCTGAAGCTATGTCATTAGCGTATACTATAAATAATAAGGGACCAATAACAGAACCCTGCGGCACTTCCGATTTAACTATCGCAACTAAGGAAAATTCATTCCCGACTTTAACTACGGACTTTATGGGAAACAGTGGAATAAAGAATGTTAGATTGGTAAGGGATATTTTGAAGGAAGTTAACGAATTCTGCGTAATAACTAGGGATCTAGACATAAAGAGTAGGATAGCACAGGCAAGGAAAGCTTTCGCGAAAAAGAGGAATATACTTACGGGTAATATAAGTGTGAATATTAGGAAATCGTTGCTAAAATGTTCGTATGGAGAGTGGTGGGTGCGAAACGTTGATATTATTTACTTCATCTATTATTGTTGCCGGGAAACAAAGTAAAGATAGCAAACAGAATGGACATGAAAGACTTGGTTACCGCCTATAGGATCGGGGATGGAGGGGGTGGAAATTTTTAAGTAAGTAAAAACGGCCAATATTTTTATTATATAAATATATTCTTAGATCAAATAATTTTGTAGTGTGTCCTCCGATACTACAAGTGTATAATTTAAAGCCTATCTATAATCGAAGGGGAGTATTCTTCGGGGTGTAGATGAAGGGACAAAAGATAAAAATAACCAGAAAACAATAGAGATTAATTAGTATTTAAACCGGTACAATGTGAGCCACTGAGTTTAATTCCGACATTATAATGTTATTTATATTACAGTTCATGTCCAAAGAGGGGTTGGAAGGGGGTAAAACAGACTTCCCCATACTATCTTTAACGGATGCAACAATTATGGCAAACTGAACACAGCACAATTAGGGTAATACACGGATATCACCAATTGGAGCGGAAGTGGAAGGCGGTAATTTTTCAAAATCCGTAAACTGCCGTTAATTTCTTTTAACATATATATATATATATAATCATTTAATTTGAAAGCGTTTTCGGTGAATTTGTTTGCGCATAATTTCAACTCCATTCATCGTCTAAGGGGAGTATTCATAGGGGATATGGTGTACGAGCGTAATATGAAAATAAAAATGAAACAGTCTAGTTTCGTATTGTAATCGGTGCTATGGTAGTCTATAAGTTGGATTCTTACATTTAGAATGCGGATTAAATTGCAGTTAATCTCCTAACTAGGGGTAAAACACACTTCTGCGTAATACATTCAAAGGACAGAACAATTTTGATAAACCTTGTTTTCATATTACTCGCGACCCAAAACCAAATTAGCGAAATTTTATATATATAATAAAGGCTCACATTTTAGTCGAGGAAAAATTTTTGAGGTCAATTAATTTTATAGTGTTTCCCCGATGTTATTTGTGTATAATTTCAACCCCTTGAGGCATATGAGGGGTGGCGGATGATAATGAGTCATATAAAAATAACCAGGAAACTATCGGCGTCGAAACCGTTGTTGGTCTAATGCGAGACGCTGTTACTTTTCATATTGTGATGTTTTCGATGCCGGTTCAATTAAGTAATGTACCGGGGTATTATAAATAAATACCCCGGGACGCCGGGTCCCCAGCTAGCTATTTATAAAATTACAGTTTTTGACGGAACATTGCTATTTAACGCCTGCTTAACGAGTTTAAAACTTGGTGGCAAGGCACCAATGTGATTTTGGAATGGGTGCCATGATGATTGCCCAAAGGAAATTTTCGAGTTAGCCTCGACGTGGATAACATAAATGAAAATTGAGATTGCCGGAAACGTCGTTCAATTAAAAATAAAAACTGTCTGAATAATACTGGTCGTAAAATTATTTCATCTAAATATTTTAATATCAGACGTTAATTGATTTAATATTTAGAGTACTTTGATTGAATATTGTCCTTGATATTGGAAAAACTCAGTTTATAGAAACTTGAGCTCCTGATTCTCATGTAAGTTGGGTTGACAGCTAAGTTAGGACTTTTACATGCTAAGGCCATTCATGCGTCGGACTACAATTTAGTTCACCAGACACCGCCGCTAAGGGTTGACGAAAACAGGAACTAGGCATGGGGATGACGTCACCTAAACACACGAAAATAGTTTCTCTCCAACTGCACAATTTCATGAACAGAATTAAAATCAACAAATATTAAAACTGCATCAAAACATACTTAAAAATAAACGTCTTATAATTAAACCACCACGATGCTCTCATATAGTTGGTTAGAATATATACATCAGTACTTCTACGGCAATATCCGCCGTGTGTAATAGAGCAACGTTTTGCAAATTATAACCGTCTCTTCTTACAGTTCACCAGGACAGTCGTTAATCACGAATTAACCAATAACCTGCATCATGCATATTTTAAAATTCATACATTTTGCTGTGACGCCTGAACGTACAGAAGAAACAACGATAAAATAAAACATTAAATAAGAAACAAAGAACTAACGTACAGATAAGGCGCGCATCCATATAGACGTGGAGCAAGGTGTTCCGTCATCTTCTCTGCTTTTTACTTGCTGTACTTCTTCTATCTGTGACAACATACACTAAATAATCTGTAAGTGCTATTTCAAACAAGAAGGCAATAATTGCATTGTGAAAATTTTATGTAAAATGACGTCATAGTGGCTGAGGCGTTAAGGCATAGCAAAAATTATTTCAATAGCTAAAACTCCTTTTGATCAGGTGCAGTTGAACCGATGACAAGCTGGCTCTCAGAAATGGCTGTTACTCACTTCATTGTAGCATGCGAATCAGAAAATGCAAATGGCCTAAATTCTCTGATTTCTCTAGGGGAATTTGTACATGTTACGTGACCAAAGTGAGGGGTTATTTTGTGTATAGCTCCAGAGATGTTCGAGTGCCTTGCGGACTTGGCCCCCGGGTACGGAGCGGGGGTGGACTGGTGGGCGTTGGGCGTCGTAGCGTACGAGGCGCTGCGCGGCGTCCGCCCCTTTGACATCCACTCCGCCACTCCTCTGGAAGACGTGCGCGTCCTGCTGCAGCGACCTCCTGCGCTGCAGCCCTGGACCGACGCCACGAGACAACTCCTGGGAGGGGTAAGCGTTCACAACCATCCACCGAGGAACGTACATGTGGTACTGTATTTGTTAACTATTTCTTGAATTATATAGTTAGCTGGTGCGCAACTTGGATTCATTTTCGTCAGGGTTGGTAAGGATTGTTTTAATAACAGGCTACATGAGGGTGATCCTGAAACAGGCAATTCCTATTAAATAGCATAGGAAGGGAATTGGAAAGAGTGATGTGGAAGGTAGATAAAGGTTATAGTTTAACCTTTAAAAGAAGGAATGTAAATTCTCGCAAATGGGTCTCCCGGCCAGAGCGTTTTTTGGAATTTTAATTCAGCTATGCAGGCATTTGTTATAGTTACTGCACACAAAAGAGGGGGCCGGTTAGCAGGTCAAAATGGACATTTTTTTAGAGATAACATAGTAAATCATAAATTACATCTTAAAGATAAAATTAAAGGACCCATTATTGAGATATTACTTCGTCGTGCTGCACTTCACGATCACTTACACTTCGTAATTCTTCCCCCTTTTTGGAGGGGGGGGGGTTAACAGGCTACATGAGGGTGATCCTGAAACAGGCAACTCCTCTTTAATAGCATAGAAAAGTGGGCAATGCGGAAGGTAGGGCAATAGCCAGAAGAATGGGGGATGCCAGTTTTACAAACATGATCCCCTCTAATGTAATATTTTGATTCTAAAAAATTTGATGCTATATCTTCCCAGGATTATTGGCCTGCCAACGTACGCTTTAAAAAGACGTAAATTTTGTCGACGTTTTTTTAACACATCCCAAACTAATTGAAAACCTTCTCATTTCCGTGACCAGGAAATCGATTTTCAGTGTCTCGATCTGATATTTTCGGAACGTACCCCAGCTATGCAGGCATTTGTTATAGTTACTGCACAGAAAAGAGGGGGCCGGTTATCAGGTCAAAATGGACATTTTTTTAGAGATAAATAGCCCTGACATCATTACGCACTCCAACCATAGAAAGAGCGAGAAACAACTCAAATGCAGTGGGAACGAAAGTTCCCATTCGACCAGCGGGACCCGCTCCTTGCCGGGAACAAAAGTTCACTTTCGTCCGATAAAGGTTATGAATCCTACCCGATGAATCACCTGAAAGAGGTGCTGAGAAAACCGTAGAAAACCTGAATCAGGTAGGTCGGTCTTTTGGGTACTATTCTCACGCCCTTCCAAATGACGATAGAGTAACAGGCAACTTGAGGGTTTCAACAGAATTAGCTATACCTCTTCAACCAAACGAAATAAACAGCATTTACGTTCACAAAATATTGGGGCCAAATTATTTAGTTGATTCCAACGACAGTTTAGAGTTGCTCACAATTTATTTAACAAAACTTTGTTGCTAATTATGTTTTCGATCAAGGGATCAACATTAAAAACACCTTAGTTATATTTATTTTTTTAAAAAAATGTAAGGAACACGTAAAATCTTTGTGTGAGACTCGGTTATTGAAAATGTAAAAAAGATGTGTATATTAACTTCTACGTTATTTTAATTCACCCACAAAATAAAATGTGTATGTATAATTATTATATTACAAAATTTCTAGGTATATGTGTATATTACATCAAGATGAAGAGTACTTCCCGTAATGTTATTGCTATAATTATCGTTCACTCCGCTTCCGAAAATAATATGTACAATAAGTACAGGGTCAACAACATCCATTATAATAGGTAGGCTGTTTAACTAACTGGTGTTAAACTCAGAATGCGAAGAGGTATGAATTATGGAAAATTAGGACCTTTGCGAATCGTCACGTAAGATAGTTTTATCCCTTGGAGAGATTACTATACGGAGTTGACCTGAGAAGGTGATGGGCGGAAAAACAATCAGAAAGAAAAATACCGTCGTACAAATGGAGGAAGCAGCGAAACAGTATAGTAATGGTAAATCGTCGAACAAATCGAGGAGCTAGCGGAGAAGTATAGTATGGATTGATCAGTCGAGGAGCAGCGGAACAGCATAAAGTATAATGTGAGATATTGAAGTCCAGTAAGCAGCGGAAGAGTATAGTGTGAGATATTGAACTTGAGTAAGCAGCGGAAGAGTATGGTGTAAGAGATGGATAGTCGAGGAGGCAGAGATGTATGATGTAAGAAGTTGAGAAGAAGGAAGTTGAAAGCAGTGCAATACGAAGTTGAGTAGCAGGTTCAACTAGAAGGCTAGGCGGCGAAAGAAAACAAGGAGGGAAGAAGGAAGTCCAGTCGAGCCTGTTAATCCGTACCGAGACAAACATAGCAGGTTCGTCCAGCGAACGAAATCTCTGCTGCACGTGGTTACCCAAATAATAATTTAACCCTGGGAACTTTAAAATAGTCCCTTTAATTATTTATTTGGTTGTTGTAATCTTCGTGCGGGGCCCCATTTAAAATTATGTTGCTTTTTTAAAAATAAATGTTATATTTTATATCTTAAACTTAAATTCATTAAATAATTAATACAATCCCCCCAAATCATTTACATTCACAATACGCCCCATGCCTCTCTATCCCTGATCTTTTCTCTCCATTCCCTTATTTTCATAATCTTCAGATCCTCTATCACATCCTCCACCCATCTCGTTTTTGGTCTTCCGTTCATCTTTGTCGAATATAGTCTAGCTCTGAATACATTTGACGGTGTTCTATTTGTGTCCATACGATTTATATGGCCCATTAATTTCAACCATTTAGTAGATCCCTGAAGTACTCTGCTTACTACCTTTCTTTCTTCTCCTATAAATTCTCCATTTCTACTTCTGCATCCGTTAATTCTAGGTTATAATCCTCTTTTCATCTAAAATTTCTTCTTTCATTCTGTTTACTTAGTATTTCTATTTCTTCCATTTGCTATTTTATCCATTGTCTTTTCTTTTTCTTAATTATATTTATTAGCTTTCATTCTCAATTCTTTATATTTCTCAGTGTTTGTTCTGGTTTTCGTTTGCATCATCTTTTCTTTGGCTTTATTTTTCTCTTATAAGATGTTAACACACTCCTCATCAAACCAGCAAGCATATCACCCTATTCCTCTCTCCAGTCACATCCTTAGATACTTCCAACACTATTCCTTCTAGGACCATCTATTCTTCTTCCACCTTGTCGCTATTTCTATTCTTTCTCTCTCCTAATCTATCTTTTAGAGTGTCTTAATATTTTATTACTTCATCGGGGTTTTTCCTTAGTTTATCCACGTCCCATAGTATCCTCTACAACTCTGGAATTTTTGTATGTTGGCTATTCTTTCTCTTACTTTCGTTGTTACTAAGTATTGGTCCGAGTCACAGTTAGGACCTCTGCAACTCCTTACATCTATCACAGATGAGTAGTGTCGCATTGTCACAAAAATATGGTCAGTTTGCTTCACATTTGTACTACCATTTATTTTCCAGATTCCTAGGTTGAATTTTTTATGTTGGAAAAACAGTTCTTTTAATAAAAATTCTATTTGTAGTAACAAATTTGAGTTTTTAGTGGTATTTAGACCTTCTTCTGTTCGGAGAAATAAGATTTCTATCAACATTTTGATAATACATTATTGTGATTAGTTGATGGCTACTGACTGTTTCCGTAAGAAACTGTTACGGGGTACAAACACTACTTTCCCTGACTTTTATAAATTCTTGCGATCATTTCATTATTTTCATGCAGTGTTCCAATTTTATGAAACGCCGAAAGTGTTCTAACATGTGTAACAAGTTGTAAAGAAACTTAGGTCTTCCGCCTCTTTTTTAACTTTCTGTCTCCATAAATCTTGGATATTTCGTTTTTCTATCTTTTCACAACCCACACCTTGTTTTGATGGCCTTCAAAGTTTTACTGAAAAAGAAGAAGAGCCTCCGAAATAGGGGTTAAAATACTATTATCGTCTCTTGAAGATACAACTGTATTTTTTAGGTAAAAAATCCAGTTGTTCTTTATTGTCGTTATCACCAACAAACATAATATAATGAACAAGAAGTTCTCAGGATTTCACCCGGGTTATGTCAATCATAAGATACGACGTTTCGAAGGCTATCTCCGCCATCGTCTTCAGTTGAGTGAAATCCCGAGAACTTCTTGTTCAGTCTATCCACCGGGAAAGCCTACATTCTCTAAAAACATTATATATATATATATAATGGGAATACCAGAGCTCGGAATGTGACTATTATCTCCACTCCTTTAGAACAAAGTCGCTCTCACTCCATAATAGGCGGCAATGTAAAAACAGTGCAATTTGAACCACGTAAAATCTATCTTAATGCAAGAAGAGGGAAATTAAAATGGATTATTTATTTACAAAACGACATTTAAATGATTTTATGAGACAATGTTTCATTTTTAAATTCCATTCGGTCCAAGGATGTAGAAAATATTTTGTTTTCAAAATTCAGATCCAAGGAAAACAATGTGTATTCTCCTCCAACATTGGTGTATAAAATATTACACATTTTTAACTTTTATTAGATAAATTTTGATACAGCTTCGTATCCAACAGGCAATATTGATTTAAAAATATGGTCACTTTTCAATCGTATGGCTCGACTAGCTTTAGTATCGACAATAATCACATGTGATGATCAAAACGCCTGCTCTCTTTCAAATTATGTGGAAGTGTCCGTTGTACGGGTCATTAATAATTATGTTTATTTAAGTTTTATACCAAAGTTTATTTGTTCTTATAAATTTCAGAAATTATTTCAGTCTTCCATACTGTATGGGAAGTCACTCAACCGTTGCACGTAAAACTTCCAGACAAAGCTGATTTAAAGAACATTGTTATAAAATTTGGCATCTTCCTATTTGCAATAACTGTCTATATAGATGGTAAACTTGTTACATTGAATAGACCAGCTCACTCTGATTCGATGTTCTATAACTGCAAATATTCAGTTGTGTTGCAAAGGTTTGTTGATGCAAATTATAAATTTATCAGAATTGAGGTGGATACTGAAAAACTTTTTCGTTTTTTTTCTTTTGTCGAGTGGACTATTCAATTCCTGATATGCGTGCTCTGCGGCCCGTGTATGGCCTTTCAAGTAAAAAAGAATTTCGTTAATAATTCACACACATCTTGTTTTATTCCATTTAAAAATCGACCGCCCATACTGAAAATCCCTATAAATAGTATAAAGAGTCATATGTTATGTTAGTCGACGAAACTTATCCACCATCAACAGAGCAAATAAATTATCAAAATATATTCGTGGCCATATTACAAATATCCAATCAAAATTTATACATTCTATTACTTTCAAAAAGTAACTTAAACATTGTTTGAAATTGGTGTGATTCATTCCATTGTTTGATAAAAGCATATCGACTGTAACGAGTTCTGTCTAATTTTTCCCACAATGAGAGCCTGATAAAAGCTTCACAATATTAAAACGTCTGGATCCATCATGGATGGGAGCGGAGAAAATGAAGGCAGCCTTTATCGCAGCTCTTGTCGTTCCTCGGTACAAAGGGAGTCAGCGCGCTGCTCCAGCATGAACAGCTCTGTTGAGAAGCGTGGTTACATTACCGGTACCGCTACTATGGCTGCTTCAACATAGACGCACTCTACAATATTTATAGTTATTATTATTACAGCAATCTATGTATATTACTGTAAAAACCAAAATAATAATATTAATATTTATAATGTAATTTTTAGTGACGTGGTTAAGATTAAAAGGAGAAATAAAAATGAAAAAATATAAAAACATCTGTATAGGATGCAGAGTAGTTAGATAAAGAATTAGCCAATTAACAGACACCATTGATAATATAAGTACTATACAGCGTTTCTGCATTCCTTGTTTAAGAAAAGGTTGTGAGATATTTATTTTTTTCTTTACTTTCTTCGCTTCTTTTCTCAAAATACGTTGTGAAGTTTAGGCGTTCGATGCGCACGATTAGCATGACTAAACGAATCAGTAATTTATTGCAATTGTGAAATCAAATACAGTATACAACCTGAACGATCGAACGATTACTACCAGATGAAATACCATGCGCAACTGTTGATCATGTACTGTTGCTTACTCATCTGCCCAATTGTCGACTTGTCAAGAACGAAAAGGGGGAAAACCTTGACGATTATTCACGATGCCTACTCGCGCCGATGTGCGATGCAGTTCTGGCGAATATTACTCGTAATAATGCCGTAAATGTAATCGACGATGCGTATGTACACGACTCTCATACTCGTTGATTATTTCTCTGGTTACTTTTCACTTACTTGTGCAGTGCTCTGCAATATACATTGAACATAGAAGAGTCTAACACATGTTCTTCGGATATTGGCCTATATCAGTTGCTTGAGATATCCATTGCGTGATTTAATAATCATGGAGGATCCGTCTTGTGTACTCAATTTATTCAGTCAAGTACCTCTGGACTACAGCGTTATATGGGCGCAACCGTGGACGCTAGGAGTTGCAGAAAGGAAAATAATAGAACCTTTGAAATGTAGTGCTATAGAAGAATGCTGACAGTCAGATGGGTGGATAGAGTATCTAACCAGAGAGTTCTAAGCAGAATAAGAGAAGAGAAAACAATATGAAGAGGAGGTATAAATTATTAGACCACGTTTGGAGATGTAAGGTTCTATAAATTAGCAGTAGAGGGAAGTGTGTGGGGTAAGAACCGAAGATGGAGTCCAAACACATTAGGGACGATGTGGTAGTTATGTAAAAATGAAAAGGATTTCACATAATTAGCATTTGAGTGTTGCATCAGACCACTCTAAGGACCGAAAACTGTAACAACAACCTCTTAAGAAATTATCATAAGTATTTCTACGCCTTGGCAATATCTTCAGTATGACAGAGTAGTGCGGGTTTGCATCTTTCTCTTATTTTTTCTCGTATGGATCGCCGAGAATTCATGCCGATGCTACTATTGGGTCAGCCTATACAATCGGCTGGGATGCATAAAACTATGCTGTATTGCATAAGTAGTACACCGTGCTCGCATTATAGAAGACGTGAATATGATTGATGCGTTTGAAAGGCATCCTTGGACCTGTATCTATTTCATCTGTCAAGCATGACCACGAGTATCCCAATCACTAAACAGAATTTTATCCCATTCAAATAAATCCTTATGTTTCAAGTTCTTGAAAAGTAATTTATCGGCCATAGGCATGGGTGTCAAATGATGTAGTGAATTGTCGAAACTTAAAGAAGCTCATAGGAACTGTCTGTTGTGTCGTCAATTTGTCAGTAATTTTTCGAAGATTCAACTAGAAAGTAGGGCAATCAAATACTGTATTCCACTTAACGTCTCAAAACTGAGTACCAATTTTTACGTCTCTACCCTCGCACTTCCAAATGAAATTTATTTGTTCTGAGTCGGAAAAGGTTGCATGCTAATAGATACCGCCAATTAATTGCGAGAGATCGTAATAAATCCATTTCGGCTCATAATGTAAAATAGAAGCTGTCATTAATGTGTTGTCTCTGTACAGTTGAGTAATTTCTGAATTCGTATATCCGACATTGTAGCGCAGTAGAACCCGCGTCCAATTTTTTTATTATTATTTACGGAAACATAAATAACAAATATTTCGGCCTGAGAAAGTCGCTGGCCAGGAAGATGGGGTTTTTCCACGCTCCGTCTTGGCGACTCGGAATCTGGGAAGAGAATTCTGCGCCGTTATTCAAATCGATCAGTTACGTGTGTGTGTGTGGCTGAAACGTTTTACAAGGAGATTATCGACGCTTGTGGTGCGCCATCAACAATACCTTCCTGTCGGAAAGTCTCAAAAGAAGCCGACAACAGAGGAGTAACTTCATGTTTCAATACTTTATACCGAAATTTTGAAAAACAATGACAGTCCTTAGGACATTGTGTACAGGACAAATAGAACGTGATACAAGGTGATGGCGCGAGGATATTGAAGGAGAGTGGTGGACAGATTTCTGGTGATACACGGAGGTGGAGAGAAGAGATTGGCAGCAGAGAAGTTACGGCGAGAGCAGATTTGTGAGGTGGCAGCGGAGAGGTGGACTATGCTTTGATCAGTCCAGGAAGCAGGGAAGAAGGGTCTTAACAACTCAGGTTCGTCAACGAACAGAAATCTGCCACTCGTGGTCACCCAAACCATTAATACCCTGAGATCTTTACTACAATCCCATTTTAATTAATTATTTTTGTACATAATATATACACGCACGACCCATATTAAAATTATTATGTTTACAATTAATAAATGTATATATTTAAACCCAATTATTAATTTCATTAATTAAAAATCCCCCAATTCATTCACAACATTTATCCTGACAACTGTTGCAGTTTTACGTGGCTGAGGAACAGATCTGAGGTGGGATGCCTAGCATAATTCGGTCCAGTCGAAAAAATGTCGTTTGGCATTCTTCATGTTCGACTTATTCAGTCTGGAATCGTAAAATTTCCTTCTTGAAGGGATATATTTTCCTTTCCCCAGTATTTACTCTAGCTTCTGATCTAGTAGGGCGATTTGGAAATATTTCAACGTATTTTATTTGAAATTCGGACATCATCTACTTCTTTGTTCAGGAATTCTAAGGCTTTAGAATATCTCCTTGAGAATCTTTGCCGCTTGGTGTGAATAATCCAATAATAAAAATTTCTCCGGGAATATTTTTAGGATTTACGGCGCGTAAACCAATCAAACTCGTAATCAGCTTTGGGTCCCGGAAAACGAGTAAGCATGTCGTATCACCTACAATTTTTCTTAAATACAATATCAAAATATTTTATCCCAAAGAAATGACAACAGAAAAATTAAACTAATGCAAGATATTAACCATTTATCCACAAATGTCAGAGGTTTGGATTCTTTCGACTATTAAATAGTAACCGGTATTGACGGCTGGTGAATATGTGCTTAAGTGCTACAGCACAACAAAAATGACAATTTCTGCTCATTTTTCGAAGACGGTAGATATCCCGCTTGCGGCGCACTCACAACACTCTGCTGCTGAAGCAATCATTACTCTAACAGCTTTAACACACATTTTCTACCTGGAATGATAAATGCGCATTCGCAGTACGCTGAACCATCCCTCTTAAACACTCGAAAGCTCAAAAAAACAACTTTGTGCTAAGAATCACGTTGCACGTCGAGACAGAGCATTACCACATCAGGCTGGATATCAAAATAAATTTGAACCGAACAACAATAAAACATCTTATTTTGAAGTATCTGAAAATGACAGCCAAAACCTATTTTAAATATAAAAAAACATTTTGGAGTTTCATTTCCAAGACTTTAGAATATTGACATAATCTACCACACGATCCTTCATGGGATACTGAGATCGGGAGTGACTTATTCCAAAAAGAAGTGTAATTATTATTTGTGCAAAGGGAACAATTTTCTCGTTAAAAATCTTTTTCAAGTTAGTTCGAAATATTTCCGCTTTTAAAATTAGACACTGTATGGATAAATTATGAAAATTAGTCACTATGTAGACGAAGTTAGGCTTGCACCATATTACATGTCGAGTTATTTACCGCAGTGTACGGGGAACATTGTCGCTGCTGTAGTAGTATTATTAACATCTTACGTAATTATTCTCGTAAGAAATTATTGTCAGTCATCAATTATTAAAGCTTGAGGTTAAAAGTGCAGCTATCTCCTTTATCCCGAAGTATGCACTTTATCCAAGGGCCGTCAGGCATTTCTTCATGAAGGTAACACTGTCGTCTGGCATTCCTTCTGGTTAACGTTTTAATACAGTGAAGCTTTTACCAGGTTCTCATTGTGGGAAAAGTTCCATAGAATTTGCGACAGTAGATATGTTTTTATCAAACAATGGAATGAATCACAACAAAATATCTAAGTTATTTTTTTAAAGTAATAGAATGTATAAATTATTATTTAATTTTTTTGTAATAAGGTCCCGAATATTCTCATTGACCTATTTCTCCACATATCTTTAACTGTGCCTACTCTAAAATCTATCTACACCTGTAGCTACAAATATACATACATTGTTGCCTGGAGTCTTCTTTCCTTTTTGAATCCGATGCTGTAGTATTCGCTATTGGTTCTCCAATTTGCCTCCAAGGACAGCTTAACCGTTACCAGGTTTTCCGGTGTCAGGCTACACTGGAGATGTCCGTTTATCGTCTCTTTTTCCGAATAAGAGGGGACGTGATAAACAAGTGTTACGCATTGTCGATAGCCGGGTCGTAAGTTGGACCCAGCGCTCCATCCTGGAGCCTGAAACGGTGTCTGTAGTCTCGGAAGCAGCCATGTCCCGTAAAAATTTGGACTAGAAAATGATCAACCTGCCCCCATTTCTATTGCACCATTCGGCTACATCTGAGATGGGTCGATAAGTCCATCTTCCCTTCGTAGAACTCGTCCATAGCCTTTGCCATTCCTTCACTGTCTTCTTCTTATTCTCTTCCTTCTTGATAGTGGGATGGAGGGCTCTTCCAACTTCTTTCTCTCTCCGGCGAATTCTATGCCGTTATTCTGCATGGAGTTCAAAATGAGCTTCTAGGCCCGTCGCCGAGAGCCACTCTCTGATCGTGGTCACGGCTTCATTGGCTGATAGTGTGAGCTCCCCCAGCAGTTTTCCAACGACCACTGCCGCTATGTCGCCCACAAAGCCCATTTGTCTTTGACGCGTGGGTAAAGGAAGTCTAAGCACACCGTCATAGTAATGGGCCGAGAACGGAGCCCTGCGGGACACCACTTGTGATGAGATGCGTCCTCTATCCACTATCCACTATCCACAGCAACTGGCTGTGACTTCCCGGGCTATATCTACGACGGCGGCAATGACGTCTAACGTGGACCTCTCTTTCCGGAACCCGTACTGATCTTCACCTATCCCTACCTTCGCTGGAAGTCATCCGCTTGTATATGATACTCTCCAACATCCTAGCTATTGTGTCCAACAGGCACGTCGGACGAAAAGATGATGGGTTAGTAAGTAGGCTGTTTTTTCCATCCGGTACAAGAACCAGCAGCTGCTGTTTCCAAGTAGCAGGAAATTTACCTTCGCAAAGGCACACCCCGTACATGGCGGCGAATAATTCCGGTAACGCTCAGATGGTCAGTTTGAGAACCAGATTAGGTATGCCCTCAGGGCCTGGGGCTTTGTGATCCCTTATACTCCCATAGGCCTCCTCCAGCTCTTCTAGAGGGCCGGTAGTATGTCGCTTCTGTCGACGAATACGTTGACGTGTTGCTGCTGGAAGAGCGTTTCCACAATTCTTTTGAGAAAAACACGGCCCTTCACCTTGGCCATGACTGTTTTATATGGCCTGCACAATTCCATCCAGCAGCGCCTCTTGCTCGCCTTCAACTGTGTGTGTGTTAAAACGAATCTGGGCTATCGATATGACTATTTTTGGTTAAAAAATTCGGCAGCATAAAGTAAAGGTCTGTGTATATTGAGATGAACTGTCCATTGTTTTATATTTTGTAAATGGTATACCAGTTGATACATACCGGTTTTTTTGGGATGGATTGCGTTTAAACTTTAAGGTTCTCTGTTAAATATTTACTGTATAAAAGCTACTAATTTCAACTCCCTCACTTCGTTTAAAATGTTATCAAAGAAAACAAGACGTGAAAATACATATAACTTTTATTATACAAAAATATATATTCTTACATTTTCAATGTACCATTTATAAATAATGATATTAAGTGTGGAGGTTGGTATTGTTTTGCATTCGAAAGCTTTTTAGGTATAATTTCACGTAAAGCGCATCTAAAATCATTATTCCATCTATGAATTTCGGTCATTCTTTGGGTTTTATTGATAAAATTTATTATCTGTCACCAGTCTTATTACCCCCGCAGAATAGCTATTTTACCACCGAGGAGGTAATCACATCTAGGATCGGAACCTAGGTAATATTACTTTAAAAACTAATGCTTGCAAAATAAATATATATTTAATGTTTGTTTCGGATGATTTTTATTAACTTATATTGTACATTTTACTTTTCTCCACTGGTTGGTAACATTTAATTTATTTTCAAGAAAATATTGAAATCAATTTCTCTTCCTTACTCTTATTTAACAGCAGCTCAATAAGAATATCTTTCCTGTCATGGATTGTTAAGTTCCATCTCAGTGATTTAATTTTTTTCCTTAGAGTGAATGTAAATAATTTGGTAATACAGAATGGATATTGTAACTTATAATTATTAAAATATTATATAATTATCAAAATATGGTGTTGCAGTTGCTGTGCTTACGTCCTGGAAGTCGAATCACCTCTATGCAAGATCTCCGGCGTCTTTCGTGTTTCAAATACCTAGACGTGGGCACTGTACTCAGGAAAGAGATCAAGCTGCCTTTCGTTCCTCCGGTAATGTTTCTATTGACTGCAATAATAAAGGCACAATTAAAAAACTGCCCGTTATTTAAATTTTTGTTGGTGATCACTATATAAATTTTTATTATGTTTTTCCAGCTTGAATTGGTTTCAATATTATATACTTTCCCTGAACAAATAACCTGAAGCGTCCATTTATTATTACACTATTCTATTACAGTAAACGTCGTTTATTAGAACATCACTAACCCGCAACGTCAAATATCCGAGCTCACATTTTATAAACTTTAATTTTAAGAGTAATTATCATTTAATGTCATGTACAAACTTGTTTTTCAATCTAAGATTCTAAAAGGTTATTAATTGCTTAAGTATAAATACAGTATGTCAAGATTAAAATCCAGGTTTTTTCCCCAAATTCTAACTGCAAGGGAAGCTACTTGCTACTTGATAGTCTTCAATACGTCTGATCAACATTCAGAAATAAGCTTCAATGAGGGAATACTTCACTAAATAAGTTATGCATACAGAGCATATTGCATAAGTAGTACACTATATTTTTACGCATTTTGGTGCAACATTACCCTAAGGTACTTTCAAACTTGTAGATTCTGTTATTCTATAATCGATAACAGAACTATAAATTCTACCAAATAGTTCGGATAGTCGACGTTCTGCTGCATGTAATTTTTAGCGTAATTAAGTTAATTAAATTTAATATTAAGATTTTAATTATTCGCCGAAAAATTATAGCAAACAAATGCAGCTTCACTCACAAGCAATTCTGTATAATTAAGATAGACAAATTTAAGTACTTGAACGATTTATTGTTAATCTTAATTGTTTTTTCACATTATCACGAATAAACGCTTCCCTTAATATTCAGTACAACGTAGGAAAATTTAAGAGTAATGGGCCTATAAAGGCAGTTAAAAGCTAAACTATCACAACGTGTGCAGTATTTTGCATAGCGTATTAACTTAACACAGAGAGCGTCCTCGGTACCGTATTTCTCCTTTTCAGTATTGTCAGTGAGTTGCTTTTCCCCATATAAGTTGATGATAGGGGTATTTTACAAGGTTTCCTTTAATAAATATAATATAATTAACTCGTAAAGCTTATTTTCTCTAGAAATATTTTATGTCTGTATTGTCCATCATTTAAAGAAAATATTAAAATTTTCAGCTTAAGTCACATTCATCTGTAAATGTAATACAATTAATTAACATCTGTAAGAAATAAGAATATAGAGAACTTTGACCAAAAGAAGAGATGAATTAACAGGCCACGTTTTGAGACGTGAGGATGATGAAAAATTAGCATAGTGAGGAGTAAGAACAGAAGAGGGAGGCCAAGGATGAATACGTTATGCAATTATTGAGGATATGGAATGTGTTAGTTAAGTGGAAATGAAAAGGTTTGCTCACAATAGATCAAGATCGAGTTACATCAGGTTAGTCTAAGGACTGAATACTACAACAACATGAATCGCTTTAGTAGCAATCTCCGCCATAAATTTATGATACGTACCTGTTAAATCAATATATAAACAATATAATGATCCATAGGCACCTGGTATTACGTAGGTTGCCTTTGAGGACCAACATAGTTTTTTGTTAGAGTCGCATCAACTGCGTCATTAGCGACTGAACGATTAGGGACTACTTATATTCATGTAACGGTATCTTCGTAAGATTTCTCAAATAACACAAACATCCATGCCCCATGCCAGGATTCGAACCAGGGACCTTTATGGTGTGAGGCAGCTACGCTAACCACTAGGCCACAGGAGGTCGGCATCTTGTCATTATTTTATACAATTTGCCTATGTACTTTAATTGTTCAATAAATTATTTCTGATTACATACTCAACTTCACTACACTTTTTTATTTTATTAATACAAATCAACAAGGCAGCATAAATTACCCCAACATACCCAGCTTCATTTTCATTATTAATTAACAAATTCTCATTTTACTGTATGTACATTCCTTCAAGGAGTTTCGTTTTTAAATGATTCCTTTCCCTATTGACTATCTTTAAGGTATCCTATTCCGCACGATGTTTTTTTCTCATTCATATTTACAGACAAACACGTATTTGTGTAGTGTATATGTTTTAAATACTTTTATGGTGACAAATTCTGCATCTCAAGTTCACACCCTTATGACCTTATGACCTTTGCATATTCAAAACAGCGATCTTACAGGCAACATTTTTTTGTATCTAACATCTCAATTTTATCTTTCAGGCTACTTATGAATTTATTAATTTTATTAACAAGGCTAGTAAGAACTACAATTACACTCAGGCCATGGATTACCAATTTATCTGCCAATCCATTTATGTATGCCAAACCCATATATATTTTATATTCTTATCCACCCTTTCACAAAAGTTTTCTTCTGAATACCCTACTTTTGGCATAACTTTTATGAGACACCATACAAAAGTAAATAGACTAACTAAAAAGAGAACTCAGCTTGAAATGAGTTCGTTATATCCGAATGAATAATAAACTAGTTAGATTCTGGACCTTAATATGGGAATGAAAATATTTGCACTGTTCTTAGCTTTAAGGTTAACATTTGCCTATGGTGATGGGAAATGACCTAGTTCTTACTTATGACAGTATCACATTTTACTATTGATTATTTTTCGTACATCTTTGTTATAAATTATCTTCTCAATTATTTATGACAAGATTAAGTTTAACAGCTAATAAATATGTGCTGTAAATAAAAAGAAAATTAAAATTAACTTCAAATAAGAGGGGAATTCTAAAAGTAAAGGAACATTTGAGAAAAGGGACATTTATTCTAATGATAGAAATGTGAAAGTTGCCTTATTTTTCTTCGTAACATCCCTAGACTTCATTGCACTTTTCGCTAAATTTCGGAAATTGTGCGCATCCAGGCCATGGATTATAAATGATCCTGACCAATTTATCTGCCATAAGGCGCAAGGGTTGAACATCGCTCGTAAACATTTAGCCCGTTATCGTGGCAAGAGAGATGGATTTTTACAGAAAATCGTTACTGTAGATGAAACTTGGGCTCATCATCACGAACGGGAAAGTAAGGCTGCGAGCATAGTTTGGAAACACCCATCATCGCCAGGCGTCAAGAAATTTAAACGTCAACCATCAGCTGGTAAGATTATGCGAGCCCTAGCCCTATTCTGGGACATGGAAGGTGTAGTAGTCGTTCATTTCACCCCAAGAGGTGAAACTGTGAACAATGAGAACAATTGTGATGTGTTGCGAACGAAACGGAATCCTGCAATCAGATCAAAACGTCGTGAAACACTGCGAAAAGTGTCTTCAAGCAGCAAGATAACGCTCGGCCACATTCTGCCAAACGGACGGCCTCCACAATAAAGGAGTTGCTCAAACACCCGCTCCAAGCGAATTTCTCATGTTTGGACCGTTAAAGGGAGCGCTAAGGGGAAGAAGACTTTCAAGTGATGACGTTATTGATGCAGTGCAAAATTGGTTGCAGATACAACTGATTTTTTTTTCTGACGGAATCAGAAAACTTGTGAAACGTTGGAAAAAGTGCATTAAAGTCCAGGGAGGTTATGTAGAAAAATAAGATGTTTCATATTTGTATCATTACAATAAATGCCTCTTTTCTCAAATGTCTCTTTAATTTTTGACTTCCCCCGTATTAAATTTCTAAATAATTGTCAAAAATTTAAGATAGCCTCAAAATTACAGACAAAAACCGTTCTGCTGTTTTTACTAAATAGTGAGCGAAACTCCGGTTTAAGCAGTTAAAATCAGGTTTTACGACAACCGCCATTTAGGAACCACCTGAAGTAACAAAGAGAATATAAGAAATTGGAAAAAATCTTTCTTTGTCTACGTAGTCTCCTTTTAGTACGATACATTTTCCCCAACGTTACTAAATAGTTTTCTATTCCCTATTTACAGTGTAATACAACCAGCTCCTCAAAATAGTCATCACTTCTAACATCGAGTCATTTCTTCTAGTTCAAGAGATAACAATCCTGCAGAGAAAAATCTGAGGAATAGTGTGCGTTCACTCGACATGATAGCTTTTCTGTTTTATGATAGTCAATGGAAGCTATTTTACATGCACCCTAAGAAACAGCTTTTTTCCAGTAGATGACCTTTAGAGACGATTCTTCTATTTTAGCGCATTACTTTAGCATTTCTTTCGTCTCAGGGTTAACTGATAGTCCATGTTTCATAATTAATCGACGCAAACACTCAGCTTTATTGTTATGAAACATCGTCAAACACTAGATGAATAATTCCTCACGACGCTGTTTTTGTTACATAGTTAGGAAACGGGGTACTCATATTTCCTACAGCTTTCTCACGATCAAATTTTCAGTTAATATGCGATTAAAAGCCTACCTTATCTGGTAGTTCGCGCGCTTTCAGTCAATAGTCATCCAATACCTCCTTGATAATTTTCATCACCATTTCTGGCGGGGTCACTTCATTTCCTCGACCACTGTGATGTTCGTTTTGGCAGCACGTATGGCGTCGTTAGATTTTCATTTTCACTGAAAGCGTTCACTGTTGATGGCTGTCAAACGAAAACTAAACAAACTTACGCTTGAACAGGGTGATATATTTTTGAGCCCGCAACGCGCGATATATACATCAGGTGGTACTTATCCGTTAAACCTCTCTTAAGGCTCTATGTCACAAAGAAGTTTAACAGAAATCGATTAGAACAAGTTATTCGTAACAGACAGTTTGAAATCCCTAAATCATAAATACACTGTTTTAAGTGATGAAAGAAACAACTATCGAGATTTAATTTGAACTTCGCCCAGAGCGGAAATTTGTATTAGACCAAATCGAAAAATATTTCGGAGCGTTTACTTGTTAAAATTGTTTATTCTCTCTTTAAATATTAAGAATATTGATTAAATTGATTGTACTCAGCGCCATGCGGTCAGTTTTTAGGTTTGATTCAAGTCTTCAAAATGCGTCCCCTTAAATATTTTTTAAATAACCTTCGCTTGGAATTTAAATGAAAAAAGAACGCACAAAGTTTATAATACTACGAGGGACACTAAATAATTAAAGAGGCAAACCAACGTATAACAACAACGTTTTATACGAAATATTTGGTAATTTCATGAATTTAGATTGGCATCACTGGAGAGAACCGAGAACACCTGACGGACAGAATTTTTTTTGTTCAAAATTCCTTTAACATTGGCGTGTCTAATGTGCGTCATAATATAGATAGAGTGGCAATAGCAGGGCTCGTTGCTCCATAAGGGGCAAGGCAAGAAAAAAAAGCGCTAATTAAACTTTGTAAAATCCATCTAAATTAAAATGGATTATTTATTTACACAATAACTAACTCTTTAAAATAAGTAATGTACAAATTTATACGGAATATTCAGAAAAGTAACCATGTTTGAAAATATTGCGAGTTACATTCAAATCTATATCAACATATTTCTCAAAGAAAATTAAAAAAATTATAATTTTTTATCTGTAAATGTTGGAAGATATACGTTGTTTTTCCTTGGATCAAAAATCTGAAAAATAACATATTTTCATTATCATGGAACTGAAGGGAGTTTAAAATTTAAACACTATCTCATCAAATTATTTGAATATCATATTTTTAAAATTCATAATAAATTCATAATAAAACATTTGAGTATGTTATCTAAACATTTTGATAGAAATATCATATCGTAGATCCTACATAGCAGGTGGGCTTCCAGGTAGAGTCGTAGTAATCACATCAGGCAGTACTTTAACAATAAATAATAACTTGTAATCTGAACCAAAATTTTGAACCCTATAATTATTTAGTATTTATGTGAAATTTGTGTAGAGTGGACAGCACCATCTAGTGGGAAATCTATAAAGCTAATCAGTCGTTTTTGGTTGCGTGGGATATTACACAACGACGACTACATGCAGAGGGAAATTCGACCCAAGAGCGGAGAGAGGAATTTTTGTGGGATATTCCAAGTCAAGACTTGCATACAGAATGTACAATCCAGAGAAGCAAAAGTTATTTGAGTCGAGATCTGTCATTTTTGAAGAAAACAAGAAGGGAGGAGACTTACTACAAGGTCAAGCGAAAGAGACTGAAGATTATTTGGTCGAGATGATAGAAGAATTACAAGCGAAAGAAGGAGAAACCCGAATATTGGAAAACACAACAAATGTAAACAATGAAGAAGATGAAAGTAGCCATGAGCAACTAGAGGAGGAACCAGAGGAGAACGAGCCCCCGATAGCTGAAATGATAACGAATAAAAGAGGGAGAAAACTGGGTGAAACGAACATACAGATTCAAGAAAGACATCGTATGGAGCGAGAAAGAAATGAACAACTATTAAGAGGAAGTGGAGTAAGAAGATCACAACGAATTGAGGAAAAACATGTTGCAAATATCGCGTTTGAAATTCCTAAAACTGCGGAAGAAGCCAGGAACAATCGAGCAGCAAAGGAATGGACGAGAAATTTATTGGAAGAGCTGGAGTTAGAAGAATTCATTAGTGAGACGACAACGATCGAGAGTGACAGCCAAGCAGCCATACAATGGATCCAAAATTGCGGAGTGAGGAGTCGGACGAAACATATTAACCGTTTATACTATTTTTGCAGAGACTCGTATACTAACGGCGAAATACAACTAAAGCATATATCGTCAGAAGAATTGGAGGCGGACCTCCTAACTAAACCAATCAGTGAAAGAAAACTTCGAGCAGCTATTGAGATGTTGAAGCTCGGATGGTCTGCCCAGAGGGGGGAATTGTAGAGTGGACAGCACCATCTAGTGGGAAATCTATAAAGCTAATCAGTCGTTCGAGTGTAGTTGGACAGTGCGGTTGTGTGTAGCCATGTGATTAAAATTAAGTTACCTTCGAATCCCCACCAATTTGAGTTTAGATACCTAGAGGCGGCAAAATTCTTTTCCATTCTGATTGGCTAATAACCACACCTCACTGTTTCAAGGCTGTGAAATGAGTAGTTAACTGAACAATAAATTATAATAATACACAATAATTATTATTAATTATTCCCTCTAATAGAATTTTTTTTGCTTTACAAGAATTGGAGAATACTCAGAAGCTTGTGATTCTATTAAATATTTGTTTTAAATAACCTATTATATTTTCCAGATACCCTATTACAGTTGACTGTGAGTTATAATTTCATAATATTAAGAGTATAACAGTTTTTAATTATTTCAGTCTCATTTAATAATGAGAAACATGGAAATAAAAATATTAAGGGTTTTCTCCATGAAATTGTTTTGAATTAATATTTTACATATTTCCACCTGGTCAGAATTAGACTTAACACAAAGCAAGTTTTCTCCACCATCTTCGGGTATGATAATGATAAGGTATGCAGTCAAAATGCCAAGCAATTTTCTAATATTTATACTCATATTAGCTGTAAATAATTTTATCTTTTTTGTGAAAGCCTTTCTTGTCTGTGCTATCCTACTCTTTACAACTACTCTACTTCTATCACCCCTAGGTATTATGCTACTCAAGTAGCAGAATACCTAAACTTACTTCAGAATATCCCTTCCTCGTTTAATACCCTTTGTGATAATAATAACAACATTTTCCTGATTTTTTATGATTAACCATTATCTTACACCTCACACCACTTCTCCACATAGTCTCCACAATTACTTAGGCAATTATCATAACATGTAAACAATTGTACATATTGGTATTCTTCAAAGAAAGATGCTGGCTGTAGTCATAAAGGCTCATTGTGTGCATTTTCACAATCTTTCTTAAACTGTACAATCCACTTCCTCAATACTCCTCACAATTGCTGATAAATGTTTATCTGGCCTATCATTTTCTGCATTCAAGAAACGAATCACTGGTCTGTCATCACAGTCTGTTGGCCATTGATTAGGAAAATGCAATGTGACTATGTGGGGGAAGTGGTGTGATGCGTAAGGTAGTGACTGACATTAAAATATTTTTTGGTATTTTGTAAACAAATATAGATACTTACTTCAGAAACAGCCCTTGTATAAAAGTATATATAAAAATTGACACTATATATATATATATATATATATATAAGAAATGAGTAGCTTTAAACACACACAAATAAAATGTAAGCTAAGGTATGATATTATTATTTTGACTTCTGAATATAAGTATTAAGGTATTGGTCCACATAGCTAATATGGGTTTTAATTTCCAGAAAGATCACCTTAACTGTGATCCAACATTTGAACTTGAAGAGATGATAATTGAAACAAAACCTCTACACAAAAAGAAGAAGCGCCTAGCAAAACAGCGCTCCTTGAGAGAAGTTCAGGGGCCTACAAGTTTTGATCTTGTGAGTATAATTTCATTCTTTCAAATTTTGGATCTATTTCAATGGTAAATTAACACTGTATTTGTCAAAGTTTGGTATTGAACCTATTTATACCAATAAAACAGTCCTCAAGGTCAAATATTTTATTTTTTCTTCATTATTACAATAAAAACACAAATACACATGTCCATATTGATCTGTGTTTTCATTGTAATGGAGAAAGACAAATAAAACATTTGTTTCTTAAGGACTGTTTTATTGGTTTATTTAGGTTGAATTTTGGATCCATTTAATACAATATATATGAGTCGTCGGCTAGCCGATCACTGGAAATGTCTTCCTAACTTTCTGATGAAGGGGGCACTGCCTCCGAAAATTCAAGTACTCTAAACCTCACAAGGTGTCTACCATCTTTGAACCTCTGGTAAGTCACCTACTTTCTATCTCTCTGTCCTTTCCCTATTAATTGTTTTAATTAACATGACAATGTCATTTTTCATCAGGATAACCAGTCAGGCTTAGGAGACCCTACCAGAAGCATTGCTATGGCTGACATTGCTTTCAAGATTATTTCTCCACTCAATCCCAACTACCACATCAAAGTAAAGATATTGTGGGTGGAGGATGAAAGAACTCTAAATAAATTTAATTTATAATCATTTCTAAAAATAGGAACAAGATCATACATGTGCAATGTTTTGTTCATATTGACTGTTGTTCCATGATTACACAATTATGTAAAAATTTTATGCAGAAAACTTAGTGGTGGCTCGTGTTGTATTTAACAATTTTTATGAGGATAATTCCCCTAACGTAAGATATTAATAATACTACAACAGCTACAGTGTTTATGATACTCCATGACATGTAATATGCTGTATTTGTAATTTCATCTACATAATGTATAATAGAAATGAATTTTTAAAAATATAAAATCAAATTGGAACAAATTCCTATCACAAAAATATTTTTATTTCTTAATTATTTTAAATAAAGAAAGTTAATTTTAGGAAAAAGCCACTTATTGTAGGAATATTGTATGCAGCATCATGCACACAGTAATTTTCTCTGAATGATGAAAGTCTCTATCTCTCTGTCCTTTCCCTATTAATTGTTTTAATTAACATGACAATGTCATTTTTCATCAGGATAACCAGTCAGGCTTAGGAGACCCTACCAGAAGCATTGCTATGGCTGACATTGCTTTCAAGATTATTTCTCCACTCAATCCCAACTACCACAATGCTGTCCGTTAAAATATTATTTTACTTTAAATAACCTTTGATTGATTCAAATAAACCACAACAAGTCTATAATGTGTCAGCAATGAGATTTTTGTAGATCAAATAATTGTTAAATCTTGATAAGTGAAAAGGAAATACTGTCTATGTGCATTTCTTATTACAGTCAGGATTCTCGTGCTATAAAGAATGTAGCCTAGATAAATGCAGTTGGAGCATGCTGGAAGGTGGGCTGTTTAAAGTCTGACAAATCAAAGTAGAAATTCATACTCTTAAAATACTATTATTTAAAATATGAAACAAATAATTCCTCCTAAATTAATTCATTCATGTACTGCAGCACATGAGCACATATTCACCAGCTGCCACTGCTTCTCTTCTATTCAAACCCAACACATTTTCCTCTCATACTAATATAATTATGTTTGCAGGTTGATGCTGAAAGTATGGGGGAAACATCGATCATAAATGTAGCAGAATTTCAAGTATACAATCGTGATCAAGTTCTTGCAATGCAACGAAAAGAGAAGATTTGGGAAGAAGAACTACAAGCAGCAATGGCTGCATCAGAAGTTGTTTCCCCTTCTTCTACACACAGTTTTTCATGCCCTAGGCTTAATGCAACCAACAGCCCAGCAAGACACAATGACCAGACTACGTTTCAATACCATGATTTTAGTAAAAGTGTGTCTCTTATAGAACATGCTGAAGACCCAAGTCTTAAATCACATGAAAGAACATTTCCTGAAGGGAGTTTCACAAATCCAATGTGTAAAGATCTGAATGAGAAAGGAGTTCATCAGGCGCAGTACATTGATTGCTCCCAGTCATCTTTAAGTGAATCCTTAAAGAGAACTTGATTATTACCACTGATAAAAAGTTGAAGATTTATATATAATGAACACACTAATTATTTCATAAAACAATTCCTGTATTCCTTTGTACATTTAATTAGACAACAATGTCATATGAAACTATTTTTAGAATAAAAATTATTTATAAGACTTCAAACTTTTATAACTATGATAATTAAAATGTTTTTTATTGATGAACAAATAAAATGTTTAAATATAGATAATATTACACTTTTTATGATTCTTACAAAGCTAAAGTATTATAAAATATTTTATTAAATAGAGGCAATTTAAGAAAAGAAATTAAATAAATATTTACTCTGTGATCTTATGATTCTTTTATACTACTGAATCACTACAGCTTGGATTCATTATAAATGTAATCAAAGAATTAACTAAATCATATACCTGTATTAAGTAATAATATGTTTTATGTTACTTAGAAGCAGTATAACCATAATTTTCATATAGCTGACTTCTTGTCATGCAGTTATGAACTTCAAATGAAAGTTAGTTCTGTCTCTCCGTTGCTGATTATATTCAAGTATAGACCTTTGTGTTCAATGTCAGTAGCATGGCAAATCAGATTATTAATCTTCTGTCTCCTCATTCCAACTTTGGCTCCTCTTATAAAACTTATGCTTTGGGCATGATAGAAGTTCCAGGCAACAAGCAGTAGAATGATAGATTTACAGAAAGGCAGAGCGGTGAATGGAGCAGGGTATGATACAGAACTGCTGAGCAGGAATTTCTGCAAGCTTAGCAATGTAAATCTGCTGTGGAGTAGCGAATCCCAGCAATGGCACATTTGTATGGTTTGCGGGAAGTTTTCTTGGCATGGTATGGGTCCTTTGATTTCTGTGAAACAACATCTCTGTGCCCTAGGTATTATTGTAGATATATTAATGATGTATTCTACCAGGGATGGGTACTTCCAGCAGTACAATGCTCCTTTTCATAAAACTGGAATTGTCAGCAGATGATTCTAAGAGTACAACGGAGAATTTACCTTGCTTTGTTGGCCTACACAATCACCATATCTAAATCCAATTGAGAATTTATAGGATGAAATTGAATGGGCCATCAGGCAGCTGGATTCAGTACCATCAAATCTTAAGGAATTCGTTCAACAGATATGATCTGAAATTCCGCCTACCAATATCTCATAGGATCCATGCACAGAAGAATTCAAGCAGTATTATGAGCAAAAGATAATCCAACATTGTATTGACGGGTAGTCATATTAATTTGGGCAGTCAGACTATTTCCAGTGACCTGAAAGAGTAAAAAACAATAATGACTCCTTTGAAAGACATAAATGTGTCCGGTACTTTAAAATGATAATAATTAGTTGTGGAACCCTATTGTTATTAGCATCAACCCAACAACTCTTTTAGAGTAGTGGCTTTCCACAGCAGTCTCTCCCACTCTGCCCTATCCAGGGCTACTGCCCCCCATTTCCTAATACCAAACTTTTTTGCATCACTGTCTGTCCATCTAATGCTTGGTCTTCCATAATCGTTTTGCTACTTGGTTACGCCACTTACAGGAATTTGTTCTTGTCCCATTCCTTTGAAATGTCCCGCCCAGCACAATCTTGACACTTTTATCATCAAAAATAATTTTTGTTCAATATACAACTCATACATCTGCATTATTCCGAATTCTCCCAATTCCATTTTCTTTCATAGTGTCATATATTTTCCACAATATTTTTCTTTCAAATGTATCCAGTTTCATCTCATCTATTTGTGAATGTGTCCAACGCTCCACTCCATACATCACTACAAGTCTCACTAGAGTTTTGTATAGTATATTCTTTGTAGCTCTGGACAGGATTTTTGACTTCAAATGATTCTGAAGGCTAAAATAAGACATTTCCTGCCACTATTCTACTTTCTATTTCTTCTTTATTGTCACACCTGATGTTTACTTTAGAAACTTGCTGAAACACATACTCTCCTGCCTGCAGTGGGTCCATATTTGTCTCATTTCTTCCTGATATGGCCATATACTTGGTTTTGTCTTCCTTTAGTTGCAACACAATTTTTTTAGAAGTAGCTTCTAGTGCAACAAGAGCATCAATAAGGAAGATCTTGGATCTAACTATAATGTCCATGTCATCTGCATATGCCAGAAGCTGCACAGTTTTATTAATTATGTGCTCAGTTTGAATTTTTGTTTCCCTAACTGCCTTTTTGAGTACAATATTAAAAAGAATGCACCTCACCTTAGACTGTTTTCTACGAGCAATTCTTCAGATAAGGTTGACTGAAATGAATTTGTGCAACACTTCTCTTCATGGTCTGTTATTCACTTATTTCCCTCTTGGCATATGGTTTTAATCTTTCAAACATATATTAGACCAAATTTTATATGCAGAACACAGGAGTGAGATACCTCCATAATTTTTACAAACTAAAGGATCACTTTTTCCAAGTATTCAACATACTGCACTTATTTTACATTTGTTTTGACCATCTGAAATATTTTTTGTTGTACATATTCCCCTCCTGTCTTTATTAATTCTACCTGTAGTCCATCCCTACCAAGAATATTATTGTTCTGTACTTTCTTTAAGGCATCCCAGAATGCCTTAAGGGATGGGTGATGAGTGGCATCATCTAGGTCTTCTTCTGGTTCTAAGACCCACTTCCATCTCTGTCATCTCTTCTGTTTCCTTTCCTCAGTTTAATTCTACATTATAATATTATCGCCATCTATGCAGTACCTTACTTTCCTCGCTCACCAAGTCTCCTTCTTTGTTCCTACACATTGTAACTTGGAGTTTATAAGAGGCTCTTTACTGGTTAGCTTTTCTGTAGAATAGTTGAGTATTCACTTTCTCACAATGATGTTTAATTTCTCCAAGTGTTTTCATCCACTGTTGTCTATTCTTTCTTTGATGCAGTCTCTTCTCCCTTCTCAGCCACCTATATTCTTGCTGTGCTCCTCTAGTGTTTGTAAGGCAAGCTGATATGGCATGTTCTTTTCCAAAGTATTCTTTTGTCTTCCTCATTGAACCAGTCATTTCTTTCCTTTGCCTATCCTTTTCTTATATATTCTTCTGCAGCTTGTGTTATACACTTCTGTATCACCATCCATTCTTCATCTGTGTTTTTTGGTGTTTCACTATGCTCCATTATTTCCATTTGATGATTTAAATTTTCCCTACATTGTAATTGTAGTTCTTGATCTTTTATGCCCTCCATGTTATATCTAACCACCTTCTCCCCATGGCTGGTCCTTGCATTTGATATTCTGGCATGGAATCTAAATGCAAGGAGAAAATTGTACGAATCCACATTAGGCTTCTGAAAACTCTGACATCAGTGATACATGTACCATGTTTATAATCAATTAAAATATGATCTATCAGAATGACAACTTTCCTATTTGGTGGTTGCCATGTGCATTTATGTATATTTTTTTGTGGAGATTTACTACTACAGATTATCATGTTCTTAGAAAGTGTCTGATTCACCAATCTAGAGCCATTATGATTGGTATGCTTGTGGGGATAGTAACTATCTCTTCCCACTTGGGAATTTATTTATCTGTATTATCTTAATATCATGTATTGGTCATATGCCTTTTCTATTAAATCATAGAACTCTTCCTTAATATACATTAATATATCTTCTGTCAGAGCATGAACATTTATCAGACTGATGTTAAAAAATTTACTTCTTAGTCTGAAAGTGATTTGAAATCAATAACATTCGGTTTTAACTGGTTTCTGATAAGGAATCCGAACCCAAATGAGTGAGCCTTTGTCATAGCTATAGAACATTGTTCTTGTTTTCTTTTCAATTACTCCATTTCCCAGTCACCTTACTTCATGCAAATGAAGAGCATCAATGTAGTGCTTTTCAAATTGTTCAATCAGGTTTTTCAATACACCTCAAACAATAATCGAACATGAGCATAGTTTCCAATCTCGTGTCATTTTTCAATAGTCATCTCGTCTTAGGTTAACTATTTTCTGAGGCTGTCATCAAGTTTCATAATGATAAGTTTTTTTCTCGTGAGGGGTTGTCAACCAATTTTCAGGATTTACTCCCATAAGGGGGAGTTATCTACACCCTAGAGCCCACTATCCTAGGATGTGGACTGCTTTCATTTGGTCCCTGCCCTTCTTTGACCTGTCTGGCCTGAGTGGCCATGCCAGCTTCCCTTCAGCATAGCTCTCCAGGTCATAGCAGGACTCATAACCCTTCACACCACAAGGTAGCAGACCATGGAAAGGTTACAGCACACTATGACAGTTCTTGAGAGAGCAAGTGGCAGAGGCAATGTTGTGCTCCACTCGACCTGTAGCCGGGGTGGGGAGGCGCAGCGTTGACATGCCTCAATCAGCGACGCTGCTGCGTATGGAACAACATCTCTGCTCCCCACAGCAGCCCAGCCGGTTTCACCCTGTCCAGTGAGACTCGGACGTCGTTCTCTCGCACCCGCAGAACGCAAGTCTTGCCGTCCCTGCTGACGACCAGGTGGGGCGGAGCGGTGGTCGCGCGGTGTTGTCGCGCAGGAAGACGTGGGTGCAGGATGCCAGCTCCCTGAAAACGAAGGTCCCGGGGCGCCAGTGCCGGGCCACGGGTTGTGGCCTGATGTGCTGCGTTGCTTCGCGGACGCGGTCGACGAGCGAAGCTGGATCGACTCCGGCAGACTGGGGCTGGAACCGGGGCGTATGCCCAGCATGGCTATCGGGAGCGCCTCTAGCCACGATGGTCCGGTGTGGCACATTAACGACGCCTTCAGCTGCCGGTGGTAGTGGCCCGACGATGTCGACGTGAATGTGGCGGAATCGGGTGGTGGGCGTCTGAAAAGATCCGGTAGCCGTCACGTCGTGCCGCGTGGTCTTGGCGCGTTGGCAAGGCACGCACGCTCGGGCCCACGCTCGGCAGTCGCGGTTTACTCCAGGCCACACGAAACGCGACGTCACCAGGCGCGTAGTGGCGCGGGTCCCCGGGTGGCTGAGGCTGTGCAGCGCGTCGAACACCTGGCGTCGGCTGGGTGCTAGGACGAACGGCCAATGGCGTCCGGTCGAGACGTCGCAATAAAGCTGCGAGGCGTGGCCTGGGATGGAGACCAGGCGGAGTTGGAGCGGCGTGCCGCTGCGAAGCAGCATGCGCAACTCGTCGTCGCGCGTCTGTTGGTGGACGAGGGTCTCGAGGTCCACCGGGTTCGGGGCCGTCGTAAGGGCGTCGACGCGGGGGAAGGCGTCCGCGACGATGTTCTCGGCCCCGCTGATGTGCCGGATGTCGGTGGTGAACTGGCCGATGTATGTGAGGTGGTTCCTCTGCACCGGTGGGAGCTTCTCGTTCTGCTGGACGAACGCGAAGCAGGTGGGTTGTGGTCCGTGAAGACCACCGTGTGCTGCGCCTCGATCGCGTGGTGGAAGTGTCTGACGGGTAGCAGAACTCGAGGCCCTGCAGCACCTCGTCCATGAACCTTTGAAAAGTTTGCCCCGCGTTTCGCAACCCGAACGGCGTTGTTATCGCGGTTTTCGGGATGTCCGGTGGATGGACCGGAATTTGTGTGTATGCCTTGACTAGGTCGTCGGGCGGCCGCTGGACGGAGCTGCCCTGTAGGCTCAGGGCAAAGTCTTGCACGTGGCGCACGGGGTACCTGTCCGGGATGGTTCGCGCATTCAAAGCGCGATAATCCCCGCATGGGCGCCATTCCCCGTCCTTCTTCTTCGAAACGAGGTGGAGCGGCGATGCCCATGGGCTCTTCGAGGGCCGTGCGGTCCCGTCCGCGAGCATGGCCTGGAACTCTGCCCGCGCGATGTGGAGTCGTTCCTGCGCGAGGCGTCGTGGTCTGCAGGACATCGGGGGGGCCGGCGTCGTGAGGATGTGGTGTACGGTGGTGTGGCAGACGGCCCGGGGTGCGCCGCTGGGCGCGTGAGCTCCGGGAAGCGATCGAGGATCTTCTGGCACGGCAACACCTTGACGCTGGGCTGCGACTGGTTGCTGGATGTCGCGACGGCGACGTGGCCAGAGATCCCGTCTATGAGGCGCCCGTTGCTGCAGTCTGGCAGCAGATTGTAGTGCGCCAGAAGGTCTGCGCCGATTATGGGTGACGCCCCGACGAAACGCCACGGGAACTTGCGGTGCAAGCCTAGGTCCAGCCGCAGGAGCACGTACCCGTAGGTGGCGATGCTGGTCGTGTTCGCCGCCTGCAGCTTGTACTTCGTGGGCTCTCGGTGACTCTTGAGGAGAACTCGGGGGAAACAGCAGATGTCGGAGCCGGTGTCGATCAGGAACTTGTGGCCGCTTACTCAGTTCCTGATGACCGCGTGTCGTCTGGGCAGCGGCCAACGTCTGCAATCGCTGGCCGCCCTGCCAGTATCCCTGGGCGTAACTGCACGGGGGCTCGCTGCGCTGGGTACGGCTACCAAACCGGCGGTGGTACCAACACGTCGTGCGTCGGACGGCTGGCTCGTCCTCGCTGCTGCGAGCGTTGTCGGACTGGCCTGTGAGGCGGCGATCTCCCTCGGAGCGCGGCGAGTTCTGCGGTGAGGGCCTCGACGCGTAGCTCGAGGTCGGTGACGTGGCTACAAGCACGTGGGCCGGCGTGGTCGTGGGCTTCTACGATGGCGGCGGCGGATCCGGCGGTGCTAAACCGATGATGCTGTCTGCAATTTTGGCCACCTCGTTCAGTGGTACGAGGGGTTGGCTTCTGACTACCATTTGCATGGAAGTCGGCAAGTGTTGCAGCCACAATGCTCGCAGCACCTCCTCTGAGACCTATCCTCCCGCCAAAACCTTGAGGTGACGAAGGAATTGCGACGGGGACCGGTCTCCCAACGCGAAGTCGATCAGCAGCTGCAGCGTCCGCTGCTCCTGTGTAGGGGACAGACGCGATATTAACTCTGTCTTCAAACACTTATACCTGTCCGACGCCGGTGGGTCGATCAGGATGTCCTGGACCTCTTCGGCCCAGCGCCCGTCTAATTGTGCGGCTACGTGGGAGAAGCGCGTGGTGTCCTGCGTGATGCCGGCGATGGCGAACTGCTGCTCTACTTGCGTGAACCACAGCTCCAAGTTGCCGGGCCAGAATGCGGGTAGCTTCAGCGCTACCCTGTATACGCCTGGCTGTTGCTGGTCTTCCATCGGATCACGTCGGGGTCACCAATTTGGGCGAAAGGATACCAAAGACGAACGGCAACCACGTCGCTCTACATCACTTTATTACACAAGCGGAATGACCGTGTGTCCTTATTTAATTTTTACCCCACGCATTAATTATACCAGGTTTTAAAAATAGATGGGAAAACAACTTTTCCATATTGACAAGAATTCTTTTATCAAAAATTCTTATCTTAATAAATGTAATTATAAATTCCACTTATTTTTCGTTAAATAACATTAACCATCACAAAATCAGTGGCTCTCCCTTGAGAATTTTTCTTTGTCCTTTTTTCGCCCAAATTGCGATGAGAGATTTGGAAGCCTTATGTATTACATCTCTAGATTTAAAACCATTAAGATATTTCAAGTAGGTTGATGTTTTTTTTTTGTATTATCATCACATTACTCATGAACCATTTGCTCAATACTTTTAATAATTACGACCCTGAAAGAAACTTTACAATCGAAATTGAAAAAGATCCGTCTGTGCTTTCTTGATGTTTTGGTTATTGTTTATATCAATAAGATAGTTACCAATTCCATCAAAAGATCTACTTACTCAGGAATAATTCTTAATTACATGTAAAATCAGCCATTATCCCATGGGAAACTATGGTTTATAATCTAGTAAATAGGGACGTCAAATTATTTCGTCAGCGCTATCATAAATTTAATCTTAGCAAAACTGTATATATATAAATGTTGGATGACAGAATTAAACTCAGCAACGCTTATGTTCCTTAATTCGACACCAATGTCAGTTGTGTTACAGTATATTTATGTAACGTCCTCCACCCCTGCACTTTTATATAATATATAACTCTCCCCATTAAAAAATAATAATACAAACTTAATGACTTATTATAATTTCAGGTGTAAAATATTGTATTTATTATAGCCTGATGAGTGAGGTGCATCACATCAGACCAATTCGGCTATTAATATTTAAAAATGACAAGTAATTTAAACAAAATTTAAATCGCAACTTTGTAAAATTTCTGTTCACTCAATGATAAATGTTTCTATTATTATTCTGAACACAACAATACTCTCATGAGCTATTGTTATTAATTGAACAATAAATAAATAATTTTGTATCTTTAAATATTAATGAAAGTCCAGCTAATTTGTCATAAAGACTAATATTTATTAAATACACTTACGACGCTTCGTCCATGTGTGTGCAATTCACAAGGTAAATTATAATTGCGAACCATACATGTAAACGCAGATGATTTTGTGTTATGGCTCCGTCGAGCGACGCTTACAACCTGATGGTCGTAAATGTATTTAATAAATATTAACTTTGTGCTGACGAATTTCCGTCTCTTTGCTTGTGCGACATGTACGTAGAAATTTTCATCCGTTTTAATTCCTTGATTCCGTGAGTAAATTTTCATTTATAAGAAAATTGTATTATACATAATATATTGTAAATAATTATTTTGTATTTTTAGTTTTATTCACTTTAGATAAGGTTCCAAATTTAGTATCGAAACGTCTTGTACGAACTACAGTTATGAAACATTATCTTAATTTTTTTCTTACTTATAGCTTGTTTTTACTATTTAATGATTTACTAACACTCGGGCATTGTAACTGATGATATAGGTGTTTAGGAATATATTAAAAATTTAAATTATATGTCTTGTAATGTTAAGTAAGTTTCGCGCCGAATGGGCGCATCCCAGAAATGAACAGGAATATCACTTCATTTCAACTTATTGATCCTAACCTCATTTAAACCCCGCTTTACTACTAAAGTATATGTGTTGCATAATGAATAAAATAATTAAACTCAGTCATTCTAATACATCCGGTTTCGCTACAAACCTGGAATGTTTTATTGTAATGTCTATGGATACTCCCCTCCAACGCTGAATGGGGTTGACAGTATCAAGGTAATTGACCCTGAAATATTCGATTAAAATAACTGCCGTTAATACATTCTTTAAATTTTCCGCCTCACAGCATTTATTTTTGCAACGTGAGGAATAATCTCACCAAATTTGATCGAACTGCTCACTCGTTTAGTATTAAATATGGTACTTCGTAATATCAACCACAGGCGCCTTAGGAGCTGAACTGCAACATATACCTCATGTGTGTGAGAATGAAACTCGGCGACTTCCATAACCATGATTTCAAATCAAATCTCTATTGTGTTCTTGGTTTTTCTATGTGACCCCCCACCCCGTATTATTCTGAAAGGGTTTAAATTATGTACAACAAATGTCAGGGGAAACCATATTGAAGGAACTGAAGCGGAGATATATTAATTCAACGCAAATATCGACAATTTTGCATAAAAATGTTCACCCCCTCCATCCCTGTTAGGTCTGAGCAGCAAATTAAATCGAATGTTGGATGGCAGAATTAAGCTCAGCAACGTTAAATCGACACCAATATATTGTGATATACTTTTTTGGGTATAAAATATTTATTAATTAATTAAATTTTAAAATTTTTCATTTATTACTTTAAAGTGAATACACGGGCTTAATCTCAGGGGATTTTGGGTCTCTCAAGAGATGGAGTATGCAGTAGTTGAAAATAGAAAGAAAAATCATTAAATATTATTTATCCAGAGCAATGAGCAAGTTTCACAATTTTTTTTATAGCTTACCCACAATTACTGGGCCAACAAACATCCACCTCTCGAATGTTTGTGCGTCTCTCTGGCGTCTTGCAGGATTTGATCACGTCTGGACACGTCTGCTCTCGTCCGTCCTCTCCTCAATTCGTCTGACTTCTCACAGCTCGGACCACGTCCGTCCTCTCATCTGGCTTCTGGCTGCTCGGACCAAGTCTGTCCTTTCCTCCACTCGTCTCACTTCTGCTCTGCTCGGACCAAGTCTGTCCTCTCCTCCACTCGTTTCACTTCTGCTCGGTCCACGTCCGTCCTCTCCTCCACTCGCCGGCCTTCTGGGGCTCTGCTCGGACCAAGTCTGTCCTCTCCTCCACTCGTTTCACTTCTGCTCGGTCCACGTCCGTCCTCTGCTCCACTCGCCTGCCTTCTGGGGGTGAGCCACCCATCGGCTTCCCTTTTAAATCTTCCGACGGGAATTCCCCTATTTCACAAAATTTCGGGGTTCCCAGCCCTCATTTTTTTACACTCGTTCGGCGGGGTTTTCCCGCGGGGTTTCACCATCGTCATTTTTTATACACGCTCAGCGGGTCTCTCCCGCGGGGAATCACCATCTTTCAGCCGACTAGCCATTGTTGTTGGCCGAACTGCGCTTCATAACGCCACAACATCACAAAATCCGCCTTTTTATCACAATACATATATATATCCTTTTCATGGGATAGGTCATTAATTTATTAATGAACAAATTTTAAATGGTTTGATAATTTTATATTTATCAACTTTACAGTGAAACAATATCTCAGGGGATTTTGGGTCTCTCGAAGTGGAGTACGCAGTTACTGAAAAATAGAAAAGAAATCATTTAAATTATACAATCAGCACAATGAGCAAGTTTCACAGTTTTGATGAACTTACCCACAATTACTGGGCCTACAAACATTCAACCTCCCGAATATTTCCGCGTCTCTCTGGCTTTAGTGCGTCTTGCAGGTTTTTTACACCGATGAATGTAGTGGGATCCAGGTCCAACTCATCTGAATGATCCATCGTCCCTTCTCTTGGCAACTTATCTGAATGACTGGTCCGTCTCCTCTCTCTCCCCCGACTCATCTGACTCCCTCGGCCTCCCAACGGCTCCCTTTTAAGTTCTCACCCCGGGAGTTTCCCGTCATCGATTTTCTCACACGCCACCATTTTTTTACACACGCCTCTCGGGAGTTTCCCGCGGGGGATCCCCATCGGAGGTTTACCCACTTTTAGCCAATTCGAAATTGTTGTTGGCCTCTATTTTCGCGCACAAATTTCCTTCGTTGTAGGTCTAACTGCACTTCACAATGACACTGTAGAACCAAAATCAGCAGGCACGTGCGTTTTTTACATTACAATAAAAACCAGGATACCCTTTGTTTTTTATTTTATTGTAAATATTTAAATGAGGCTGCTATGATTACTTACATTGTTTGTGAATATTGTTGTAATAAGTCGAGTGGGACTACAATGAGACGTTTGAGTGTATTGTAGTTCCACAGTCTGAATTTTCAGACTGCATTGTTGGGTTATGACGTCGTTGGCTGACGCAAGCATAGGACCGTGCGCAAAAATGGCTTTGAGAACTTTCTCGAAGAAATTTAGAACTTTTAACGCGTGAGTGTGCTTGGCTGCAATTGTCTAAGCAGGTCACCTGTCGGGTGGGGAACGTCTATTGGTATAGACGTTACCACTCCGTGTTACTGGCAGACGTAATTCTACGGAGAGGCGCCGAGGTGAAAGTTTGTGTATATTCTGGAGTGAGACTTCGGGAAGACGCCGAGAGTCTGAGACAGTGGAAATATCTGACCGGACGTCATAGTTGTACGCCTAAGCGAGTGGGTCGTCGGGCCGTCGCTGGGACCGATCGCTGCATCGCATTAAAAGCAACCAGTTTGAGTTTGAGTAAACGAATTTCATCCTATGCTTCAAACTCCCACGCGTATTAATATTATTCCGGAGTTTTAGCAGCCAGCTATTGGGGAAGTGAAAGCTGATGCGTCGTCTGTTCGCCCTTTCCGGAGAGACTGACCTTGAATGACATTGCGGTCTCGCGTCCTGGACCTGCTGACTTCGTATTATCGGTGACATGTACTTGCAGAAGATAGTGAGGGCACATGGCCGAATCTGAAATACTATATTAGCAGTCCAACTTATATTTGGGCGAGTGAAACTAAAGGTGAACTTCCTTTTATTTGATTCTATTTTTTATTTTTACAGCACCTGCTTGCTTCACACAATATCCCCTGAGATCATAATATTTGTTGATTGAATGTTGTATTTTTAAATTTTCATTAATTTAGTCGTGTGAAAATTTTGATAAGTAGTTAATCAATTTAATTAACCCTTTTCCCTTCCTGTTGCATACCACTATATATATTTAACCCTCCGTTTTGTAACCCATCCCCATTGTTACCTTGTTGTTTTCGCCCTACACCCCCACAACTAAGAATGTTTCCCTCCCATCGTGAAAGACATTGAAAACAGTGACGGACACACTATCAATGTAACTGACCCTGATAAATATATACTAGACGCAATTTTGTATATTTAAATATTTCCACCCCGTTCATAGAAATGGTAGACGTGTCTCATCAACACAGTCATAGTTTTTGTGTCGCGAGGAACATTTGAATAGACTTACAGTACTCGAAAGTTTGATTTAACCCCCTTACCTTGCAGAATGGGGTTGAGATTATAAACAAAGAATGTCACTGGAAACGCTATTAAATTGAATATTTATTCGAGTCTAATATCGGCGTATTTAAATATTTACTCACCCTACACCACAGTGCTGATTTTTAGTTACAGAAAACACGTGTACAAAATTTGGTCGAAATTGTTCGCGTTTAGATTTTTGTGTGGAACATATACACATATAGTGGCGGCTGGTGCATAAGTGCTCACGCGATAGAGCACATTAATTAATCTAAGAAGAATTATTTGTTTCGTAATTTTAACAACCTTTATCATAATAGTATTTTATGAGTGTGAATTTCTGGCCGGCGTGATCTCTCCCGCCCAAGCACTTTGAGCTCAACATTACTGTCTGAAGTGTTAAATGCGCATGCGCTATATAATGTTTCAGCCTGTCTACCCACAAACTAAATATATATTAGCTACAAATAACACAGCGCCGTTCAAGGCGTAAATGTTTTTAACGAATTGGTAAAAAGAACGACCATTTGTGGACTTGTGGTTTATTTAAATTAATCAAAGGTTTTTTGAAAGAATTAACATTTAAGGTGCGACATTTTGAAGACTTTCATAACTTTGAGAAAATTTACTCACGATCCTGCATACAATATTGCTGTAATAAGTGGCTTCTTAAATTTAACTTTCTTTATTCAAAATATGTACGAAGACAAAATACGGTAGGAGTGATTATTGTAATAGAAGTGCACAAGACCAAGCACGCCAGGTGATTGCAGAAAAAATAAATGAAAAAGGGACCTATTAGTTTTGATTTTGTAAATTTAAAAAGATTGTTTTACTTGCATTAGTTTTTTATAATTGTTGATGTTAACAATCAAAAGCAATTGTTGATTTTACAGACTTTATTGAATTCAATACTTTAATTTAATAGATAAAAATTTAAATCTATTAAATAGAGTCTCTAAATGTCAACAATTGCTTTTGATTGTTAACATAAAACAGACGTTAAAAATTAAACCATTAAATTTGTCATATCTATGTACACACAATCATAATATTTTACTTGACGTGGGATCGGTGAGCGGTCTTTGAAATATTTTCTCAGGTAATTCCACATGTCTTTCCCATTTCGTAATTGTGTAATTGGCATTGTGGCGCCCTGAATTAAATTTTCATGTAGTGGCACTGATAATGTACCATCACATTGCCGGATGGCGTTGCGCTTGAATTAAAACGCAAACTTTATTAGGGTCACAACGTATTAGTGTATTTTAAATTTGGAACTTTGATGTCAGCATACCAAAAGCACATTCCACAGATTTCCGTTCCCTCGACAATCTAGAATTAAAAATTTGTCTTTCTTGATTTCATAATTCCCTTCTAGAAAATGGTTTCATTAAATTTTTACTTAATGGGAAGGCCTCGTCGCCCACAAAGTATTTTTTCAATTTCGCCCGGTAGTGCAGAGCGTTGAGGAAAATCGAGGATTTGTTTCTTCAAAGCCTTTCCAAACCGATTACTTTGCATCATTCTTCCATCATTATTACGTCCGAATTCTCCCACATGAATTGTAACAAACTGTCCATCTGAATCTGCTACTGCAAGCAGCACGATAGAAAAAAAACCTTTGTAGTTAATAAAGGCTGATCCAGTCCGTGGTGGTGCTTTTATCCTAATATGTTTACCAACAGTTTGGTTGGTTCCATTACGTGTAGTAACGTTTTGCAATTTCTTCCCAATTAGCGGTTGTGGATCTTGGCATAAAGATAGGCTGCAATTTCTCCCATATCACTTGGGATGTATGATGGACTATTTCTCGTATTGTGGAATGTCCTTTCACAAAGTAATAAGTCAGTGCTTTGAAAGAACACCCAGTAGCAAAATATCTGAAGAAAAAAAATAGTATTACTGTAGTTGACGCAAAAATTTATATTTTTCTGATATAGTGTCCGAGTGCAAGGAACGGTGGAAAAATATCAGAGGTTATCAAAAGTCTTTCTTCTGGGCAAACAGGTTCTCTCCAGTTTGTTGCTTTCTTTTCAAGGCTCTGTTTTACTAAAGGTAGCAGTTTATTAAAAAAATTCGCGGTAAAAATTCTGAAAACGTTCAGGATATATGACTATTTCTCTCATGAAATACCACTAATTGGCCCTTTGTTCAATCACAAAGGATGAACCCAAAGACTTCTTTGCCGTTGTAAGTTTCCTAAATAAAGCGGATCCATTAGTACATCGTCATCTTCATTGTGAGAGAACATATTTGTTGCAAGTGGCAAGAGACAATTGTCTAAGAAAGAAAAGACGAATCCGACCCATACTTCTATAGGTGCCAGAGGTTGTTCTGCCCATCAAGTGTTTAAATAGGCCTTAAGTGACAGGTGAAGAAAGCTCGATTGAAATTATTCCAATTATAAGAACTAGAAATCATCGCAAATCAACTTAATCCCAAATTTGATGCTACAATTAAACTAAACAAATTCAATAAAACCCGAATACACATCATTGTACGTTAATTTTTTCTTATTGACTTCCACACCATTCCAACCCGAACCATACGATCTGCTGTAGTATGATTTAAGTTGTGACCTGAATGTCAAATTTGTACTCAACTTCTTGACCTATGGCCTGGAAATAAACACGAAGCTTGATTAGTTTCGTCTTATTGACTTTCCCCTTGAACTCATCAACTTTCCTAGCCACTAAATAGAAAGGAGTTTCAGTTGATTTCGTCTGACTCTCACGCTCATCCCCCGCGCCAACTCCACGTTAGGACGAAATTATGATTAAAGTTGTATGCTGAATATCAGAATCAAACCCAGAGACTCCCATATAACCGCTTTTCAAAACAATTTTACATTTTTCTTGTCATTTTTATTTGACACCCAAACTTTATATGCGCGAGATATCCCGTGCTATCGCGCAAAAGGATTGGAGGAATCCTTCCTTCTTTTTTCGGGCGTACTGGGTTTGTATTTACCTCAGTGAGGTCTTGGAGGTCCTCAAACCGATTGCTTAAAGTCGGGGATGAGCCCGATTGTGTACTGCAACATGACGTCGCGGGCGTAACCAAGGGTGTAGCAGATCGTTCTACGTCATCCCCCCACTACTCCCACTCCCACTGATATCATCACTGCTTACGGAAAGCCTGCCCTTCATCTTTCGTAGTCTCGACCTCGTGACCACCACGAAGTCGGAAAGACTCGCCGCCCTACTCATAACGATGGTGTGCGCGGGCTTGTCCCACGTGAAAGGGGCCCTGACACACGTAAGCCCTGAGATTCTGTTTACCCCCCCGGCGAAGACAACGGTGAAGAAGGCTGTCGGAGGAAAGCTACGCCAATCCACACCACGCAGCTCGTCGCAAGCACGGTTCCAACACAGGAGCCCAAGCAAAGCCAGGCAGCCGAGATGGATCGTGTAAATATACACGCTGAGGAGCCCCAGACTGCACACAGCAACAACAAGGACTCACCAGCCACGGAAAGCCGCGAGGCAGACGTCGTCGGCGGTCACTCGTCGGGACGTTGCGCGGCCTCTTGAGGTACTGCGGAGCTCATCTTAGGTATCCTGCTGGGAAATGAGTTAGAGCCAGGTGGAGGTTTCCTTCCTCCTTCCTGGTTTTCCTCTTTCCCTCCCTCCCTTGGTCCATGGCCAAGGTAGCTAATTTAAGACTCCTGCAGGTTGAGACGACCTTGGGCAGTTTGAGAGGTGTATGTACGGGGGTCGAAGACCTTCGGCATACGGTAAGAGTTGTTCGCTGATCCTATTGGACCAGTCGGCCAACTGCCTCTCAATACTGAACAAGGCACGGAGGCGGGTTTGTTGCGTTCCCACAGCAATCCAGTCTCCCGTCATCAGAAGGGCGCAGGAGTAGAACCCACTAGCCCGACCTACCTGATGCAGGTTTTCTAGGGTTTTTCCCTGCATCACCTTTAGGTGAAACACCGGGTAGGATCCTTACACTATAGCCTGGGGGCCCTAGTCAACCCTGGGCTACCTTGCTCTACCTTCCACATCCCCCCTTTTCAAGTCCCTTCCTATGCTATTAAAGGGGAGTTGCCTGCTTCAGGATCACCCTCATGTAGCCTGTTACCCAAAAAAAAAGTGACGAAACAGGTTAGCCACACCGACTAGCCTGCCTGATCTAGACGTGTCCAGTCAGTTCTCGTTGAGCCACAGTAAGGACTCAAAATCCGCCCAAAGCCAGCTCCAGCCCAAGAGAGAGTCTTCAGGAGATCAAAACAGGCGCGTCCGTCCCCGACAGAATCCACGCCTCGAGTGCTTGGAGTCTGCAGCGCGACAGCAAAGAAATGTGGAGTACGCAATGTACCTTATGTCGTGTGACCAATGCGTACAGGGCCTAACAACAGTTGATATTCAAATAATGAAATAACTTATATTACTGTAACAATATCCATATATTCTCTCTCATATTCAAATACGTTACATAGCATAATGCAATACAAAAAAATCGTACATTCTAATCAAAGTATAATATGACGTCACAACAAACCGTGAAACATAATTTAAAGTTGAATTTCTCTCAGTACTCCATACAATTCTGGTTTCTGAAATGAGAAACCCAAAATAAACATTCTCTTTATAAAACTCTGAACAATCAAAAAAGGTAAACCGTAAAAGTTCCCATCAATGAAAAATTATTATATTTTCAATTTGAGCACCAAAAGAAGGCTTATAATTAAAATCGTATATTAATAAACGTCATTATTACCTGATATAGTTCTTAAAAATAGTATATTTTAGTTCATTTTTCTAATATTATGCAATGTTTAAGTACTTACAATCAATTCAAGGAGATTGCGGTGCTTAATTCACTCGAAATTAAACAGCCACGTACTTGCTAAGACAACTACCGCCACCGTGATAACGTAGCATATAAACAGATGGAAAGCGAAATTTATCACAGCGAAGAATAACGACTCTATTAGTTCAAACAGTAGAACCATTTTGTTCTTAAAATTGCGTAACGTGCAGGAATTCTTGTTTACTCGTTTGGTAGATAGAGAGTACAGAGATATGATGTGGCAGTGAGTCGCCACAAACGTATCCAAATGTAGGTAACAATATAACATATGTTTTCATGCTACTTCTACTACATGCATTTAATTTGATTTGCCAATAGTAGCTATAATAACGTAATACATTTAAAGACGTTTGATAATTTTACTGTAAGAGTAGTCCCTTTGGGCAAAGAATATATTAGTGAAGAAGCACAACGAGTGCATATACCAATTAACGAGGCCTGTTCAAAAGATAATCCATCTATCATACTCAATACACTGTTGTCCTTAGTAACCCCTTGTTGGCTCTGCTGTCAAACAGAAGTAAAGACAAATGAGCAATACTGGTATTTTCTCTCTTCTCAGCTTGGGTCAGTTATTAGTTTCTGAAGATCAAACTTCATGACACACTAGGTCTTCGTCATATTCTATACGTTAGCTTCAGAGACCTATAGCTGTTTAAAACCAGCAGATCCAAACAAAAAAACAACACGTTTCGTGTACATAAAAGCCTGATCTTTGTAATGGTATCATTTTATAAAAAGTAGGGAGTGACGAATTATGAGATATTTTAGCCTTAAATTTGGCTACTTTCGCATATAAAATATCTTTGGGCAACTTTCATAAAGGATATCTCAAGTCATATGACTATAATAGTTTTTCTGTCTGCTTTCTCTCCTCGGTTGCATAATATGGTGGCATCTAGTGATGGATCGAAGTAACGCAATAGTTGCAAATAACCTGTTACCAGAATATAACCTCTTACTGAAAATAATGTTATTTCAGTAACACCCAAGCTTATGCTCGTAATGTTGTTTACTACACCCCTGGCTGACAGCGCTGTGCGCCCCTGGCGGGCCAGTGTGTAACTAAATTTAACAGGTTACAAAGCGTTATATAACAACGGTTTGGCGGAACCTATTAGTGGGTAACAGTTACCATGTTAACAGGTTCCAAAGCGTTATATAACGGAACGATTTAGCGGAACCTATTACTGCGTAACAGTTAGTACGTTAACATGTTATAAAACGGGTGACTCGTGTAAGCTATTAATAAATTTTCTGTCCGTAATTATGGTCAGTGTTCTCACATATGAGATTTTAACAATTAACAATATCTTTCTAAATACTGGACTGAATTCTAACAACTTGTCTATTAGCTGTTTGACGTAAATATTTTTGTGTAGTAAAATTAAACTCAATATGTCAGAATAAACAGAAAAGTGTCATGGACTTCAGAGCAAACCAGTTGTAAATTTAGTTCTAGTATACTTCAGCAGGCTTGCTCCACACGCGCTTGGTACTTTCCGTGGTTGGGCAAACAGCAATCTCGTCGTCACACTCGTTTACATTATTTTCACGTACGTTCCTTTATGCCATAACAACGATAACTTCTTAAAAAAACGGAAGAAAATATTGGAAAAGGAAATGATTAACTTCTAGCACAAACTTGGGAGAAATTATAGTTATAAAAATATGCGAATGTATAGGCATTGAAGGTTTGTGACACAACAGAGCATTCGAAACAGAGAATAGTGCATGTCGAGTAATATACCTGCTATATTTACTTCCTACTTGGTGATGAATTGTGTCCTGGAATACAAACACCAGGAACACATGATGATAAAATATAATAAGGATTTTTGTAATACGAAAGTTTTTATATTTAGTTTTATATAAAACCGCCTTTTCAATACGGAACATAATATTATTCGGAACCACTATCCGTGATTGTGCTTTCAAATTCGACTTTTACCCAATATTTCCTGGAATAAAAATTATCAAAGAGGGTGATAAAAACAGGTAAAGGTTTTTAATCGTTAATTAATCGAATTGTTTTCAATTGCAAAGGGAAAGGGAATTAATGAAGTTAGTATCCTTGATAATCTGAGGTCATAAATGTATTTATAATTCAATATCCTGACGAAATATTTTTTTTATGTGGGAGAGTTGGCGGATTTGGTTCTTTAACATTTGTTTTACACAGCGACCGTAATTCATAATTTAATATTCTGTAATTAAAACATCATGAAATATCCAAGGGTGATAAAATCCATTGGTAAGATGTTTTAGCCATTATAATTTAATGGTTTTGTTGTCAGTTGCTAAGACTGACGGAATAATTTATAATTTATTTTAAATCAAAATTTGAGGTTAGGTTATATATCTGAGTAGCTTGAATGGGCGAACAGTAACGTTTCTTACTCATTTACAAATAATTATCATGATTCTAAGGCTATTAATTAAATAATTTTTAATGCCTACTATTTATTACCAAAAAAATGCAATTCAATTTTTTCAATCACGTCATACTGACAATCCGTTTTTAATTTATTCTTTCTCATCAAAATTCTCACACATTATTGAGATATTTATTATTTTACATGAATAATAACTGAATAGTTTCTGAAAATAGAAACAATAATATAAATAAAGAAATAACGTCCAAATATAACTAATATGCAGTTATGATTTATTTATTGAAAAATTATTTTCCTACTTATAAAAACCTGATAATATCATTCGCTGTATCATATCAGGGGCCCAGTCAGCCTCTGTTTTTGACAATGCGTTTTAATAAACACGAATGGTCACAAAGGAAGTTCTGCGTACTCGAAATATTTGGATAAATTTTACGAAATTGGGTGAATTGCTAATTTAAGAAGTTTGTGAAGCAGTCCGTCGAACGAAGTATTTTGGATGTCAATGGACACGATGATTGAATGGGAGACAGCCAAGAGCTTCTAAATAATATCCTCAATCACCTTTATGGCATCCAAGAGAATATTACAGTCACAATGGAGAAGGAAAAGAATGGGGCTCTGAACGCAGACTTTTACCCAGCGTTTATCGGAAACCAATGCATGCATACACATATCTTTAAAAAATATGTTTCTGAACAGCGGCTTATTCCAGGCGTCAGATTAATCAGACCCTGTAACAGCAAATGGTAGAGAAATTTCAGGAAGAACATTGATTATGTTTGGTTTCCACCGGAATTTTATCTTAACTTCTCAAGAGAGACCTAGTTTACAAAATCCCTGCGTTGGCATGGTACATGGACAAGCCACCTTCAGAGTCTCTGCAGGATATAGCGGAGACTCTACGCACCCCGAGGTACAAATTTCTCCGAGGGAAGGCATTGGTCGGCCGCGTGCATTGCTGCTTTCAGAACCAACGTGCGGAGTGTCACCACGCGGGGAGGAATTGCACTTGCCAAAAACGCCTTCGAAACTTTCGGGCCCATTCTAGAAAGCCAAAATGACCTCCTAAGCAAGTCTACATCCTTCTAACAGCATGGACAATGCTAGTGGATGACTATGACGAGGCGGTTCCATCACCGGATACTAAGAGGACAGAAAGCCAGCACCCATCGAGTAATCCAAGTAAGCCCGATGAAAGCGTTTGCAACCACCAGCCCCCGTCCTTTTAACAAGTTAGTCGCTCGAAAGCAACTCGATGACCGCCTTGAGTCATTCTCAGTTACTATCACTGGCAGGATCAGGAAGCCCGTGTACCAGCAGGAATATGTTCACGGGTGCCGCGTGAAGGCTTCCCCCTGCCTTGAAGGAGCAAAGGCTCTACAAGAAGATGAAAATTGATTTTCTTCAATATTTAGACCGCAATATTACACGGATAATATCGAGAACTTCCAGAAAGTCCGCCGAGGAGCCAAGCCGAAGCAGGAAATTGTGGAAAAAGATACTACGAACAACAACTTCAGTGCACTGGCCGCGGCTGCTCAGGAGACGACAAAAGTTACCACAACAACGGTTTATCAGCTACGATATTCTCCCGATTGTAGCTAAGATTCAGGGGAATCATCACTCGTTCACCAGATAAATCTGTAAACTATGTTCTCAAACACCAGAAATGAAAACTGTTTCAGACTGAGTGACTATAAGCGGTCATCTTGTCTCAAAGATAAGTGCCACACGTACTCAGCAATGAATGTGTTGAAGATGGTATTCCGAGGTCTCCCGCTATACACGCCGACGGAAAACAAAGGCGATCTCCACATGTTCTCCTTCGACGTGAAATCAGTGCATCACTTGACGCACCGCAGCACGAAAAAAGCGATACCAATCTTCATACTCGTGATTCATCAAGAACATGGCATTGTATCAATTAGAATACCTTTTAACATTAAGTTAACCGTGGACCTCAGCAGTGCTTCAACTGCCAGCTGTTTGGACTCGCCAACCGGTCTGCGTGTGTTCACTGCAGACCATCAGACCAGGGACTACACAATGCCCAAGACCTATAATCGTGCGGGTGAGGCTGGGCATTCTGTTAACTGTAAGGTTGCAGACAATTTAAATTTATATTCAAGCGTATTAGTCGTCAAGACCAATCTTCGAGGATATCTTTTTTTTTGGGGGGGGGGGGTAAACAGGCTACATGAGAGTGATCCTGAAACAGGCAACTCCCCTTTAATAGCATAGGACGGGAATTGAAAAGGGGGGAGGCGGAAGGTAAAGCAAGGAAGCTAAGGGTTAACTAGGGCCCCCGGGCTTATGGTTTAAGGATTCTACCCGGTGTTTCACCTAAAGAGATGCAGGGAAACCCCTAGAAAACCAGCATCAGGTAGGTCGGACATTGGGTACTATTCTCACGCCCATCCGAATGACGGGAGACGAGTTTGATGTGGGGTCGCAGCATTCCATTCTCCATGTCTCCACCATTTTCAGGAGACAGTTGGCCGACTGATCCACTGGGATCAGTAGACAAGTCTTGCCAGATGCCCAAGGTCTTCGACACCAGTACATATACCTCCTAAAATAGGTGAAGGTGTCTCGGCATAAGATAACTTTGATAAAAAAAACAGAGAGTACGAGGCATTCCCGACATAATCAGGCGAGTCCCGCAGTCACTCTGGGGTACAGTGCCTGTGAAAGAACTCCCGCAGCGTCTATATATCAGGGGTTCGAAGATATCATCTCTTCTGACAGAAACATCACATCAGGAACCTCTTCTGACTGCGGCCGGATTATCAAATTATGGCCCATTTTAGGAAGGAAATTCAGGCTATGATTATGCAAACGACTAGGAATATCAGTATACCCGTCCAAGATCCAACTGACCAAAGAATTGGGGGCAGAAGGGGGATGATGTGTGTACAGCCTCTCATCCTCAAGTCGAAGGTCGAACCTACCCGAGGTGCCCCTGTGTAATCTAATCGGCCACGGCGTAAATGGGGAGCAGCTTGTATCTCTCATGTGCCTTGGGGTCGGGTCCCGCTTGTCATTCCTGGGTATGTGAAACCTAATAGTAGGGGGCGGACCAGGGTGGCTTGCCGGGAACTAGTATCCTTTATGAGCACGGGGGATGGACTGAGACGGGTCGGAGCCATTGCGCAATGGTTCTAGTAACAGAGTAGTCCATCTCAATGCAGTCATCCCACCCTTGGGTCTTCATGCCCTTGAAAGAAGGTGTCGAGTATGGAAGTTGCTAGCCATACTTAGTTATCCGATGATGAAACTGTCTGGGTGTAATTCCCCTAGAATTGGGTGGTTGCTAGCTTCTAGTTCGAATGGGGGTGCGCCTGGTGCTGCAATCCAGAAGAAGCAGGAAGCTTCGAATGTTAGTCGTAGCGTGGTCCTCTCCTTCATTAGGGTACGTCTCCGCCTTTATCAGGGAATAAGGCTACGCTTGAAGAAGTGTCAGCGCTACCGTAAGGTTGAACCCGGCCAACTGCAGGGGGGTGCTCGCCCCCACCGGGGTTTTCACCGGGGCCCTTGTTGGGGAAAGAGGCCCTCCGGGTTGGCTTAAAGTGCGACACAGGGCTAACCTGAGCCTTCAGCGAAAAATACAGGTAGAGAGGAGTGAGATTTAGCCCAGCTGTGGCACTACCGGGCGGCAGCCCTGCTCACAATTGGGTTGGACTCTGTCGGGCAGTGGTATGCGATCACAAACCCACGGTGGCGGTGCTAGCAACTCGGTGTCCTGGATATGTGTAACCCAAGAGTGGGGGGTGGACCAGGCCCGGCAATTGAAACCACCAGCCCTTGGGTAAGGCAGCGGCCCCGAGGGCACTCTCGCCGTTGCGGGCGGAGTGCATTTCCAACAGGTCAAAAACTCGGGTGTGGAAGCCGTACGCAACTTGAGCAATTAAATATCCGCAACTCGCGAGCCGGCCGGGTGGAGAAGTGTCTCGGAGCAATCCTTGGCTAACTCCACTCGTCCGGATTTCAACGGTGGCGTGAGCACCTTCGGTGCTGACCATAACCCCGTCATTTTCGGGATGCAAGCCTATGTCAGCCTAATGGAACATCAACTGGGATAAATTCAAGAAATGAATCGCTGACTCAATCACGGAAGCTCTAGACCCAGAAGACCCCGAGTCATCTGTGAAATTCATCACAGTGAAGTACGTGAACAACACGGCGTGGACCTGACTACGGGCCTAGTACGATCGACCTTCCAACGAAAATCTTGAAGCTATCAGAGAGAAGAAAAGAGTGCGGAAACTCTGGCAGGATACGCGGGACAAGACAGGCAAAGTCCTGAAGGCTAGTCCGAGGACTGCGACCCAGAAGATCTGAAATGAGCAATGGGATGCATGGAACTCTCTGGCATACCCCGAGACATTTCTTCAACTAACAACAACAACGGATGGCATACAGTCATTCCGAAAAGGCTGAAGCTGTACTATACGATTTGAGGAAAATTTTCACCCTGTCGATAATCCTATAGATGTAGAATACGTAAGCAGGTACTTAAGAAATTACACAACTGCTTTTAAAAAGTTGTAACACCCAGAAGGAATAGACGTCGATGATGGACAAAGAGTTCTCAGGATTGCAGTCAGGTGGTGAATTTCGTTGTACACAACGTTTCAATGGCTGACACCGCCATCTTTTCAGACGAAGTGCCGTCAATTTAGAGATAGTGGTATATAAAATCTCAATCGGTATATCATGTCCAGCCAGGGGAATTCTATCTTGACCAATCACAAGATTCTTTGTCTGGGACGTAGGTGGTAGTGGTGGGGTGCTCCCCTCCTACTCTTCGGTGCGTCGTCTGGGTGCATCCCGGCCGAGACCGGCCCTGTCTCGTATTCGTTGGCGGAATCGGTTTCTGGGATACCCGGCAAGCCGCGTCAGTATAGAGTCCCATACCTTACTCAGGTGGAAACCTGAATCTCTGTTGATCGGCTGGCTGTGGAAGAAGATGGCGGTGTTAGCCATTGAAACGTCGTGTACAACGAACTTCTCCACACGACTAGGATCCCGGTAACTTTTCCTCTACCCAGAAGGAATGGTCGGAATCACTTAAAAATCGGTGGTGTAGAACAGTAAACCTTAAGAAGTGATTAAGATTGCAGGGAGATAGTGTGCACCCTCTTTTGTGTGACCGGGCAGATAATTGTTACGTCACACTGTTAGTTCAGAGCCGTGAAACGACGTGAAAACGTGCAAGCAAGTGACGATATTCCTGCATGCATTATCACCATGAGTTCGAATAAGGCAAAATGATCGGTCTCTTGGAAACTCATTTGTCGCTCATGACATTATTGCTCGAACGGGACATGCTTACACGACAGTGATGCGTGTGTGGAACCAACGGCGACCGGGTACTGCTTTTCGGAAGAGCCGTGCTACAATGCTGGCCGCGTGCATGTTGGACGCTACCGTGGTGAATGCAATCTGGGAAGCAGCATTGTTGAGCGGCATAGTGGACAAACGCCGTGATGATTTTGGACGCCATTGGCTATAAAATGCGATCTCGTCTCATACGTATTGATGGAAATGTGAACAGTATCTGCTACGTCAGGATGGTTTTAGAACCCGAGGTACTGCTCCTCCTGCAAGCAGGTCTACATGTTATATTTCAGAAAGATAATTACTGACCTCATGCGGCGAGGACTGTAAGTATTTTTGCAAAGAACGACCTGTACGGTCGCCTGGCATGCCACCCATCGAACATGTCTGGAATATGGCCGTCGGCAACTTGTTCGTTCTGGTCGTCCTTCAGCAAATGTCGATTTCTAGACGCGCATACAAACCATATGTCAGTGTGTTTCCCATCAGCGTATCCAGACTCCCTTTGAATCCATGAAGAAGACAGCGTCGCTGGTTATGAACAGAAAGCAGCACTGCGATGTGGTGCTCCTGGATGTCGCTAAGGCTTTCGACTATGTTTGGAAGTGTGACCTCTTTCATCAAATAATCCGCTCTATTCACTAACAAAGATTTACAACTCCTTATAAATCAATTTTGTACCTTTAAAGTTTTTATTTCCTCCGGAAGAACATTGTATAAATTTATACCGACATAACGAATTCTTGTTTCAAAAAGGCTTAGACGATATTTTTCAATACGGAGTTCAGAGAGATTTCTAGGGTTATATAAATGACTTGACCCGTTAGTGTATATTGCCACATCTCAAGACCTGCAGTGATAGCTGAGGGGTATCAACCTGGACTGCAGGAATGTAGACTCGAATTCGAGTCCCACCCGACGCAACCAATTTTATTTGTTTACTTTCTTTACTTCCTTCACCTTTAAGTTCTAGTATTTTCTGTTTCGAGAATGTTCCACTTCTAGAATATTCAATGTATGTATAAATTGGACTGGATTCCAAATCGGAGTCAGTCTTAAGCAGTACTAGCTTTGTACATCACTTCGCCGTTGAATAAACGCATATAACTTCTACGTGTTTGTGTTATTGAATCTCACGATCCCTCAGAAACGTGATAATATAGATTAACGTTCCTCAGAAAACATTCAAAATTTATATAATATACGTACAAGGCAACGCTAGAATTTCAAGTTTACGGAACAAAGGCATGCAATTGGTATTCCAATTCGCACTAGATATTATTCGAAGTTTAATGTACATTTGCAAACAGTAGCGTGTGGCTATTATATTCTCGTATTGATATAAAGAACAATATCTGTAACGTTATATAAACACCGTCACTTCGAAAACTTAGATTTCATGATGTTGTTACGCAGCGGAGAAATAGAAAGTTTGGAAGTTGCAAGTCCAGTTGGCAAGAATTTAAAGAAGTATACTTTTTAGAAGCTATTAAGTAGATAACAGTTGTATCTGCTAAACCTTTCACAATGTTTCAGAGTGTGTATCGTAAAACAGTCCCAGAAGATTTAGAAATGTTTTTAGCTACAAATTAGCAGTCTTCACAATGATCTAATTCACGAAGTATAGATTACTGCCAAACGCCTCCTCAATCATTGAAAATTGTTCTGAAAAGTTACACTTACATTAATTCCCACTTCCAAACTCTACTACTCTATGATAAACTAATTAAAAAACAACACTCCGGAATTTAACTGTGATCTTTATGAGTCAACTGTACGTCCTAAACTAAAGCGGTTGGTCATTGTATTAAGGCTGAAACACGAGCAGATCTAGAGAAAGGGAGGCTCACTGTTTGGACGTCCGTATATTAGTTCCATGCACATGCGTGTGGTGTCGGCTCTCCAAAAAAACTCAACTAACTCTCAAACCATCACTTGACTGACTCTGCTCTCACACTCCATCTCCCTGACAGACTATCTAAATGTGCTCACAAATTGTACTTTCTTGTCCACCACCACTCTCTATCTCTAAAATCTACCTCCACTTCCCCAGAGTGCTTCCACCGAAATTAGTTCGTAATCCCCTGACCGTCGACCACTCTTCAAACGACACAAGCATTGACCTGTTCAGGGTCGTGCAGACTTGCACAATGCTAACGGTCGGCTCTGATAAGCGACGAACTGTTTCTATATTACAATTTCTGCTACGATGATCGACCGTGCTTCTTGGTTTATATACTATATAGTATATAATATTTATGAAACACACAGAAAACCGTAAGTGCTATTTTTCTTCCTACAATACATTAATCTAATACGCATGTAATTATTATCTTAATTATGGTACCATACAATGAGTGCAAATAATTTGAACCACAAATTTGATTTTATAAGTTATCATTTAATTATTGAGAATGTTCTGAATTTCTTCGAATGTTTTGCCTTTTGTTTCAGGCAGTATAAATATAACGAAGAGTACTGAAGCTGCACAACATGCAGCAAAAATGTAGAATGCAGTATATGATCCCCAAGCCTCTACGACAATAATGAAAAGCTTCGTGGTGCAAAATGCAAGTAACGCACTTAATGAACTTGCGAACGGTACACCCACTCCTTTGACTTCAAGCGAAAACAGTTCTCCAACCATTGTCCAAGTCACGGGTCCTAAACCTGCCAATGACAAATATTTATTTTAACATTGCTTCCTTCAAATAGCATACTTTTTCTTGAAATGCAATAAAATGAATACATAAACCCAATTATTTGAATTTAAATATTTTACAAGAAATATTATTTTTTACATTTACTGGTATATTATTAATTTATACTAAGTTAATCAAGAATATTCATTCACTGTTACTAAACTACGCTTTTATCCTTAATCGAAATTTTAACATTATTACATTTCAAGTGGTAGTTTGCAGAGTTTTCAAACGAACTTTGGTATAGTTTTTAATTCCCCGATTGAAACATGTCTTGTTTCACCCCATACTCTGATCATCTGTGACCGCAACATTTTGATCACTTTGAGACATAATAATGGCCCCTACTCCTCCATATCTTTTTCAGCTTCTTAGTCTTTCAATGTATTAATGAGTCTCTTATTGGAAATATAATTTAGTAATTTCATAAATCGAAACTTAGAATGATTTTAAATGATATAGCTGACATAATATAATTGAAATGTACGATAGATAATTGATATATAAATACGGCCAAACCCTTGTGCACATTACTAGCTTCGATATCATCGTGAGTTCATGGACAATGATGGGTCGGAGTCATGCGTGGTGCTCTAGTAACTGAGTCCGTCTTAAGACAATCATCAAGCCCTCGGGCTAAGGTGTCGAGTATGGAAATTGCTAGCCATACTTAGTTATCCGACGATGAAACAGTCTGGGTGTAATTCTCCTAATATTGGGTGGTTGCACAGATCACCCATAGGGGATAGCTGCTAGCTTTCACTTCGGATGGGGGTGCGCCTGGCCTCAGAAACCAGGTGCTGCAATCCGGAAGAAGCGGGAAGCTTCGAATGCTAGTCGTAGGGTGGTACTCTCCCTTATGAGGGTGGAGCAGACGCCTTTATAGGGGAAAAAGGCTACACTAGACTAGAAGTGCCAGCGCTACCGTTAAGGTTGAACCCGGCCAGTTATAGGGGGGTACTCAACCCCACCGGGGTTTAGCCGGGGCTCAAAGCGCAGCACGAGGTTGACTTGAGCCCTCAGCAAAAAATGCAGGTAGACAAGGGTGAGCTTAAGCCCAGCTGTCACTCTAGTGGGCGGCAGTCCTGCTTATAATTGGATTGGACTCTGTCGGGCAGTGACTTGTGCTCAAAACCTCACGGAGATGGTGCTAGCAAGTCGGTGCCTGGGTATGTGTAACCTAAGAGTAGGGGGCGGACCAGGCTCGACAATTGAAGCTACAACCCCTTGGGTAAGGCAGCGTCACTCTCGCCGTTGTGGGTGGAGTGCATTTCTGACAGGTCAAAAACTCGGGTGTGGGCTCCGTACGCAACTTGAGCAACATAATCCGCACCCCGCGAGTCGGTCGGGTGGAGAAGTGTCGCGGTGCAATCCCTGGTTAACTCCACTCTACCGGATTTCAACAGATGCGTGAGCACCTTAACCGAGGGGTCCTTCGAGGTTCTATATCCCGTAAATGCGCATTCACCCCGTAAAGCCTTATGGCACACACGGGGTCAGGTGCTGGTATCCTTTCCAGTATTTCCTGTAATCAAACGACCAACAACTGTATCACTATATAGTGAAGCCAAAGAAAATTTCTCATGTGCTAGTCCTGAATTATCAAATTCAGTGAGCAAAAATGGCCTCCCAAATAATTAAAATTTTAATATCGTATGGCACGGAGGGTTGCACCAAACCAGGACTGAATACCACAACAAAAACAACAGCTTCTTCAATAAGCTGATAATTAAATAAAAATTAATGTTTGTTGTCTCTGTGTGTAGTTTATTTGAAATTTGTAATTTCAAACCCACCTTAGAATTCGTTTACAATTCAAATATAAAATTCCTATTATTTTGGAAAATGCCAAGGATCTTTTCAAATTAGTTTAATTAGAAAAGAGGAAATACTTATATATTGTTGGGGAAAGAGAAGGGTCAATCACGGCCATGTAAAAGGTCTGCAGCTCATCATGCCATCGAGTAGAGTAAAATGCTGATATTGAAAACAAGAAACAAAATATAGGGGAAAAATCTGCTTCTGTACCGACCTTGAACGTTGGAAAATCTAGTAAATCCGTAGAATGCACTTTATGAGATGATTAAACTGATATCAATGGATACATAGATTTATTCGATTTCATTAGGTAAAACCCAACAGTGTGTAAAATACATGAAGAGCACATCATATATAAACAGATCATAAATAAATAAAGGAAAATCGTTTCATATGGCTATAAAACTTGTTCCATAAGGTCGAGAGTGCGTTCGGCCGAGTACTCGGAGAAAGTAATGATGTACTCGAGGCAGGTTTCCTAGCAACTTCTCCTAGGTTCGCAAGACAGGTAGCCAAACCAATTTTTGCACATTATTATTTGATTCAAAGTAATATTTTCTAACATTCTCCTGCCTTTTCAAAGATATTTCATTCAACACGAATGGTGAATATGAAGGAGCACGGATTCTGATTCATTAATCAGGAATAAATCAAGTCTCCTTCTGCCTTTATCCCATAAAACGAATGAATGAAGAAGCATGGGGACGTATGAATTTTATATATGCTTCATTTTTTCAACAAAAACGTCAATATTAATTAGATATCCACCATTCGTTGTTATAATTACAAGCAACGTAACAGTCACTATGTCTACAAAAAGACTAACCAGCAAGTAGTTCTTCGTGACACGGAACTTAAAGAGGATTAAGTATCCACCTATATACAGGAATATCTTGTGACAAAAAACTGACGTATAGAAAAGACAGAGGGAAAGCCAGTAAAAGACTTGCCCACATAGCGATCTATCCAGGACATCCTCGGCGTTGTCTACAAAACCTACGCATGCCCTTTCTTATAATACGGCAGTGAGTGTACCATGTTGGTCAGCAAAACTACACTAAGAAATCTTGACGAAGTGCAAAATAGAACTCGTAAATGGAAATGACAATTGCACTCCCTTTACCGCTTACGGAGATGAAAAACTTCTACAAGCACGGATTGAAAAAGGCGCTTTAAAATTTGGGAGAGAAGTTATCGTATACACGGAATGAAAAAATAGTAAATCTAGTTTATAAGTATAATTCTTCTTCCAATGGCTCAACAGCCCTCTTCAGGGCCTAGGCCTACCGAGGCGGCTGTCATATGGCGTGACACATTCCGAATTTGTAGTGATACATGGTCAGTCTATCAATTCCCCATCAGCCTTAATCCCGGTCCTCGTGACCATGACGACACAAACATCCAAGCCCATGCCAGGATTCGAACCCGGGACATCTGAGTTGTGAGGCAGCAACGCTAGCCACTACATCACAAGAGGTCGGCTTATAAGTATAATATATAAGTAAAATAAACTAAGGTATCCCTCAGACCATCCAACGCCTATATCCTTGCTACTTTTTTTTCGGAGTGTATACTGATAGCTCCAGTTTCCCCGCTTCCGGACGTATTGGAGCTGTATACCACCTTTAAGATAGCAGTGGGTACCAACACAGTAATTTTGATGGAGAAATGATGGTAATTTCTGAAGCTGCAACTACTATCCCGCATGGAAGCAACAACGTGGGCTCCTAATCTACCATTACCACCATGTTCTCCACTGAAATTACGCTTCACATTGCGGAGAACGATTTGCTAAATTATAAAAACGGTTTGATAAGGTCATATTGCATTGGATCTGTAACCATGTAGGAATTGACGGGAATGAACGTGCAGGTGGTCAGACGACCACTCCTCATCCTCGTACTTGAAACCCCAGCCACGACTACTGCTGAGGGCGGGTTGGTGAAGGATTAGTAGTTAACTCGGCGAGTTGCCGTTGGCTATGAAAGAAGAAAGCGTTTATTTCCATCTAGTCTTCAATTATTCATTTTTTTGCTGTATTTATTTCATCCACGTCATAGGCTCTCCCCTTTAGTAGTATAAGAAGTGACTAGAAAATGGAGATTCGGAATGGAAAGCAATGTAGACAACTAGAGTATCAAGCTGCAGTATGACGAACTTACCTGGAATTCGCCTAGAAGTGATGCACTGAATACCCAGAAAACCTTTCCGATAACTATAGTAAAGTTTTCTGTGCGGACGCAGAATTCCCTCTCCTTGCCTCAACCCGTTTAAAAGGTAGCTGTCAGGAACGGTTGACAACTATTAGCATACGCTTGACGTCTACGACCCCACATCAACCACCTCTGAAAGCTTACCAAGTGCCTCTAAGGGAGCCGGTCTCTAAGAAATGTTCACTTTGATACTGTGAAAGAAGGCAACCATCGGAGACTGCAATTATCTTCTTCAAGCCGTTATGATGGCACAACAAGCCGTTGATGAACACTCCAACAATGGTCCCAGCATTAAATTTCAAGAGACCAAGATGGAAAGAAATGCAGGATTCTGAGACAGTATAATTCGGGACCACATTCCACGAATAAACAGGGATACGGACTAATAGCATGGAATTCTGATACGATATCCTCGGCAGCGTGGTTCGAGTAAGGCACCACAAAGATTTGAAGCAGTCAGTTGCTCCCTCATCGGAATTCATTGCGGAATAGGCAAGGAAGTTTGTGCTCGTCATGGTCGCGCAAACTGGGGATAAGACTAAAGGAGGATCGTTTCGCTGACAATGAGTCACTTAAAAAAATTCGGAATGTCTTGAAAGACATGACAAATGTCGTCCCGGTGAGCCTAGACTCTAAACAGATTGTCGTTCCATTAATGAAGAAGATTTGAAAGTGGTAATGTCGCCATGAGCCAACGTACAGTAATAGAATAGTGATAACTATCTCAATACAAATGTCTGAATTGTGATTTGAAAGTGACAGAAAACATATTTTAAATTACCTCCCGTTACCATGTCAATATTTTGTTATATTTTATCTTATTTATAATTGAGTTTTATTAGAATTTAAACAGGATTGTCTGAATATTCAAGAACACAAGTCTTTAAGTCTTTTTGTTACTTTGCCATAGCAACCAGATGTAAGTATTTTCTTTATTGTCTTGAATTTCCAAACACAGAGGAACGGCTATTCTACGATTGCTTCAAAAGCAGTTGTTCTCCAGAAAGGAACTCATAAAGCAACCTCGAGACGTAGAAAGGTGTTCTCGTAAAAAGGCTCGACGCTTCCGATAGCTGAGAAATGTTCCAGGCCCATGTCACAGCTTGCTACACCACTGCAGACGGGGGAAATGTATCTATTAACTAGCCTGGACCTCTCTTACTCTGCTACGGGGCCCGAAATTGTATCCCTGATTTCATTAAAGCATATTGGTAAACAATTATATTATTAATTTATCATGCTCTGCCCGTAATACTAATTGTTAATTTAATTAAATTTCAAAATCAAGTTTCTCGTCATTTAAATAATCAAATCCCCTCTAACACTTGAATCGAATATTTTATGAGCTGCAGTAGTCGAGGAAACTGAATTAGACCGACTTTTCTACAATAACAACAACGTATCCAAAATCAAAATAGAAATAGAAATATTCATGATCAGATCTGTTAATGGGTCAACGTTAATTGAAATATCTCTTTTATGAAACTATTCAGGCAATTTCAAGAGAATTGCCTTAGAATCAAACCAACACCGAGCACCTTAATTTTTAAATTTTTAATTTTATACAGTTTGTTCTCTACTCTCTAGTAAACATTTTTATTTAATTTTTATTACTTACCCAGACCAAATCCAATTATATACAAAATCAAGCTGGCCAAAGGAACCCAACCAAATTTTGAAAGTTCATAATTTTGACTATCCAGAAGAAAGTACGTTGCCAATGAAACCTGAAACCAAACACCTATATGTAAACAAAATATAGAAATAAATCAAAAATATTTTTTATTGCCTTTTTCATCCCATCGCTGTACATTGTAACGCTTATCCACTCCCTTGCATCAGGACTGACGAATGCCGGTCCGGGTGCCACTGCATCAGCAGAATTAATTAAATATTTATATAAATTCGACAATCGCAATCCACGTGATCCTTTCAGGGAGCTGATATGCCGTGTGCCGAGACACATGAATTATTGAGCAAAGCTTTTGATTCTCAGGGGTCTTGGCTTTAATGAATTAATTATGAGGTAGAATATTTAAAAGTCAGTAATAATAAGTAATCACAAAAATTCCGGAATTTAATTGGATATTAAGAAGTTCAGCGGCACGTCAGAAATATAATTGCCGGTCATTGTAGCTAAACACACGCATTAAAATGGGAATGGGAGGGCTTACTGTTCCAAGATCTCGGTGTTGCCGCCCAAGCTCCAGCGGCAGCGCGAAACAACCTCCAATCGTTCTCCAAAACTCAACAACCTCTCAAATAATAACTTAGCTGACTGCTCTCACGAACTGTCTCTCTGGACACCACTCAACTCCATCCCAGTGCTCACAGACAAAGAAAGGTACAGAATTTTTTCAGTAATCATGATACTTTTAGTATCTTATATTGAAAAATGAAAACTTTTGTACAGAACAGTGAATAAAAAATAAATTCCCTTAAAATGAAAGTGGGGAAAATATGAGTCCTTATATTTAACTTTTCGCATAGTTCGGGTAAACGACGTACTTTGTGAAAGAATCAGCAGAAAATCTATAATTGAAAAAACTCCTTGTTGCTGAAAAATAATGTTTGGAATACGATTTTAAAATGCGGAAGGAGCGGAAAGATGATGCGGAAACTTGCCATCTGCCTAGGGACCAGAATAAAATAATTTTATTAGACGGTAAATAGTTATTTATACTTCTTGTATTTTATAACACGTTTATGAACTGATAGATCCTGTTGCTTTAGAACATATAAACTATTGATATTCCGCTGTCTAACCGACGCTCTACAATACTGGACTTTAAGGGATAAATTAAAAATAAATGCTACTAAAGTCAAAATTATTAGGTTCACAAAGCAGAAAAAAGTTGAGTGCGCGAATTACAAACTTGGATCAAATAATAGATGTAGCCAATTGTTGCAAATATTTGGATGTAACGTTTAGTCAGTAGTGGATGCAGCATATCTACTCATACGCAGAAGCACATAATTTAATTTAGAAACAATTAATTTTTCTTATTTTTAAGAAAATTTATATAATAATTGTGAATTATCAATGTGAATTTCTACATTAATTTCGAAGGACATATTCTCCAGCTGGACTCCACGGTTATAGCCGAGAGGTAACTAATCCCGCACCTTTCAAACGAGAATAATTTCCTGAGGTCTTATTTGGAAAAAATGAACTAAGGAATTCAGTCTGGCCGGACTTATTGGTGTTCCGCAAAAATTGTGGGTCTAGTCCACCCAGTAAACAAACGTTTGCGAATAGCGTTTATGAACAATGCTCTTGATGTTTCTGAACGGTTCCAATTTGTTTCCAACTTGTTTCAAAACCGATTCAACAACGTTGCGAAACAAAGAAATCCTGTTTGTTGTTTCCCTCTACAACACGGGTAACAAGGAGCAAGTGACTATGAGCAGCTATGGCCAATAAATAAACCAACCTTATACACATTTGTTTGTGGAATGTGATTCAACAGCACATAATTGCAGTCTGTCAGGACCATTTAGTGCAGCGGTTCTCAATCAGAGTTCCTCAAAAAATTGTAGTGATCCGCGAAAGATAATTAATTTTTCTGCTAATAACCATAAAAACATATATGGTCACAAAAGTATTTGTTTAATTTACGTGTTTCGGAAGCTTTCGACATATTGTGTACTCATCCATTTTCATTAAGACACATTAAGTATATCTCGTTAGGGAACCACGCAAAGCAACAAAAAACAACAAGAATGAGTATGAATTGTTTTAGAAAAAATACTGGTGAATAAAAAAAAATTCCACAAATTTAAGAAATGCTACGAATGAAGCCGTGAAAATGATAAACTATGTAAAGTCAAAACCACTTCAATCCAGATTATTTAAAATTTTGTGCAATGCAATGGGTAGTGAACCGAAGTGAGATGGCTATCCAGAGGAAAAGCACTATTCAGACATTAACGAGCTCAAAATGAGCTGTTGGTCTTCTTGAAGGCACAAAGTAGTTCAGGAAAACATTTTGTTGAAGTTTTAACAATTCCTTCATGGTTGATAAAACTTTTATATCGGCAGGTATTTTTACAAAGTACAATGTCAATAGAAGAAACAATATCAATAGAAGAAACAAGAATTACAATTTTTAATACAAGCGATCTTTTGATTGAAACATTTTTCGATTTCATCAGTTGAGTCCAATGATTTTAATTGTTCTCCTGACTTACACTGATGTTTGAATGAATTAAATTTTGAAGTAGATGAAGAATTTTCCTAAATGTTTTAGAACACCTGCATAACTTGAAAGAAACTTTTGTGCAATATTTTCCGAAGACGCGTAAGGATGATTCCTGGGTTCAGAATCAATTTTCCGTACCAGGTAAACCAGTAAGTTTAAGTGCAAATGAAAATCTGATTTAATCAGTGACTCTAATTTGAAGCAAAAATACAAAGCAGCCTTTAAATGATTTCTGGGTGCTTTGTCAAAAAAGTACCTAAATATTTCAAAAGAAGCTATTATTGTTTTTCTTCAGTTTTCAACAACCTATTTATGCCTACGGGGATTTTATTATTACGATACAATGAAGTCAAAGTGCGGAAACGGCCTGGATGCACACCAGATATTAGAATTCAACATGCAAATATTGTTCTTCATATCAACATGATATAAAATTAAAAGCCCCAGAATCATTAAAATTATTAAGTGCTTTATTTAATTATAGTATATGTTTAATTAATATATTAATTATTATTTTAAAAACAAATAAAGACTAACAAATAATTAAAAACTTTTAAATTTTTAATAGTAGGAATTACCCAACCTAAAAAATAAGCCAAATGTTGCGTTAAAATGTCTGATTTTGCGAAGTGTTCCATTGCAGAAATAGTTTAGGAAACCCTGCTCTAGAGTATAGTAGCTATCAACTCTTCTGCTGCTGATGATTTCGTCTTCTGATAAGTTACTGTTTATCACCAAAATTATTTCAATTATTTAACTCCTAATGCTTAGGTACTCTATTGAAAATAATCGTTCGTTACTCCTAGTATTGTGGCGTACTCTCTTACTTGTTGGGCGCCAGAGTGGATGTCCTTTTTGCAGTTTGTATAAGGGAGGGGAGTTAAATAATTCTTATCAGGGCGTAAAGAATATAGAAATTTATTTATAACAAATTTTGGCGAACCAATCCTACTCAATACATTCTGTTCTACCACTGGCTACTCAGCTATGAAATCTTAAAATCTCGGGTTGACCCTGGGATAAATTTTGGTCCAGAATGAAAAATCGTTCGTTAGTGTCTGGAGAACGGATCCAGAGGAACCACGGGAACGCTGTATTTGGCCACGAAAATCCGACCCGCATGTGAAGATGGTTGTTACATTATGTGCTATAACAAATCGTCCTTGCTTGAAAGGTCGGTGGTTTTCAGTGCACAACCTAGTGGTACTCTTTCGTACTCATATTTAGCGATAAATTTTCTACGAATGGCAAATAATAATAGTCTACATTGGAACTGATATGTTCATTGTAGCCTTGGGGATGATTGAATCATAATCCCTAGATCGGACCTGGATGGGACCATTCGGCGCGAAAATCACTTAACATTAAGAGACATAATTAATATTTATCAAAATTTATTAATATATTCCTAAACACTTATATCATCAGTAGCAATACCCGAGAGTTTGTAAAGCATTAATAGTAAAGCAAGCTATAAGTACAAGATGTTTCGTTCCTTAATTTGGAAGCTTATCTAAAGTGAATAAAACTAAAAATACAAAATAATTATTTACAATATATTATCTATAATACAATTTTCTTATAAAATGAAAATTTACTCACAGAATCAAGGAACTAAAACGGATGAAAACGCATGTCGCAGAAGCGAAGAGGCAAAAATAACAGAAACATAGATACAAGTCCAGCCAATTCGTCAGCACAAAGTTAATATATATTAAATACATTTGCGACCATCAGGCTGTGGGCGTCGCTGGACGGAGAACAAGACACAAAATCATCTGCGTTTAAATATATGTTTTCCAATTATAATTGACATGATGGATTCCAAAATATGGACGATGCTTCGTAAGTTTATTTAAATAAATATTAGGCTAAGTTTTTTATGACAAATTAGCTGGACTTTTCATTAATATTTGAAATTGTCAAATAATTAATTCTTTGTACAAATAGTAACAATAAAAATCGAAATATTTATCCAAGAGTGAAACAAGTTTTATAAAAGTAGCGATTTAAATTTATTTACATTACTTGTCTTTCTTTTAATAATAATAGCCGAATTTTTCTGATGTGATGCACCTCACACATCAGTCTAAAATAAATATTATATTTTACATCTGAAATTATAATATTTTTCTAATAAATTTTTTATGGTTGTTTCAATATATAAGCTTCCAGAAAACTAATTTTTTTCAAGTCCCATCAATGCGGATATTAAATGTGCTATAGTTTGACCAATACAACTGTAATTACAATCTAAACAGTTAATTTGGTATATAGCCTTACGTTTACCAAAATTATTAATTTTATTTTTAATATTTAAACATCGCTTGAGTTATTGCAAGATTTTAAGGTAATTCGGATATCATAATTCATTAACTCATGTCATTAATTTTGAACTATTTTTTTAATGGGAATATATATATATATATATATATATATGTGTGTGTGTGTGTTTGTGTGTATGTATATAAATTTCTTACTGCGTAAATTAACGGGTAAATTATTCATTTCATATTAATTTTAGTCAACCTAATTTTAATTTATTTGTAAATGAAATGCAAAGGATCAGTATTAAGAAGAACCCTATTTATATTTTTCCCAGATTAAATAGATGATAGCGCTGACGATATAATTTGTCGTCTCTATTTACTAAATTATAAAGCATAGTATCTTATGGAATATAGGCTGATTTGACATTTAATTAAGAATTATTCCTGAGTAAGTAGATCTTTTGATAGCAATTGGTAACTATCTTATTGATAGAAACAATAACCAAAACATCAAGAAAATTGACAGCGATCTTTTTCAATTTCAATTTTAAAGTTTCTTTAGGATGTAATTATTAAAAGTCTTAAGCAAATGGCTTATGTGGAATCTGAGGATGATACAAAAAAGTCTTCAGACTTGAAATATCTCAGTGGTTTAAAATCTAAAGATGTAATACATAAGGTTTCCAAATCTCTCGTAATTTGCGCGAAAACACAACAAAGAAAAATTCCCAAGGTAGAACCAATGATTTCATGATAGTAAATGTTATTGAACGAAAAATAAGTGTAATTTATAATTACATTTATTAAGATAAGAATTGTTTTCCCATCTATTTTTAAAATTTGGTATAATTGATGAATGGGGTGTAAATTAAATAAGAACACTACATCTAATGATAATAAAACACGTCCATTAGGGACTAAACGGGTCGAAAAACTTAAAAGACGTTTTGACTAAAAATATTTCCCAGATTGAGACCTTCATTGAAGAGATTATATAAAAATATAGAAATGTTATGAAGAGAGCCGTTTTAAGAAGAAAGATAAATTAGGTTTATGTATTATAGCTAAGAGCATAGGCTCTGGCAAGTTAAAAACTAGGGGTTAAAAGAGCTACTGTCCACGTAATTTTCTTCTTTAAGTCTTTTCAAATTAATTTCTAATCGATCAAAAGTTAAAGTAATGGATTTAATTTTTATTGCAAATTTTATGTACTTATTTGTCCCATAATAACGTTTCAACTTTATAAAACAATTTCATGTTTCTTTGGCAGATTCATTAAAGATTACATCAGGATTATTAGAAATGTACATTTGGTAATAAGATTGCACAACTTGTTATGATAATATTAAGTATTTACTTACTCTAAACAGAATGAATTCATTGTTGAATTTTCCATTATAATTCTGAAATTAACAATACGCTTATTAGTTCGCCCCGTACACATAGTCGCGCGACTCGAGGTACATTGTGGTAAATGGGAGCGTACACATGCTGCCCTGTCACTAGCCAGGTTTTATGAGCCGCGCGACTCGAGATTTCTGGCCTGTCAGTCGCGGGGATGCCTCCCTGCTGTCACTAGCGCGACTCGAGATTTCTGGTCTGTGCGGGGATGCCTCACTAGACTCCAAGTACATTGTTTCTTATGGAGATGTACACATGTCGCGCGTTTTACCTGAGACGACAATGCTCTCGGTTATGTTTAACGACTTAAGATCAAACAGCCCAGCTTATCATGTGGACTTTTCATTTATAGTATCTATATTGCTATGACTTAATTATAAAATAACATTTAAAATTAATAGCAAATTTATTTTGAAAAGTAATTAAATGAATAAGTATATTACATAAAGTATAATTAATATACGATGTTTCTATCAGTATCGGCGGACCTCTTAGGGTATTTTCAGGATATTATACTGACAAATTATATTGCTGACTAAATTGAATATATACAAATCAATTCTTCTGATTAATAAATTTTGTCGTAGCATGTGAATTACACTAGGGAAATATTCTGACAGCACTGTCTATGTTTGTTGCCGCTTATCGAGGACAGAGAATATTTCGTAAAACAAAAAATAAGTGAACATTTGTAGAATCCCAATTATTTCTAAACTTTGAACAGAGCGGAGATTTCGATCACTACTCAGATGATATTAATCGATACTCTGGATTAAAATCTATTCATACTCATTCTGAGTTCCGTCATACACCAGTTAAAAATAAAAAACCATCTTTATAAAGTCAGCCAGTATAACGGACGTATGACGGTACTCATATTTTAATCCGCAGAATCGATTAGTATCATCTGACTAGAGATTGGAAGCTCCTGTATGCTCTAATTTTATAAATAATTTTGACCGTTCAGTGGTGAAATGTATTTTTTTTACAAATTATATCACATTCAACATAACGTGGCATTATTCGAGTGCACGTTTCTGTGTCACACATTGATATCGATTTGTTAATCGATAAAATACAAAAACGGCCAGCTATATTAAACAGGCAAATTTTGGACTACAGAAACAGAGATTTATTCCTAAGAATAAATTATTGAAACGAAAAGAAGTCTACGTAAGTTATTTATTTTTAGTTTTAAAGTATCATATTTTATTATTGAAAAGAATAATATTGATAAATGAACACACTAATAATATAATTTATACAATTCTATTTTGTCACTGTACTTTATCCTCCAGCACGAAATAATAGTGAATTCCACTAGGAAAATGAGATGAACTATACTGGATCAAAAACATCTTATGATTCGCACTCGACTCTCTCTAAATCTCATAGGTTTTGTAAGGAAGTTAACCCAGACCCCAACTGAAGGTGTGAAAAATATTAAATCTCATTATACACTGGTTCAGAATTTAGAAGATCATCTTCAATGGTCAGGCTCGATAACTCGTGCGCGCCGCTGCAAAAGTTAACTTTTATCCCTTGTGATACAACTTCTAACACGGAATGTAAAATCAATATAGTATTGCAGACGGTCGTTCTGATATCTGTTCAAGCCAAAGTCGCCACAAAAATTTGTCGCGGCAAATTTTGAGGCCAAATACTCATCAGCAAAGGATCTATACGCAACATAATTTGTAAATGTAAATAGTAATGTTTAGTTAAAAAATTCGTGTCTCAATACCACAATTTTGAGTAGTGTGTGCTAAAAAACGAGATAACCCTTCACTTCTGCTGGTTTTAACGATGAAAGAGAAGCAAAGACATTTATTTTCTTCTAGTTCAATGTTTGAAATAAAGTGAAATCTTATTAATACTGGAAATACTGCAGTCTGCCTTGTTCCGACTGTCAAAAATGACTCGTCTACAATAGCCCAGGTCGCTTCCCATGTGTACGTTGCTGCCGCGCAAATGTCGCGCGATCTGTGTACCAGGCCTTATTCTTTGTAACTGTTATCTCGATATCGTTGCTTGTACAGCAAATTTTTTTATCAAATTTAATTTCTTGTTTTCCTGAAAACATTTTTGTTTTATAACGTAACTGTGTTATACATATTATATTGTACATAATTATTTTCATTTTTATTATAATCATACAAGATGAGATGAAGTTCTAAAATTTAGGAACGAAACGTAGTGTACGAACTACTGTTAATAAAGTTTATATCACTTTTTTCTGAAATATAGGCTGTTTTACAATTTATTAATATTAATATCAGATGTGTATTTGTATAAAATAACTTGTTTGAAAGAAATGTCCACGATATTGCCCCCGCGCCCAATTGTCGTTGCGCCAAATCGTCCTAAACCCAGTTCGGACAACCTCGAGTCTTCGCCTTAGTGCTCATGAAGTTTCGGTCACTGATTGCGTAATCCAACAAGTCTGTGGTATTCGATTGTGACGTACCTCATTAGATTAATTAGATTGTATTTTTTTATTTCTTATTTGTAATGTATATAAGTAAGTAGACCTAAACAGGACGAAGTCTGGAACATGAATGAACGCGATAGGTTAATTAAATGACGAATTACAGTCATCTCCTCGGCCAGAAAACGGAAACATTAAGATTCGGTACAATATGATTGGACGAAATAGCTTCCAGGCTAGGCTGCCGAAGACATGGGCGACAGATGGCATTTACCGGGAATCCATCTCGTCAGCCGTGGGAAAAAGAAAATTTGACCTGACGCCTGGACCTGCGGAAAAGATGAAGTATTTATCCCGAGCCTCCGAAAGCCGGAACAATAGAGGCAAGTGACTTCATAACAACAATTTGTTATGCAGGGCCCAAGGTTATGAAGAACACTTGCCGAAATAAACAATATTCTGAATCCTACCCTCCATAAGGAGGAAGTAGAAAGTGCACGCCCATCAGGAGAGATTTGGGCGGGGCGAGGAGATTAAAACCAGGGTGCACTAAGAGAGAACAGGAAGAGATTAAGCTGCTGGGAAATGAGTGAGAGCCAGGTGGAGGTTGACTTCTTCCTTCCTCGTTTTCCTCTTTCCCTCCCCCCTTGGTCCATAGCCAAGGTAACTAATTTAAGACTCCTGCAGGCTGAGACGACCTTGGGCAGTTTGAGAGGTGTATGGACGGGGGTCGAAGACCTTCGGCATACGGTAAGAGTTGTTCGCTAATCCCATTGGACCAGTCGGCCAACTGCCTCTCAATACTGACCAAGGCACGGAGGCGGGTTTGTTGCGTTCCCACAGCAATCCAGTCTCCCGTCATCAGAAGGGCGCAGGAGTAGTACCCAATAGCCCGACCTACCTGATGCAGGTTTTCTAGGGTTTTTCCCTGCATCGCCTTTAGGTGAAACACCGGTAGGATCCTTACACTATAGCCTGGGGGCCCTAGTCAACCCTGGGCTACCTTGCTTTACCTTCCACATCCCCCTTTTCAAGTCCCTTCCTATGCTATTAAAGGGGAGTCGCCTGCTTCAGGATCACCCTCATGTAGCCTGTTACCCCCCCCCCCCCAAAAAAAGAGAGAACAGAGCAGTTCTTAGAAAAAAATTTCGACGTCTTTAGGAAACAATCTTACAAAATTCAGATGGTTACGTCGGTCAAAATTTAAGTTCACTGGACGCAATCTTATATAACCATCCGTCCGACTGTGAAGATAATTCAGCAGAGGCTACCAAAATTTAAGTACGAGTCTAGGAGCAGCCCTGGAGTGACAAAAGTGACGCTCATCCTACCTCCGACGCTTGGGAGACGACAACCAGCAGTCAAAAGCCGAGTAACCAGCCAGCAAGGACGTTGGGGATCGTCACAACGCCGTGGTGATGTATCCCCACTTTATTGTTTCTCGCCTCTGGTCGTTTTTCTACAAAGTGTTCGCCGTTTATTAATCCCATCATAACTATAAAGTTAATATTTAACAGTAGTACAGATTCACATAAATTTAAGCGAGACGAGCCTCATTTGTCCTATGATCAATCGCAATGACAAACTATACGCAATATTAATGGAAACATGGTCATAACTCGTAGTATAAAATACTTACCGGTAGACAGCTACCAAATTATTGTTACAAAATTGATAACGTTCAAGCACCGATTTTTTTTGGTATAGTATAATAATATTTGAACTTTACACAAAAATAGAATTTATCTATTTATTTTAGGAATGTAAATCAAGCTAACGTTTAACAAAGTTATCACAGTTATTGTTGATATTTAATGTAAACTACTGGCACAAAAATGTCGATACATTCCTGTGGTGCAATATCATTCGCATTGTGATAAATTTTTGTATTTTATTATAAGAAACATTATTTGGAAAACCCAATAAATTACAGGTAAATATAATTAATTATGATTGACGTTACTTACGTCTGTGATGCACGTCAAACTGGTTGATATCAAAAGAATTGGACGGCGTCCTTGTTTGTCGACTACTAAAGGCGCAATTAATGTCGAAAAAACCATTACAATTGATATGATGATTGCTGATAAGCTGCTGTTTAGATCAGTACGAGCCAGGTCAAATATAAATTCAGCATAAAATTTCACAGCGTTGATCCCACAGAGCTGTATGGCGCTGGTCAATCCGCAAGCCATCAACAGGGCTTTCACGTTACCTCGTTTAGTGAACAAGTCCCGGAATCCTGACTTGCTGCTATCCTTCGCCCGCTGGATGTCTCTCTGTTGGAACGATAATATATATTTCTATTTATATAAATATAATTTAGACCTCGCTAGTGAAACTACTTTGCTTGTAGATTAGAAATAAGAAACTTGATAATAAATATCTTAAGTTAATTCAAGATTTATATTTATTGTATTTCCATTAGCATTCGGTTGATGAAATAGGATACGACATAAATCACATCAAGTAACAAATTATTATAAGACAAAAATAAACGTGATTTGTTCTTCAATTAATTAATATAATTAAAGGAAAAACTGGTAATTTCAAAGGGCAAGTCATTGGAGATTATTAGTCGCAATAGAATTGACTAACTTACATGCAACGAAACAAAATTAAAAAATCACCGGAGGACGAGAGAAATATTTAATGTAAGAAGTTCTAAGAATAGTGCAAAGTGTTAATTACTTAAACGAATTTTCTCGAGTAAAGCATCTATGTTATTATACATACATAAAATGTAATAATTCCCACCATCTTCCAATCATTTACTCCAGAGAAGTTAAAGATTTAAAAGGGTATGAAATAGTTAATTTTAAACTAAGTCACACATAGTTTATTAGAGAAGAATACATCATTAACATATTATATTTCATAATTTAATTACTCAAACATATAATACATTGCTTATTAATTATTAAAATGTAGTTTTACACAGGTTTTTGTTTATAAATTACTACGCGTTCTCGTCGAGTTTCTGCGGGAACCTAATGAGGAACTGAGTAAATCCCGCGATAATTTCTAGTTGCCAACACAGACATAATAGGAAATCTTCTATGGGAAAATTTAAACAAAATGAAAGTACACCCTCAAAAGGAAAGAACTAACTCTCAATCGACAAGGAAATGAGTGTCATCCACTCTCTCCTCAGAGAAGTCTGATGCATGGATAGATAGATGCATGTCAACTCAAACAAGCCCCCCCCCCCTCCCAGTCGACCACCTCCAATTTGAATTAAATTTAGCCAGCACGCAGTTCCTAGACTTAAACAAAAATACGCAAAATATTAGGTCTCAACTTGCATTGGTTTAAAAGGTATATGCTGTCGCGTGAAGAATCTCCATTCGAATCAAAAGCTCACACGACTTAAAAACGTGTATTTTACCCTTTGTCTAATAAGTTTGAATTAGTGTGCATGCCTAAAGTTATGCCTAACACAACTTTTTGTCTATTTACTCATCGGGCTGTAAAAGCTGCGCCTTTTTTGTCTCCTCCAAATGCTGCTCAAAGTCTAAAAAAATGTAGCCATACTTTGAAACACTAAGACTAACTTATCATTGCCCAAAGTATTGATATATTTGAGGGTGAGTAGAAGTTTTGGTATTTATACGTGTGCTCATTAGGAACCAGGGGTAAGCTTTAATTTCGTAGATATCGCCGGAGAAATCGGGGAAAACACGATTTTGCAGGTTTTCCTTGCTTTAAAGCCAAAAATCATCTTAAATTCAATCAATTTTCGTTTATTCTGATGGTTCTTTGTTTTCGCTATAAGGCAATATGCTACACATTTTGCTCCAGCTTCCGTAATTAATGAAAAATGCTACAACAGTCTTCATGCATTGCACGCGCGCATTAACAACGTTAGCGAACTTTTATTAACCGCATGAAAAGGTAAACGTGTTCATAAGGATTATGTCGTAAATCTACATCTGTCTGCAACAAAACTGTTTGCACTCATGACCTGGACCAACTAGCTAAACAACTTGGAACAAACCATCTAATCTTAGGGGATGTCAACTGTCGTAACACAATGAGGGTAAGATTATATAGTTTATACCAAGTTGTTAAGCTAGTTGGTGGTGGTCATGCGTAGACACAGTTTGATTAGGAGGGCGGTAGATGTTACAGATAGATAGGTTTATACGTAGATGGAGCTTCACGACTTAACTCCTTTTCAACACAACTTTTCATGGGTAGTATGATGAGTACCAACGGGTATGAAAGTGTGACGTAAATCTAACCAAAATAAATTAGTTGCAGATAAAAATGGCGCAACTAGTGGCTTTAATTTATTTGATTTGAACTTACAATTTGTTTCTGTGAAGCAATAATATTGATAAACCATAAAACGATCCCCAGTCACTAGATATAAATATCACCGTGCCCTATGAAAACTGATGAAAGTTAGGCAATGTAACACTTAAATGAGGTAAGCAGCACTGATGATTTTTTGTGTGCAAATGGTGTAGCGACTCAGTCTGTTGTGATACGATGTTTTGTATGGAAGGCTCTTTATAAAGTATTATTACATCTTGTTGAAATGCGATAATTTATTAACATTATCACTAGAGGTTATGAGCCAAGGACACGTCCAGAAAACTGTTAATTCTGTGTAGTCATGAAAATAAAGTTGGTGTACAAATTTTTGCTGGCGCAAGCAAGAAGACAAGCAGCGCACTTTTACCCCGAGAAACAAGAATCTTCAAATACTTGCTCAAAGTGGATTAGCAAGGACGGTAAACAAGATCGAAGGAACTTAAAGCGAGGTTTCAGGCTAGAAGGAAAACAAAACTGGAATATTTGGAAGTTTCAAACAATGGTTTTGTTACGTGGTAAAAAGGTATGGTAGAGAATGTCCGCCTGACCCCGTTGATTAACCGTGACGATTTCATTCGGTACAGAAATGTCTGTATTTCTATCGAACATTCAAGAAATGCAGAATTGGCAGAGAATGCCAGAAACATCGTACCGAAAGCTTCAGTGAAAAAATAATAAATTTTGACTCAACAATTAGGCTAATTTCACAATGATCACGTTTCTTAAACTGCATCTTCTATTTTATAAGAGCTTAACAGCTCTTTAAACACTGATACACAACAAGAAAAATATATTTTCAGGAGTTTACACGGAAAAGTACGGCGACTACGATCTGCTGTCCTATATCTTATATTAGCTTATGGCCGCCATTTTCTACCTGGCGGGTTTGTTTTCGATTTCCACGTGGCTTTGACCTCGTCCGTCTCTTATTCTTCCGGGGATGGTCTGGTCTTTATTGTCGGAACGGGATGTTTGCGAATCGCTACCTCTGGCCTTTGTTCCAAGGACTGACCTGCCATTACTGAAGTGGTACAGATTTGTCTTTCTCTTTCCTGGCTATCGATATAGTCAATTGGACATTAATTTAATATTAAGCAAACGCGATCGTTACTTGCCGTTGGCCTGGCAAGCAGCCTAGCCAGCTTCCTAATATACATCTCTATATATACAAAATTAATAAAATATTGGGAAATTGTTATATATATATATATATATATATATATTTATATTGGGGGTGTGTGTGCAAACGCCAATCACATTGTATTAATTTAGTATAAAAATGTGTTTTTGAATTATAGCTTGTTATATTTTTTGCTTCTGTATTTATTCTAGTATTAATGTAGTTATCAATTATAAAATAAATCAACCAATTTGCGCGTAACGCGTTGTTTTGGAAATGCGCGATGTCCTCAAAAAATTACGTTTTTTAATCATTCGACCGTACCTTTAGGTTCAAGACAGTTCAAGGACTTTGACTGCCTGAAAATCATTTCACACAAAAGACAAATTTGTGTGGAGTCAGTAAACCACCCCGTTGCTTTACTGAAATTAGGCCCTGAGGCACGTAAGTGGTAGAGCTTGATATACATTTTATATGGCCGAAATACTTCCTCAGCAAAAAAAAACAGATAGTGCACTAAAATGAGAATCAAATTCTGAACACGTTTCCTTCTAAGACAAATTAGTGTTCAAGCGATCCTAGCCAAAAAGGTCAACAGTATACTATGAGATAGTTCTCACTGTTATCCTTACGTACGTACGTACGTAATGCTTGGCTTTTGACAATGACGTTAATAAAACATAATAACAACAGATACGACCTTATTTAACAGACAAAGCTTAAGAAACAGAGTGAACTAATTAAAAAAAACCTTTAAATTCCTTTTTAAGAGCCATTTGCGAAAGTTGCTAATGTAGCATCGAAACGTCGGACTATCCAAATTATGTGACGCGTATAAAATTTCGTCATATTTTGTTTTATTCAGATAAATTAATTTTACAATATTAATCATTTTGTACAAAATTCCGCAGAGAACAGTCCTGAGGTATTCGCAAAGCACCCGTCCGGGGAAAAAGCCGAAAGGACAAACAGTCATATAAGTTGAAGCCTGACAGGAGCAGTTTTTGTCTGAAAGTATTTTTGCAGCCCGGCGAAAAAACCTATATCACCAGAGGTTAGCAAGTTGGTTGACTCAAAAGATTGCTAGGTTGGCTCCTCCCAAATTTTTAATTTTTGGAGAGGAAGGTTAGGGACGCTAACCCCATTAGAAAACCTGAGGAAGATAGAAAGAGCGGGAAGACCAATCACGTTTTAGGAGAGGCAAGTTAGAGGTGGAGAGGACCTCGAAAATGGGATTCGGAAAAAAGAGTTGGAGGTGAGAGCTCAGCACGAGGTGGCTTCTAGCCTGAGAGGAGAGGCGATCTGGCTGTATGCATAACAAGGAAACGACACCACAAGAGTCCCGCCGCGTTGAATCCAGGACTGCCGGTCAACAAGGAATCTAGGGGAGGATGAATGTAAACTAAGGAACAAAATGCCCATAATCTATCGCTCTGCTATACGTACAAACACGTATACAGCCCTGAGTAAAGTAGATTAAATTTACTATAGTTTCTTGCAATATTATTTCTTCGGTTCGGGCTCAGCTCAGTAAAATAAAATTCATTAAAATTAATAAATTCCTAAATATTGTTGAATCTTTTACTTTTGTTAACAATAAAAATGTTTTAAATTTCAAAGTTGAGATTTGTTGGCGCCCACCCATTTTACATAACTCTAAGTTTTTAATATATTTATAAATTATAAAAACCACACCACAATTATATTATAAAAATATCGTATTTTCCTAATTTAGATCTAAGGAAAAACAATTCACACCTTCCTCCAACATTTGCGAATAGCAAATTATTATAATTTTAATATTTATTTGAAAAATATGCTGATATACCTTCGCATCCAACTCGCAATACTGATTTCGAATCAAGGTTACTTTTCTTAATATTCCATGTGAATTAATATTTGTACCTTATATATTTGAAAATAATAATATTTGGTGTTAATAGAGAACGTAGATTTTCCCGACGAAGATGCTGGAAGAAGAGTTCTCAGGATTCCAGTCGGGTGATGTCGTTTGTAGTCCACAACGTTTCTATGGCTGACACCGCCATCTTCTTCAGGTGAAGTGAAGAAGATGGCGGTGTCAGCCATCGAAACGTGGACTACAAACGACATCACCCGACTGGAATCCCGAGAACTCTTCATCCAATATTTGGTGTTAATAAATAATCCATTATAATTTGTCTTTTGCTGCTTTAAGATAGATGTTAGTGGACTCACAAAGCGCTGTCTTATGGACTCGCGAGAGAGTTGCTACTAGTGGAGTGGAGATGACAATCACGCCCCGAGCGCTGCTATTGCCTCCCTATCTATTAAATATACTCTTTGGTGCTAGTAGTGTGGAAGGCTGCGGAAAGATGCCAGATGCAGGTGGACCTTCTCGCTCGGTACTCCATAAATGGTAACGAAATATCTGCACTAATTGAAATCCGTAAAATCTATCTTAAAGTAATAAAAGAGAAATTAAAATGTATTATTCATTTAGACAATAACTAAGGATTTGCAAATGTATAATGTACAAATATAAATTTATACGAAAGTTTAACAACAGTGCCCATGTTTTAAAATCAATATTGCCAGTTAGTTACGAAGTTTATATCAACAAATTTCTCAAATATGGGGGGGGGGGGGAGAATCTAAATTCTGAAAATAAAATATTGTCTATATCAAATGAAATATAAAAATGAAACCCTATCCTATTAAATTACTTAAATGTCATCAATTTCAATTCATGTTATAACATTTTAATGCGTATTTTAAACATTTTTATAGAAAACTAAATATAATCACTCAAATTACCAAAACATAAAAATTTTTTCAAGGCTTCGTACGAGTGTCCATTCTCTTTTTTTTAAATCGTTCATCAGATTTATCTTAAAAGTTGTACGTTACAGCACAGATGGGACAGTTTAAAGTCTTTAAAATCGAAGTAGAAATTCATACTTTTAAAATATTATTATTCAACAGTTTCTTAAAATTTCGAAGCAAATAATTTTTTATACATTAATTCGTGCATGGTGTATACAAATATCACCTTAAGTCATTTTCATTGACAGGAATATCTCTTTAACCAGTATAACGTATAACGTAACGAGTATAAGTATCCCTGTTTATTGTGCTATTAAAATTTCGTGACGCATCCACTGCTTAACACTGCCTGCTTACAACTGACTGGCCAGTTGTACATCTATTTTTTTTTCACCTTTGTTTTAATCTGACATGGCTGCGGTGCACTGACGTCGCTTATACGTCAAGTAAAAATTCAGTCTCCAAACATTTTGCAAGGACGGCGAAAGCTGAATATTATAGAACGAAATTAATTGTTAATTAATTTACTTTTGACTACAGCATACTGATGCTAATATTAATAAAAATTTTGTTGCAACTAGTCCACACGTCGAAATTTCTACGGAGTACATACAGCACTCACATAGGTCTATATCCTATTTGATGAACAAATAAATTAGATTCATAAAAGATGTGAGGTGTAGATTGGATATTTTGGTATTGAGACACTATTGACATATTGATAAGCTCAAATGGAAAACAAAGAAATTATCGAATACTGAAATCTTTGTACGGAATGAAACGTGACGAGAATATAAGTTGGTAAGTGGGGCACGAACTAAGCTGTCCAGGTTTAGTGTATGATGAGATGAATGTGCAGACAAGGAAGGTAATTATGAATGCCATATGTAGGAAGTACATCCCATTCACAGCTAAGGGAAAATATGGAAGAAGCAATTCAATTGTAACTCAGACTTACCCGAATATATGTCAATTCATCTTCTATGTTCTTTCCTTTGCCGCGAAGTGATTTCAGAGAGATCACTGCACCCTCTTCGTTTCCTTTTCGCATCAACTGGTATGGAGACTCGGGCATCCAGAAAAACAACACCATGTGAAACAATGTAGGACCCGCACACAATAATCCAAATTCTATGTATCCTATATATGGTCCGGTTGAGTAGACGATAAGATTTCCCGTAGATAAGAAAAGCGCGAACAACGTACCCAGTGCCCCTCTAATGCTGGGCTGAAAATAACAAATTTATTATTTATTTTTATGATATAATATGTTATAACGACAATACGTACAATTGAGAAGAATGTACTAGGAAACAAAAAGTTATATGTTATATGTACGAGGTCAACAATTTATCGGCGCATTTAGCATACGTGATACTAAGTATAATTTTACACTTTTATTCGAGGAGACTTGAACTTTGATGTTTATTTGTATTTTCTGAAGAAACTTTTTAAAAATATTAATCCATATGAAATGTAAGACTAACTATCTGAATGTTTTATAGACAATAAACGTGATGGAGAGTCGCTGTTTGCAATCAAACGCGCGTCGGTATACTGCAAAATCGGATATGGTGCGGGTAAAATCATTTCCCCGATATTTTAAGAGAGTTGTTCTTAAATTCATTTTTATAAGCCGCGAGGACTTTATCCTTGTTTTAAACTTCTTTATTTATGTTATCTAGCTCTTTCCCAACTTCTCCCCTACCAGCATCAAAAAACAATAAATCCCATGCATTCCACTACCTATTGTAGACTTGACGAAGATGGCCGCATTCCCCTTGGAATTGGTGTTTTATAATCCTTTATTGGTCCAGGTGAAAATCCGAGAACTTTAAATACAAACTTAACTAAACTATTGCATTTATATTAATTAAATGCTAATTAAATTTGTTTGCTGACATATTTGGGCGTATTTTTATTTACGAACCGAAACTACATGACTACTACTCGTGAGAACCCGATTGTCATGTTACATTATACTATATAGTGTAGTTTTAACCTCATAATATTATTTAAAATAATGGCAGAAAATAATTACGGCAGAAGAAAATATTAAGATAAGTAAAAAAGTAGTGATTCAAAATCCAATTTTATGAAGGAAGAAGTGAAATTGCAATCTTTTGTAGTTTCTGTTGAAAGTGATGTTGGACCGCAAAGGAATGTAGCACGATAGTTGATATTTAATAAATTCTAATATAAAGTTAGCGAGGATTGGCGTCAGTATGTCGAGGCCTGATGGTGCCAAGTGACATGACCTGTAGAATTTCCGTAACCACACTCGCATGAGAATTGAGAACCAGGAAAACACCAAATTTTTAAATACCACGTGGTTTCATTAAGCAATGGGATTTAGTGGTCTAAAAAATTCGATCTTAAAGGTCGCTTGTTTTACTCTTCTTCACACGGCGGGGAGGCTGTGTGAATGGCCATTCTGCTCTTTGAACTTGAAAGAGGCGAAAGGGAACCGCCGTTTTAGTCCCGGACGTTGAATGAGGTTAACCTGCGATGCTGAGGAGAGCGTTCAACGGAAAATATGGGAGAGAGGCAATACTACGTTCCAACGATGTATGCTATCAAGGTTTTCAGGCATTGACGCCTAGTGAGGTTATAGCCCACGATTTAAACCCGAGATTATTAAGAGAACAGATGTCTTCGCCGTTCCTCTGTAATTTTTAAATATTTTTCCTAGTTAATTTCTTTTAAAATAAACTACCTATCTATCTCATAACTACCGTTTAATTTTATTCCGACACAACCCATCCTTCATAGGAAAATGTCACGAGTTGGTGAAGATAATGAACTTGACCACTGCATATTTAAGTAGTTTATTAAAAAATTATGTAATTCCGTGCTAGTGAATGGGGATAATTTTAAAAGCTTAAGCTTTCATGGTAAAAAATTTCCGAGAAAAATATGGAAGGAGAAGCTGCATCAAGTGACATCAATGCTTCTAGTGAATTTTCAAACGTGATAAAATCACGTAGATATTTTGATGAACAACTGTATAAATACTACGAGAGTGCTCTTTATTATAAATTTATGCCGAACTATTCTCTACATATGAAAGAATACGTTTATAAATCGGGATTTAAATTAAATAAAGATGAGTGACTTTGATGTTTTACACTCATAAATCTGGTAGAACAAGTGCATCGCAAAAAGTAAGAAACCAACGTTGCTTTCCAATAATTTATGACAGCAATTTTAACGCTTGGATGACCAGCGCACCAGTTTTCAAAAGCGGTTTGAACCGTGGTGTAAGAATACAGGTGAGACAGATTTCGAACGTAATTTTGTTGCTTCTGTGCATGGTGTCACACGGGACTCGAGCTGCTCGGGTTTGGCACTGTGTCGAATGCGCTAAAGATTTTCCTTTAACATTTTTTTGTTGTATTAGTTGTTTGTTGGTTGAAGGTACCTGTTTTACGTTGAATACAGTGTGTACTTGTATTTAAAGAAGACGGATAATACCGTCGTGCGCTGTTTTCTGTTTCACATATTGTAACAGAAAAACTAAAGGAACGGGAATCAAGTATTTATCGTTTCCGAAAGATGTGATTTTGTCTGTAACCTGAATCAATGAAAAGACATAATTAATGTAAATAACGGTAAATACTAACTATAATCATGTAGAAATAAATATATTTGTCAAAAACTACTGAAGTACACACCAAAGAATAGTCGAATTTAAAACCACAAGAAGTGCCTACCGAGAAGCTGCCGGAAGTTTTGGGAAGAAAAATGTTGCAAGAAACAGGCACAAATTAGTGGACGAACTGATACCTCAATTATGTAAATATGCTACATATACTGTATTGATTTGACAGCAAACCTAAACATTTAAACCCAACAAGAAAACAATTAAAAGATGAAATAAAAGTATAGAAAATAAAATATTGAGAGCTCTTTAGAGACAAATAATAACCACAAGATCAATTAAAACAGTTAAAGCGAACTAATAAAGATGAAATCAATGCATAGTAACCAAGGTAATAGAAATAGTACAAAGTTATGGAATTCACATTATTAGAGATTGCAGAATTGATCATTATAAATTAAAATATTCTGGAAAAATTCCTTTTTTGATGAAATATTACTATTTTTATCTATGCTATTCTTGCTCCATAAAATGAATAATTTATATTTGCCCAATATTTAATTTTTTCAAGTATTTATTATAATGTTTACACTTGGATGACGATAGAAAAAAAATCAAACATGTTCCCTGAAAAGGCGTTTAATGGTTACCGCCTCAATAATACGTAACATTACAAAAATGTAAACTAGTCCCATTGTTATAATAATAGCAGCGATACTATTAAACATCAAATATATTTGTGTGGTTCTTGCAGGGGAAATACAAATACAAGCACTTTCTAGCCAACTGGATAATGAAGATATTTCAACAGTTATTTCACTGAGAAGCATCTCTCCAAAATGCTATAGGTTTTTGAAAAAAAGAAATTTTCCTTTGCCTACTGTTTCAAATTTGAAAAATTGGACCAGATGTCTACATATTAATCCTTACATTTTACAAGATGTAGTGTATTTAATGAAACATAATGGAACACAATTGGAGAGCCTGACAGTTCTATCATTCGATGAAAAATATTTATCAAATAAAATTTGTATTGATAGAGCAATAAAAATGAAAAGACAGTACAATCAAATGCCAAGAGACAAGATAAGACATGTAATATTTGTGCTATGAAAGAAATGAGAGCGTCACATCCGAAAATTATCTGGAAATTTCGCAATGTCCAGAGTCAAAGGCTTAGGTTTGCGTCCAGCGTGACATGAACCTGCGCAGTGCCATACCATTATATTTCTACCATGGTTTGAACGTAATTCTGTGCCAAGATAAAGAGACTCGAGGAAGAGATCCTGCTTCTTCTCGACAATTGTCCTGCTCAGCCGTCTGATGATAGTTTGCAATCAAAAGATGGGAAAATACCTTCAATGCTCTTTCCTAAGCACAGCACTGCTCTAATTCAGCTTTTAGATCATGGTACAACCCACGACTGCAAAACTCAGCTACATGGTAAATTCATACCTTCAAGTGTCCGAGTTTCTGAAAACAGTAACCTATGTAATTGGTTTGGTTTGGAACAAAGTCAGCTCCATATCGATTGAAACCTGTTGGGAAAAATGTATCGCGAATAAGGAGGACACATATTTTACTGATAAAATGGAGATCGATGCTGTATTCCATCGCTTCTAGAGTGTTTTGAAGACTTTTTTTTAGATATTTCATATAAAACCTTTTATCATGAGATTATTCGTGGGTACAATAATTGTTTCAGTATTTACAAGATTATAATAATGGGTTTACAAGAATATAAAACTGTATATAATTAACATGTAGAAATGGAGGTAGGTTAGTCCATTGATTAACTACTTTAGCAGATGGGTTAGGCTTTTTTTGCGTATATCTGCGAGGCATACGAAGTGGAGGTGGGTGAGGGTTGACAGGCGACGAACTGATTATTGGAGAATGAATTTTGAAGGGGAAGGTTGAGGTCGATTGGGAGTTTTCTTTTGAGCCCACGGAAGCGAAGAGATGGGAGAGGATTTTCATGATATTGTTGGATCATGGGGTTTGGGTGGTTGATGGCGCTTTTAATTAGGGAGGTTATGGGTTTGGTGATTACAGAGGTTACTTTTGGAAGTTTGATGTTATGGTGGATGACGAAATTTCTAAGGTACCAGGGACAGTTTGTAATGGTGCGTAGGATTATGTTTTATTTTGTTTGAATTTTGGCAGAATCGATTTTGGTTGTGAAGACTGGGTAAAAGTGGTGTAAGACATCCATGTTATTGTTTTGATAGACGAGGGAATTGCTGATTTAATGATAAGAACTGGGGATTGCGAAAGTCAACATGCAAGCGTAAAATGTTCTCATTCTGAAGATGATGCGTCTAATTATTCCCCATCAAATGTTAAAGGTAACAATGTCATAAATAAAAGAAGTGAAGTGATAAGATGACTGGAGCGTCGGGAACCAGTGAATACATACAAACAATGTATCTTGTAACAATTACACAGCATACCTTGAGAAAATCTTTCAGACAAGTTTTTCAATTAAAGTAAGAGAGTTCATTGTGAAGACAAAGTAAAATTTAATTGCTGTCCTGTAATAGTTTTAGTTTAATAGAACTGTAAAAGAAATAATTAAATGTGTCATTTATACGTTAAATATATGGTAAATTTTCATTTACTAGGACTTCAGAATATCACAGGTAGAATAACAACGCTGGCGTAAAATAGATCCCCAGGATCCCACAGCATAACCGGGTTTCGCTATAGTGGGAACGTGATGTTTCGTTTTGTTTGGAAAGTTCATGTGTTCCGTAATGAACATTTATAAATAAATTAATTAATTAATTGGAAAGAGTGAATTTTTTCTTGAACTAAGAATAGAGTTAAATGTAGTAGTAATACATTAGGACCCCTACCTAATTTTAACCACATGTCTTTGATTTTAAACGATCGAAATTCAGCAAGAATATTCTAACTCGGAGACAGGCAGGCAAGGGGTTGGAATTCCCCGCCGCCAAGGTGCTTGTGGAAAGCGTGCCTGCCTGGAGCTACAAAGTATTAGGTTTGGTTTGTTGAAGGGACGCTCACCCTCCAAAATTTCTCTAAGACACTATTCTCTTCGTCAGCGCAAAAATTCCCGCGTTGGACGAAGAACGAATAAAGATTGGCGAACACACGTCACATAGGGCACTTTTCTTGGAGAAGGGGAAATAAAAGTTTAGCCGGAAAGTGGAAACACGAAAAATGAGGCGGAGTGATCAAGACGTTGAAAGGGCGAGGGAGCAGAGTGTTGCTCGGAAATGGAAGGCAACAGGAAGCCGAGGAAGTAGGAGAGAAGATAAAAATGAAAAATTAATGTCATTGTTGACTAATAGTTGAAAGGAAGGTGAGCATTGTTACTCTTGAGTTAGAAGAGCGAGCAAGAAACGACAGGACTTTGGACTAGCTTGTAAGTTGAAAGAAAGTGGTAGTAACTGTGTGTTTGAGTTAAGAAGGAGGAAAAATGGGTTTTCCTCAATCACCGGGCATTACCAGGTCAGAACCTTTTTCCATCGACCGAGGACAAATCAGTAACACGACAAAGGAGATCGGAGAGTGAGAGAGAAAAACTACCATGTGGATGTTCCGGAATTGTTAAGATGACACAGGTTCGTCACGAGCGTGAAATCTCAGCTGAACGTTGTTACCCCAATATAATATGTATATATAATTGTAAATAATTAAATAGTGCGCAGGACCCACTAAAGAAATTGTTTTGTATATATAAATAAAATTATTATTATTTGTAGAAAGGACAAATAATTTAAACAATAAACACCCCTATAATCGTTAAAAGTTCTGTGCAAGTTAATACCTTTGCCACGTGATTCGTGATGTCCAATATATTTTTTGTTACTATCATTACAATTAATTTTATAAATTACACTTTTTTGTTCTTTTATCGGAATTTTATCTTTAAGTTTAGTTAAATAACTTTTTATCTTGTTTTCAGACTTTATTCCAAATTTTATTTCATTAATACCATTGTTTTAAAAACTTTTATTATTTTGGGTGTTAATGTATCAATGTGTGTTAAGGAGCAATACTTTGTATTCTTATCTGTGTTATTGATTTTTTCTTGTCCAACTACATTATTATCATTTGTATTATTTGATTTATAATGAGTGATGTTCTGTTTATTTTTTAGGTTATTAGTATGTTTAATTAGTTGTTCATCAATTACCACTTCCTTATCTGTATTATTATTTGTTTTATTTTTATTACCATTATTTTCCTTATTTATATTAGAATACCATTTTGTAGATGAATATGGCAATTGCCGAAAGCTACTTCCGAATAAAGTTTGGAAATCAAAATTGAAATATACTTTTGGTTTTTGGAAGTGACTGATATAAATAAGAAAAAAAATTATTTTCATAAGAAGATAACATAAGGAACCTATAACTACATTAATTGTGATTTAGTACTCGCCGTGGATATTTCTGCAACGTAGACGGGAACCACTGCGAGCACAACGCCCCCTGCGATGCCAAGCAAAATCCTGGCGGTGTAAAGCAGAGGTAGAGAATGTTGCCCAAATATGATCATTACCCAGCCGATGAGTATTGGCACGTCGTTTAGTAGTAGTAAGGTCCGACGACCTAGCTTGTCACCCAAGGGCCCCCCCAACCAGGGACCCACGACGGTCCCCAAAGGCATCAGCGAGGCCATCCATGAGATCTCGTCGCTCGAGAATGACAGCTTCTTTATCACAGGGGATGGCCACGCGATAAATATACCAAAGCTTAAGGTCGACAAGTTGGCTATAACAAAAGAAATGTGGAATAATTAATTTTATGCATTAATAATTATTCCAGTTAATAACTATTTTCTAATGTACTCTTATTTATGATAAAATTTAAACAGTTTACACCATAGGCATAGTAAAATGTAGTCAAATTTATTTAAAGATAATACTTTTCTGAAGGAAACTATAAAACATATATGAAATGTAATGAAATATTTTACGAGATCTGGAAGGTAAGGTTATAATTAGCTAGATAACTTCGTTGCAAACATTAACTTTGCATCTCAATTAAAGAAAGAGTAAACCAGAACAAATTTTATTTATATAGCTAAAATTTGAGAGATTATAATTGATTTGTTATTATAATTGGGCAGGGTCATAACAGTAACTCAAATAATGCAATGCAGAACTGTATATAAGTAGTAGATGAAAAGAATGATTAAAAAGCGGACAGATTCAAAGAAGAGGATGCTTATTTATGCTGGCCTGATTTAATCCAACATTTTCGGCCTTTGCTGACGAAATAGATATCACAACGAATCTATAGTATTCTATAGTATTCAGATATCAGTAAACGTGTAGATTTGAAAGAGGTTGGTGGAAGACGCAGTCGTTATACACTAAAAAAGAGTGAAAAACACAACATGAGCACATATATATAGGTTGTTAAAAAATGTCGAATATTTTCAGAGGAGATAGTAGCCATCAAAAACAGATAAACTACAGTAAACATGTGCCCGAAAACGCATACTTTTTTAGATCTGTACAATTGTTTATAGGAGAAGTTCAACATGACGTCCACTCATAACACTTAATCCACGCCCATACGTTGATGGAGAAATGATCTTGATGCCTTATTTCTGTAACTTCTAACACAAAAGAACCATCCACAATTTTTATTAGTCTTTTGGGACTCAATATTAAGAAAATTGAAATGAAATATTCGGATACAAGCGGAGAAGATGCACGCGGATTTTAAGTAGAGAGGCGCGTGTAGTCGCGAAGATTCCTGCCTACAAGAAAGGCCTAAGGATTAAGGATGGTCAGCCACCAGGGGTCAATATCCTATGAAAATTTCCCCAAGGCAAGACTCTTCCTCCAAAATTGAGAATCACGCGATCTTAGAAAAATGCATACGATTGGTGAAGATACGTCACGTGGGATGGCGTTTTACCGTTTAGAGGGGTGAAAGGAGCGGGTTTCGCTGGAAAATGGTAAGGAGAAGAGAAAGGTAGTTTTCGAAGGACGTACGAAGATGTGGAACTCCGGTGATGGGAAGCATGAATACATAAGTTCAAATCAGAACCTGAAGAATAATTTAGGAAGCAAACAGAACACGTTGGTTCGAATAGTTGTATCGTAAAACACGAATCAGAAGAAAGAAAAGACTCTTTCACTAATTCCAAAAGCAAAATCCAACTCACACAAGAAATAGTCAGATCTCAGATAAAATCTTCTGTTGTTGTTGTGGTATTCAGTCCTAAGACTGGTCTGATGCAAACCTCCATGCTAACCTATCTTGCGTAAGCCTTTTAGTTTCTTTATAAGTAGCAAAACCCACATCTACCCTAATCTGTTAGCTTATTCCATCGTTGGCCTCCCTATTCTGTTCTTACCCCGCACAATTCCTTCTAATGCTAAACGTGGCCTATTAATATATCCCTTGTCTTAGTCACCGTCCTCCATATTGTTCGCTTTTCCCCTATTCTGTTTAGAACTTCCTCGTTTGTGATTCTATCCATCCATCTGATTTTCAGTACTCGCCTATAGCACCACATTTCAAAGACTTCTATTCTTTTCCTTTCCCCAATTCCTATAGTCCACGTTTCGCACCCATATAACGCCATACGATACGCTCGTACACCGTATCCCCTATGAATACTCCCCTTAGACGATGAATTGAGTTGAAATTATGCGTAAACATATTCACCGAAAACACTTTCAATTTAAATGATAATATATATATATATATATATATATATATATATATATATATATACATGTTAAAAGGAATTAACGGCAGTTTACGGTTTTTGAAAAATTACCGTCTTCCACTTCCGCTCCAATTGGTGGTATCCGTGTATTACCCTAATTGTGCTGTGTTCAGTTTGCCATAATTGTTGCATCCGTTAAAGATAGTATGGGGAAGTCTGTTTTACCCCCTTCCAACCCCTCTTTGGACATGAACTGTAATATAAATTACATTATTATGTCGGAATTAAACTCAGTGGCTCACATTGTACCGGCTTAAATACTAATTAATCTCTATTGTTTTCTGGATATTTTTATCTTTTGTCCCTTCACCCACACCCCGAAGAATAATCCCCTTCGATTATAGATAGGCTTTAAATTATACACTTGTAGTATCGGAGGACACACTACAAAATTATTTGGTCTAAGAATATATTTATATAATAAAAATATTGGCCGTTTTTACTTACTTAAAATTTTCCACCCTCTCCATCCCCGCTCCTATAGGCGGTAACCAAGTCTTTCATGTCCATTCTGTTTGCTATCTTTACTTTGTTTCCCGGCAACTATAATAGATAACGCCACGCTCCATACGAACATTTTAGCAACGATTTTCTAATTTTCACATTTATATTACCCGTAAGAAAAATCCTCTTTTTTGCGAAAGCCTTCTTTGCCTGTGCTATCCTACTCTTTATGTACTATACTTCTACTATCCCTAGCTATTACGCTTCCCAAGTAGCAGAATTACTTAACTTTCGTCAAAATATCCTTTCCCAATCAAATACCCTTTGTTATTTCACTGTTTCCCAAACTACACTCCATTACCTTTGTTTTCCTTCTATTAATCCTCATATTGAAATATTTCTCCAGGACTCCGTTCTTGCCATTTATTATGTTTTCCAAAACTTCTTCTGACTCCCCTAATACTATAATATCGTCAGCAAACCGTAAGGTTTTTATTTCTTCTCCTTGCAGTATGATTCCTTTTCCATAGTCCGTTTTAACGTTCTTCATCGCTAGTTCTATACACAAGTTAAACAGCATGGGCTTTCTTTTCTTGCTCTTCTATTGTAATAGCTGCTGCCTGTCTTCTGTACAGGTTATGTATTAGTCTCCATTCTCGATATTTTGTTGCAGTGATCTTGAAAATCCTTAATAGTGTGTTCCAGTTCACATTATCAAATTCTTTTTATAAACCTACTAATGCCATAAACTTAAACCTGTTTTTTTTTCTTATCCTGTCTTCTAAAATTAGTAGCAAAGTCAATATTGCTTCTCTTGTCCCTACATTCTTCCGAAAACCAAACTGGTCTTCTAACTCCATTCTCCTATATACTATTTTCGTTAGTATTTTTCATGCATGGGATATCAAACTAATTGTCCTGTGCTGTTCGCTTCTATCAGACCCAGTTTTCTTTGGTATAATTGTGTTTTTACTACAATATTCTGGTATTCTTCCTGTTTCTTAAATTTCGCAAACTATTCCGAACAGCCATGATATTTTAGAGAACGTATATTTTCCCGACGAAGATGCTGGATGAAGAGTTCTCGGGATTCCAGTCGGGTGATGTCGTTTGTAGTCCACAACGTTTCTATGACTGACATGATATTGCTTCTTTGCCCTATGATCTTATCAACTCTGCTGCAATGTTATCAATTTCTAGCGCTTTACCATAACTCAGGTCTTTCAGCGTCCTATCAAACTCTGACCTTAAAATTTTGTCCCCCAAGTCTTCATCATCCACCTCCACTTCTTCTGATATTACTGACTGATCTAGATGTTCACCGTGATACAGCTCTTCTAGACATTTCTTCCATCTTTCTGTTTTTTCTTCTTTACCCAGAATTGGTATCCCATCCGTTCTCCTGATGTTCTTGCTAATATTTTTCTGCTCGCCGAATGTTTCTATAAGCTGCGTCTATTTTCCCTTTCACCATGAAATATTCAACCACTTTGCATTTCTTTTTTGCGAAGCCCCTTTGGCTGATTTGCACTTCCTATCTATCTCATTCTTCAAGCGTCTGTACTGCTCTTTACTATTTGCATCTCTCGCGTTTATATTTACGCTTTTCATCAATCATTTTCATTATTTCTTGTGTTATCCATGCTTTCCTATTCGTCTGAGGTATTCTTCCTATCTTTTCTTCTGCTGCTCTAGTAATTTCTTTCTTCAAGAGTGCCCACTTCTCCTCTATATTGTTTCTTTCTCCTTTCTCCATTAATCTACTCTTGATATCTTCTTTGAAACTCTGAATCACTCCCTGTTGTTATCACTCTAAATTGGGAATGTGTAAGATGACTGTATGACTGTCTACATTCGACCCGGTAGGTCAAACCCCTGAATGAGCTGGAGAACCATGAAAGAAGAAGAAGAATTTCGAGTGGTCAGCGAAAAAAACCCTCAGGGCATGGTCATATCATTGATTCAACCTCCGCTCTCAAACGCGCCTTGCCGTAGACTGTTTTGATTAAAACACATAAAATCCGTGTGGCGTCTCACTACCATTATTCCGGCAGCCTGTTCGAGACCTAACACCTACGGTCGCGACTTCTCGCGGACCCACTACCATCCTCACGTCCTCATGGCTCGTCGCCGTTTCCCCGATTTTCCTCGCGCTGCACTGTTTCGCGTTCTTCGCGGCATATCAACAGTGTACCCTTCTGTCGGCGTGTATCTTAAGCCGCTAACAAAGCAGTCTCGAGGGGCTTGAATGTATTAAGAATGGAGCCATAACTTCGTTACTATATATATATATATATATAGGTTAAAGTTGAAAACCTGTTCCAAACAGATTATTAGCTGTTGCTTTTGAGACAAGCCGCCAGAAAATTTCCATTGTCATACGTTGCCAAGCACGCGCAAAAGTATCGGTCATCGAGAGAATAAGTAGTTTATCATGAGGTATGGACGGGAAATGTGGTTAGCCGTTCACGATGGGACACGGCAGGAGGATCAGCATATCAGGTCTTAAATAATTTGCGTAGCCAATGCGACGAGACGCAATCTCTAACAAGCTGCTACACCAGATTAGCAATGAGAATGGAGTTATTATAGCTTTAAAAAATTACAATGTGTAGGATAGAGTTAGTGAAAGAAAGCATTACGTGAAATTCGTAAAAGAAATTCAACCACGCACTGAGGGAATTCATATTTCAAAGCTCGATTTTTTTCAGTATTAATTTTTATTTATAATTACAATATATGTAGTGTGGATACTTGCTATTGAGTTCTTCATGTGGTTTGTTTTATGTCGTTCTCGTGACTCAGGTTTTGACATCTTTCTTTGGGCTCGAACACTACAGTACACCTAAATTTCATAGTAATCGGATGAATGGTATAGGAACGCATAAGAAAAAAACCTTATAAGATGCAAGGTGTTTGCACACATTCGGTATATAAAACTTGGATTACGCTGCATGCATTTCATTTCATTTACATAGATTTGGAGATTACAAAAATGGGTATAAAATACATAAGTTAATAACTGGGCTGGTCGTCTCCAAATTTATTCTTTTCGTGATTATAAACATAATAATGACATAAATTAGGGCCCAACGTGATAGTACAAACCACCAAAAAATTATTTTAAACCAGCATTCAATGTCCTTTACCCACAAATATTTTAATAATAAACAACATCGAGTAAAAAGATTATCTTAAACAATTATAACAATCTGCCCCCTACATAACTTGATAAAAAGAAAAGACTCGGGGTAGGAATGTTAATTGGATCGTAATTCAGGAGAATAATTTATGATAAATTGAGTTTTACTATTTAAATAATTACGACAGTGAAAAAGCGTACCATACCTCTTACGTGAGGTTACAGGAACGTTTTCTTTTTTCAATTGACGGAGCGACAAACGTATCTGTAACCTCACTTCAATCTCGCGGTTAAGAGGACGTTGTAATTGTATTTACGGTATTTCTCAAGTGGATCAGTCGGCCAATTGCCTCCTGAAATTGGTGGAGACACGGAGAAGGGAATGCTGCGTCCCCACAGCAAACTCGTCTCCCGTCATTTGGAAGGGCGTGAGAATAGTACCCAATGCCCGACCTACCTGATGCAGGTTTTCTAGGGTTTTCCCTGCATCTCTTTAGGTGAAACACCGGGTAGGATCCTTAAACCATAGCCCGGGGGCCCTAGTTAACCCTTGGCTACCTTGTTCTACCTTCCGCATCCCCCCTTTTCAATTCCCTTCCTATGCTATTAAAGGGGAGTTGCCTGTTTCAGGATCACCCTCATGTAGCCTGTTACCCAAAAAAAAAAGTGATCTCGGTCCAATAATAAAAAACTATTATGAAGTAAGAGTGACGTTTACATTGACTGCACCTTATAGTTTAAGAAAAAATAAATTTGTGTATTAGTGATGTTACGTGCATTTAAGTTGGAATTTATAAAGTAAATAGAACGATAAATATTACACATGTTTCTGAGAAAAGTGTGTTTTCTCACCACGTAGCTTATGTTGACTAACAGTATCAACACACTATAGTTTGGAAAAGCCTAAAACGTAAAATAATATTTCTGAACAATGGAATTTTAACCGAATAAATTGTATCATTTATGTTTGACGACCATTCATCAAACGTAAACGCAACCAGTGTGTGAATGATATAAGAGTAATTTAAACAAAATGTGTAACTATGGTTACTGGTTTCAGTAAACCTAAATTTGCGGTAAAATGCTCATGAAAGTAAAATTATCATTACCGGGGACAACAGCCCACTTCATTAAAAATGCAATAAAAAATTATTAACGTATGCTCCTTTGTCCATTTAACTATACTTTACTTCATTTTCTCTTGAAACCTTTCCAGTCATTTACAATAAGTGCTTTTTCCAAAGTTGACCTACCAACATCTGGAAAACAACACCTCTTACAGTTTATTTAACAAGCTAAAGTTTTTTTAAAAATTTCGTTTATAGTCGCATGAACTGTAAGGTCATTAGCGACTGTGCATGATTAGGGGAACTCATATCCATGTAGGATTATCGTAGTATGGTAGCTCAAACAACACAAATATCCAGGATTCGAACCCGGGACTTCTGTGGTGAGAGGCAGTCACGCTAGCCATTAGACCACAAGAGGTCAGCGAATATTATTGTTAACAATAGTTTTCAACTTTATTCTCACAGCTCGCTTTTGAAGTTGAAATATGTCTGAAACATATCAGGAACGACGCTGGCTAAATTTTCCGCAATATACATAGGTCTATCATTCATTATTTTCGGTAGCTTGATAGTTGTGCTGCATCAAGATTCTTAGCAGATGGCAAGCTATTACATATCATGTTTTCATTAATATCCCCAGCGAGAATACACTCGTTTGTATGCAACAATTATTGTCTCGGTTTTCACATTCTATTTCTAATAACCACAAACTGAAATGTGTTTATTTGATTTATTTGCATGCAAATAGCCAAGCAGTCTGGTGAAAGAAATTGAACTCAACGGCTGAAATAGGTGAATTAATGTAAATAGTGATATTCTGCTGACTTATTTTTAATCAAAATCTTATGAAATTTAAAGTTACAAACAATGAGCTTCAAGAATCATGAAACAGGCGCTACACGTGGAAGAAATCGGTACCAATTGGACTACAAAATGGTGATAAAGAGATATGGAAAACAGGTGCTGGACTGAGAACCTACCCAAGAGCAAATGTGAACTCAGAGCATAAAGTGTGAAATGCTTTTTGAAAATGAAGAAACTCAAGAAAGAAATTATAAAAAAAGGAGTTTCAAAGAAGAAATAAACAGTAGATTAATTGAGACTGGAGAAAAACCATACAGAAGAGAAATGGACAATCTGAAAGGAGACATGAATAGAGCAGCAAACGAAAAAAAATAGCTCAGAACAATAGGAAAGCATAGATAACACAAGAAATAATAAATATTATTGATAAGAGACGTAAATATAAAAACTCCGACCTCTGAAAAATGAGATAGGAATTGCAAAACAGCCAAAGAGAGAAATGCAAAGCGGTTGAAGATTTCAAGGTGTAAGGTGAATTGAAGCAGTTTATAGGAAAAGCAAAGAAATATTCAGAGAAGGAAAAATATTAGCAAGAACATCAGGAAAGCAGATGGGAAGCCAATTCTAGATAAAGAGAATAGGAGAAAGGTGGAAGGAATATCTAGAAGAGCTGTATCATGGTGGAAATCTTGATCAGTCAAGAAAAGGCGGTGGATGGTGAAGAGTTAGGGGACAAAATTTAATGTCGGAAATTGACAGGGCACTGACAGATCTGAGCATTAGTAAAGCGGAGTTGATAAGATCATCGGGCGAAAAAGCAATTTCGTGGCTGTTCATGATGGTTTGGGAATATACGAAATTTGAAGAATACCAGAAGCTTTTAGGAACAATATAATTATGCTCATACCGAAGAAGCCTGGGGCTGATAGATGCGAACAACACAGGGCAGTTATAGTATCCGATGCATGATAATAGTATGTAAGGGGATGGAACGTCAAATAGAATGGGAGTTACGAGAAAATCAGTCTCATTTGAGAAAAAAACTATCGAAACGGGGAAGCAATAATAAGACATAGGATCCAAATAATTGGCCTAGGTTCAACACATTTATTGAATCCACAATATTCAGGAATTTAAAGTGGACTGGAATAAACTATCGAGAAATGTTCTCCACGACATTTACAGAAGGCAGGCAGCAGAAACTAGTTTTGAAGATCAAGAAAAGACAGCGGAAATCAAGAAAGGAGTAAGACACGGATACAGTTTGTCACCAATGCTATTTAACTTTAATATAGAACGGGCGATGAATATATTTAAAACGGAATATGAGAAAGGAATCATACTGCAAGGAAAAGAAATATTATAGTATTAGGGGAGTCAGAAGAAGACTTGGAAACCATAATAAATGGTATGAACGTGGTCCTGGAGAAAGCATTAATAGAGGGAAAACCAAGGTGATGGAGTTTAGTATGGGAAACTGTGGAATAACGAAGGATGTTAGATTGGGAAGGGATATTTCGAAGGAGGTCAAGGAATTCTGCTACTTGGGCAGCATAATAACTAGGGATGGTAGAAGTATAGTAGACATAAAGAGTAGGATAGAGCTGGAAACAAAGGCTTTATCGAAAAGGTGGAATTTACTTACGGGTAATATAAGTATGAATATTAGAAAAGCATTTTAAAAAATGTTCGTATGGAGTGTAGCTTTACGAAACGGTGCGAAACGTGGACGGTAGGACTTACAGATATAGAAAGAATAGAAGATTTTGAAATGTGATACTATTAAAAAATGCTGGAAATCATATGAGTGGATAGAGAATAATAGAAGAGAGAACAATATGAGGTCTTTTACCAAGAGAAGAGATAGATTAATTGGCCAAGTTTTCAGACATGAGGGTCTTGTAAAATTAGCATTAGAGGGAACTGTGTGTAGTGAAGATGGAGCGCAATGATGGAATACGCTAAACAGATTAATAAGAATGAGGGATGTGATGGTTATGTATAAATGAATAGTTTAGTACAGAATACGTCGGCAACGGAAAGTTGAATCAGACCAGTCTGAGGACCCAATACAATAAAAATTAATACATTGAAGATAACTTACAACGATACCCCGATGACTTGAGATCTGAATATCGACAGTGAGGTGCCAGTATTTTGAAGCCGGGAGCAAGAAATACTCAATATGGGTCTCTTACCACAATTACTAGACGGAGTTTATAAGAATTAAAAGAATGCTTAAATAGTAAACTAGATTTTGCCGTTTCTCTCGTCGAAACCGTAACGGTGTTATCTGATTGGTAGATAATGCCCAACCGCATTCACTAAAGACTGCCAAAAATGAGTTTATTGATTTGATTGGGAAACGCTTCAACAAACTGCGTACATCTCAGATCACTCCCCGTGTTGTTTCATATGTTTGCAAAAGCATAGGATGAAGACGGGTTTCTCCGATAAAATGGAATAAAAATTTATGAATAGTTTGTTGAATTTTTTCCGTTAACACAATGACTGTTCTATAATGCTTTTTCGCATTCACCCAATTTTGATTGGATTGCAATTCAGTACAGGCACATGCACATGTTTATAGATTGTTTTTATAGTAAATGCACTGTCATCATCTACAGAAAGCAGGACAGTACAGTGTTAAATCAAATTATATTCCCCTAAAATAGATCACAAGATAAGCCATTTATCGTTATGGATATTACCAAAAATTAAAATGGCTACTTAACGTGAAATCTTCCTTAATCTCTTTTTGTTAGGAATGTGTATCAGAAAGATAATGTTACAACACAATATATAAGGAGCGCGTATATTCTGTTGATTATATCTGGCTGAATATCAAACCGGCTTCCAAACTGACACATCTCAAAACAATTTTAAGTATAAAAGATAATATAGTTCAAAGTTAGGAAAAGTTCGTAGCATGCATATTCATTGTCAAGAGCATCCGACATCCGATGCTAGTGTACTTCAACAATTCATTACAGGTTAACAGTAAACATTAAATTAAAACTACTAAGAAACATTAAAATCACAATGGAACAACAAACAGTAAATGATGCAAGAATATGGTGATAATATCTGGAAAGTAATAAAAGGATACCTGTGACTGAAACAATAAATTGTCGAAACCATCCTGCACTGGTAAAGGATTTGTTTTCCTCCTCCATTGATTAATTCAACTTTTTCCGGAATAAAATATTGCAGAATTGAGTTCTAGAGCGCATCTATAACAAATTATTAATTCCATCCAAATTACTTAATAAATAATAAGTTCAAGAAACTTTTTTTTCTATACAGTAGAATCCCTCTAATCCGTTACCCTCGGGACTAGGAGTATGGTCGGAACGCAAAAAAGGTCAGATTATTTATTTATTGCACAATATGTACATAAAAAAGTAAAAGTACAAAAAAAGGCTGTATTATTCTCTACAGTGATATAATAACTAATTATATTGCAATAAAATGCAAGAAAGCAGTTGGTTGTATTAAAAAAACGTCAAAAAAGGTAGCGTAAAAATGAATAGGCCTACTTAGTGAAAAAGTCAGAGATAGATTTTTCTTTACAAGATGAAAGTCTGGACTAAGCTGCAATGTTCCCCAATTTTTTGATCCACAAGATGTCCATCGGTGTTGATGCTGAGTTCTGCTCTATGTACTGAAGGCCGATTTCAAATGCATTCTTGGCGTCGGTGTGTGAAATCCGGGCAGGAGACTCGTCATCATCACCGTCGGAGTGTTTGTTCACGTTTTCTTCACCATCACTGGTATCGCACTGTTCAATCCACTCCTCAACTTCACTAGCAGGGATATTTGCATCTAGGGTTTGAAGACTTAACGATTTCCTGTACAACATTTTGCTCATCTTCGATCTGGTCAATTTCCGTCATAACTTCTGGCCAAAGCTTACGCCAAGATTTTCTTAGTGTGTCAGGATTCAGTTCTGCCCATGACTCAGCTATTGTATAGTTAAAATCTTTAATGTTGAGGGATTTCATTGCTTAAAAAATGTCACATCCTTCGGATTTTTCTAAAATTGAGCTTATGTATTTTAGGCAATAACGCCTCATAAAACATTCTATCACTCCCTGATCCATTGGCTGGATAAGTTTTGGTGGGAGGAAGATAGCTTTTACGTCCACTGTTACTAAATCCTCCTCATAACGGTGTGATGGTGTATTGTCCAATAGCAGTAGAGCTCGAACAGGAAGATTTTTTTCAAGTCCTTCTCAACACATGGCACGAACTCGTCAAAAAAACCAAGATTTGAAAAGATTGCTGTCCATCCAAGCAGATTTTTGACTGCGGTAATAAACCGACAAGGATGATAAGTTTATGTTTTTAAAAGCTCACGGCTTCTTACATTTGCCTATAACGAGCATTGCTACAAGGAGCAACAGTTACCCTATCTTTTATGAGTTTCGTTCCCGCTACGGTTTCATTTGACGCAGCCAAAGTTTTGTTTGGAAGCATTTTGTAGTTTAGGCCTGTCTCGTCTATGTTATAGACTTGGCTAGGTAACAGTTCATTTCCTTCTACAATTTCTTGAAACTTCACAGAAAACTCCTTAGCTGACTCGGCATCAGCAGTTAATTTTTCACCAGAAATTGAAATAAACCGGATACCATGACGGGTTTTCCAGCTATCAATCCAGCCTCCACTTGCTGTAAACTAACTTCTGACTTCTAGTTTTGTGTGCAAATTATTGCCTTTTTATGATTGGGTCAGGTATCGGAGTTCCCTTCCTTCTTTCTTGGCTGAACCACATCCACAATGCACTAACTAGCATTTCAAGTTTAGGATTTTTCAATGTTTTTCGATTCTTAAGAGGATTTTCTCTTTGTATCGTCATTGTATTTGATTCAATGGCTTTCCGATTTCTTCTCCAATCTTTAATTGTTGTAACGCCTATATTCAGTTCCTTGGCAATTTTTTGGAGTGATTCACTTTTGTCCAGTCTTTGTAGCACTGCTAGTTTTTCACTTAACGAAGGAGTAACGTGTTTACGTTTCGCTCCTGACATGTTGAAAACATACACACACACACAACTGGAAACAAATACTGTACTAACGAACACGAAGAAGACACGTTCAATGCCACAGAAAAGTAAGAAATGAATGATATGCGCTGTGCCAATGCAGTATAACCTCACATCACAACAGAAGCAGGGGGTCATAAACATTGTTGAGTTTAAGAATTGCAGTGCCAGACAGGAAGTGAATCTTGGGCTCGCGGCGTGGTCGGACCATCCGACCATCCGAGGGCGGACAAGAGGGATTCTACTGTACTCCGTTTTTCAGTACAGTTCAAGAAACATCACAATAATATAAGTAAACATCTAGTAGCTCAAAATTACCAAAAAAGTGTTGTCTTCAAAACTATTGTGTAAATATAATAATATTGATTGAAAATTAAGTTGATTGCAGATATCCCTTAGCTTTGTGTATTCTTTTATCGTGTGTGCGGTGCCTTACTATAATCTCTTTTTTTATTTCAGATATATTACTTCGTGCGTCTATTGTTTGTTGCTTATATAAATGTACGAAATTATTTATATCTAATTCTAAATTATTGTTTGTTCACCACGAGTAGGATAAAATTTACAAGAACTTAAGGAAGTATATTCTCAAAGTGAAAATACACTTTGCTTTTAAGTTAATCTAGAAACTTAGTACAGTTATTCAAATAAATATATAAACATAATTGCAACTATAAGAAATAGATCACTGCAGATATCTTGGAACGGGCTTCTAAATGAAGTGGTTCTTATTGAAACTCAAATATTAATCCGAGTCTCAAAACTAAAGGCATTGGTGTCTTTCTGATTTCGGAGAAATTTATATTCCACTAAATTAGATAAATGTGGCTTCTCCACGTGATAGCGTACAAATTCATTTATTTCTTCAAATTTCTTCTCGTTTCATTAGTTGAATGATATCATTTTTAGTCTATTAATTTATGTATATTAGAATTTATTTAACGCGATATAATTGAAAATTTCTGTAAATTGTAAACTGAATAATTAAATTCTTAAATAGCTCTTTGCCTCAAATTTGATTTGTTTTCATGATACCGTAAAATATACAGAGTTATGAGTATTAATTTCAAATTACTGAACTCATGCTCTGATTTTAATGAACTAAAGGCTGTAGACGGAAATAAAATTGATAAAAAATTATATTTAATGTGATGGATTAAGGAATGTGATAGCAGCCCTTCATTCTGAAGTATAGGTAAGAGAGTTAGTGTAAGAAAATTGTTCGCCTCGTAGAGATTCGTATTCAAATTAAAATAATATTTTCAGTTCCTTAACCACAGTAAATAACTAAATAGTTCACGGGTAACATGAAATTTCGTTATTCTAAATTTCAAATCGTTTATGTTATGACATCTATAGGTCATTCAAGTGACCACATTACGTAAAGAATCATAATTAATCTGCAGAAGCGACAGAGTATGTCTTTTGACATAGAAACATCATATTTATGATACAAATATACCAAATATGTCACATTAAATATTGAAGGTATGACGCATGCGTTGAAAACTTATAGGAACTTGATATAGTTGAAACTGGAGTGTGTTTTAAGAATTATTCTTTCGGTATGTTTATAATTACTACAAACTTCAAAGGTCACTTACTTCAAAATTTTATGTCCTTCGCAGCAAATGTTTCCACAGTTACTCTTGGTTGCCTTCTATTTGTTACCGGTTGTTGATAAAGAAATTCTAGTAATGTAACACAAGTAACGTAATTTAGTCTCTGACAATAAATCCAATAAAAATTTATGGATACATATTTCGTTAATTCAATGTCTTAATCATCCGGGATTTTGATCACAATTAAAAAAAATAATGTTATACGTTACAGTATTTGACATTATGACTATCAATATCGTACGTAGGGTTCAAACACCAAAATGATGTAATATTTTAACACACTCCATTAGACAGTTATTTTCATGGGGAATATCTCTTATTCTGTACTGACGTGAAATATATTTACTCAATTGGAAATTAAGAGTCAAAAATAATATATTTCAATAATTTTACAGTGAAGGTATTCATAATTCAGAGGTCATATCATTCCAGCGTTATTTCATGCAGACGTGTGAAAATGTGGTGGATAAAATTTACACTCCTTCCACATCGCACTTTTCAATTTCCTTCCTATGCAACTAAAGAGGAGTTGTCTGTTTCAGGATCACCCTCATGTAGCCTGTTACTATTCAAGAAATGAATTCTAATGAAACTCAATAAATATTATTATATTAGAAAAGTATTTTTATACGCACCTGCGTGAGCTTCGGTTGAAGAATTCCTTTAATATTATTAATTCCTATGAACATCCGTTCAGTTTCATTCAGCCATATTCCAATATTCAGAATTTTTGCATTGGTTTCAAATAAAATAATTTATTTATATTAATTGTTATAATTCTAGGGACGTCAGCATTTAATTGGTCTATACACTGTGTGGCTAAATTAATTTGGCTATCCTCTCAATACAATGTTGGGTCATACTTTTATTCTTAATACTGCTTGAATTCTTCTGGGCATGGGTTGTATGAGATGTTGGTAGATGGTAAAAGGAATTTGTTGTCATATCTGATGAGCTGCATTTTCGAATTCCTTAAGACTTTATAGTGCTTGATGGCCTGTTCCATCTCACTCCACAAATTCTCAATTAGACTGATATCTGGTGATTGTTGTAGTAAAGCACATGTAGTGGATATTAGATATTATGTAGTTGTACAGGTAAATATGTACTAGACGTTATTAGTTGTTAAGTAGTTTGAAAATAGATAGATTCTTTTTTTAGTATGGATATAAGTATATAAGTTGTTTGTTCCATTTGCCGGAAGGGGGGGGGGTGAGAAAATAACGTGGGAATATCGATCTGAAGAATTTTGCGGGGTAGGTGTCAGATTTTCTAGGACAAAGAGGTATCAAACGCTGCGTATACCTGACTGCGCCTTCCATCGCATTAATTATTTCTCCCCGCCAAGGGTCAAAATGGCGAGGATTTCCCAAATGCGCGGGCAATTGGGGGCGTATTCCCCCAAAATTATAAGTTGTGATTGGTTGGCCAGAAGGAAGGAGAAAAATGACGTGATGACGAAAAAGGTGGGGAAAGGACAGTTGGTGTGGAGAACAGGAGAACAGTCTGAGATGAGAAGTCGAAAGGAGAACAGTCGAGTCAGAGCTGAGAGGAGAAGTTGAACAGAAAGTCCAGAGCCAGCAATTGCTCCTGGACGGTATAACTTCGCCTTCAGGAGAAGCAAGGTGGAAGCCCAGTCATCAACCTTTATTACGTGGCGTGGAAGCAGAAGACAATCAGTTGCAAAGTCCAGCGACGACACAGCACCGGGGATCCTGGCTTCGTCTTCCTCCACCACATACGAACATCCGAGCCAGAGCAGCCAACAGCCATAGTAAGAGCCCAAACAGGTCAATTACAAATGTTCTCACGTTGACGAGGTAATTTCTTTTTCTATATAATTTCTAAATTCTGGACACATAAATTATTTCTTTTCTTTGCATAATTGGGGTTAAGTTTAACGGCGCGGTTTGTTTTTTCTCTATTTTCGACACGTAATTGGTGTAATTTTCCTAACCACCACGGTCAACCTGTAAGTCATGCGGCTAGTCGGAGCAAATTTAAAATGATAGTAAAATTTGCAAATAGATCATATTAGTATTATATTTAGTAACAAAATGATTTTAATATGTTATACTTCGATAATATATATGTTAAAATGATTGAGATTTCAATATTATTTAAAGTGAACCCTAAAATCGAAAAATAAAAATGGTGTAAACGTATAAAGGTTTAATTGAGAAACAAAAGTCAAGTTCCCCCACTACATTGTGAAGGCAAAATCTCCGTCATGCTTTTTTATCCATCTAAGGACAGTGCCAGCATTGTCCTGCTGGTTGAGAACACCATTAACATAACAGGATGCACTTGATCTGCGATAATGCTTAAATACCCTTGGGCATTCAGACGTTGTTTCACCAGCTTGAAGTGTTGTGACAATGCAGTTCTGGTCCACACTTTCGTGCTCTTTTCTCTATATTCGAACCCCGCCATCTGCATTGCGCATTTGAAATCGCGATTCACCACAGCACATGACCCTTTTACAGTCATCTACTGTCCAATCCTTGAGCTCCTTTGTGAACTAAAGAAGTCTGATCTTGTGCAACAGACAGTAGAGGTTTTCGAACATGTCGGTTTCCATAACCCATCCGGTGCGGTTCAGAGAAAGTCACAGTTAGTCATTGATTAAGATTCTCCGCACTGTTGCTATTCTGTTGCACTCTGGTAAGTTTCCTTTAAGCTCGAACATTGAGTATCCTGTGATGAACAAAAGCCTAACGTGCCCCTTCGACGTCAGGTACACAACAGCACGCTAAAGATGCTTTGCCGCTCCAGATAAAGCTGCAGATCTAAGTAATTCGGAAATTTATAACAATGATTATGAAAAAGGATCAACGAAGACAACAGATTTTTGTTGGCAAAATGACAACTTGTTCATAATTTTGACATTTCATCAAACGGTATAAAAGTGCATGTTATGTTAGGTAACTTTTTCGTATTCTTCCAGTTATTTTTTGACGAACAAACTGTAAATTTCATCGTACAGGAAACCAATTAAATGTGCATAAATACTTCTTGATAACAACATTTCAAAAGATAAAAAATGAATTAGAAAATGGAATTAAACTTCCATAAATGAAATGTACCTATTTTGTGCAGTTGTTATTGATGACACGTGTAAAAACAATTCACTGCATGAATACTGGTTTAATGACAGACTTCTTCACAATCCAATATTTTTTTTGGGGGTAACAGGGTACATGAGGGTGAAGGTAGTCAAGGGCTATAGTTCAAAGATCCTACCCGGTGATTCACCGAAAAGAGATGCAGGGAAAATCATAAGAAACCTGCATCAGGTAGGTCGGGCTATTGGGTCCCATTCTCACATCATTTCGAATGATGAGAGGGGAGTTGGCTGTAGGATCGCAGGATTTCCCTTTCTTTGCCTTCACTTTTAGAAGGCGGCCGACTGATCCAGTGCGATCAACGTACAACATTTACTATATGTCCAAGGTCTTCGACCCCAGTACATACCTCCCAAAAGCGATCAAGGTGTCTCGGAATGTGAGAACCTAAAAAAAATAGAAAGAACGAGGCATCCCCTGGGGATGCGAGAGAATAGTCGCACAGGCAGTATTCCTTCGTCACACTCCACAATATTTTATCAACCATTTTCAATACATAGATTTCTTCCTTCGCGTCGAGGATTCCACAATACTCTACCCAATCCTGAAAATTATTTAGTAAAGATAAGAAAAACATTGGACCGCATTAGAAACTTTGCAGAATTGATGTATTACTCTTTAAGACTGACTGAGCTTCAAATAATATATTCCAGCTAAAAGAAGAATCTTCGGCATTAAACTTTCCTTAATGAGTGTTGCATGTCACGATATATGATGGACGTTATAGTATGCACCGGCGTATGCACAAAAATTGAATATTAAAAACATGGAAGAACTGGGACCATTGTCGCAACAATATATAAAGAAGGAACACCGACAAATGATACAGAAGTCCTTCACTTTTCAATTCAACTGATCCTTATGATTCTGTTGAGAAAACAGAAAGAGTATGCCTGTAGTAGCAAACAAATCGAGGGAAGGGGAATTATATTTTCGATCAGTTGAACAAAATTGATTGAATGGATGTGGAAGGATAAAAGAGAAGTTTGAATGGTTTCGACAGTGCACACAGATGACTTGATCAAAACAAGAAGTCAAAATTACAGGAAAAGGTAAAATTAAAGCTAATGTTGCAGACGACTACAATAAACATATGGGCGCAGTAAATCGAACTGACATGGTGCTTTTAAAAATTTTATCGTAATGATTGTTAGTTGTTACAATAATTGATACAGTATATACAATAATAAATTAAAATAATGTATATGTCGGCCTGGAGGTAGGTTAATCCATTGATTAACCCACTTTAGCAGAATGGGTTTGGTTTATTTATTTATTTTTGTGTGTACCTCAGATGCATACGACGTTGGTAGGTGAGGATTGAGAGGCGGTGAACTGATTATTGGAGGATATATGAGGATGTAGTTTGCGGGCGTGATGGTAAGGGTGGGTTTTATGTTAGGCCCCGTACACATGGTGGCGCTAGTGACAGCTCCGCGGCAGCCAGTCGAGATACATTGCGGTGAATGGGAGCGTACACATGCTGCCCTGTCACTAGCGCGGTTTTATGAGCCACCCGACTCGAGATTTCTGGTCTGTGAGTAGCGGGGATGCCTCCCTGCTGTCACTAGCGCGACTCCAGGTAGCAGGTACATTGTTTCTAATGGAGCTGTACACATGTGTCGCGCGTTTTATCTCAGACGACAATGCTCTCGGTTTGTTTAACGACGAAATACCAAACAGCCCAGCTTATCATGTGGACTTTTAATTTATAATATCTATATTGCTATAACTTCATTTATAAAATAACATTTAAAATTAATAGCAAAATGATTCTGAAAAGTAATTAAATGAATAAGTTTATTAAACAAAGTATAGTTAAATATATGATGTTTATCACTATCGGCGGTCCTCTTAGAGTATTTTCACGTTATTATACTGGCAATGATATTGCTGACAAAATTGAATACATGAAAATCAATTCTTGTGATTAATAAACGTTGTCGTAACATGTGAATTCCACTAGGGAAATATAAGGAATTCTGACAGCACTGTCTGCTTATATTTATCGAGAACAGAGAATATTTCGTAAAACAAAAAATAAGTGAACATATGTAGAATCCCAATTATTTCTAAACTTTGAACAGAGCGGAGATTTCGATCACTACTCAGATGATATTAATCGATTATCTGGATTAAAATCTATTCATACTCATTCTGAGTTCCGTCATACACCAGTTAAAAATAAAAAACCATCTTTATAAAGTGAGCCAGTATAACAGACGTATGACGGTACTCAGATTTTAATCCGCAGAATCGATTAGTATCATCTCACTAGAGATTGGAAGCTCCTGTATTTTCTGATTTTATAGATAACTTTGACCATATAGAGGTGAAATTATTATTTTATTTTACAAATTTTATCACTTTCAACAAGTTATCCTGACAATTCAAGATGAACTAAATTCTGAACCAGTGTACAATGAGATTTAATATTTTTTCACACTTTCAGTTGGGGTCTGGGTTTACTTCCTTACAAAATCTATGAGTTTTAGAGTCGAGTGCGAGTCATCAATATTATTCTTTCCAATAAAAAATATGACACTTTAAAACTAAAAATAAATAACTTAGGAAGACTTCTTTTCGTTTGTGTAGAAATTTTCTAAAAAATTTCGATTAATTATTCCCAGGAATACATCTGTGTTCCTGTAGTCCAAAATTTGCTTGTTTAATATAGCTGGCCCATTTGTATTTTATCGATTAACAAATTGATATCAATGTGTAACACAGAAACGCGCACTCGAATAATGCCACGTCTAGTAAAATGTCATACAATTTGTAAAAGAAAAACAATTTCACCACTGTATGTCAAAATTATTAATTATAATATTAGAACATACAGGAGCTTTCAATATCTAGTCAGATGATACTAATTCTTTCTGCGGATTAAAATCTGAGTACCGTCATACGTTCGCTATACTGGCTCACTTTATAAAGATGGATTTATAAGGTATAACTGGTGTATGACGGAACTCAGTATGAGTATGAATAGATTTTAATCTTTTAATATCATCTGAGTAGAGATCGAAATCTCCGCTATGTTCAAAGTTTAGAAATAATTGGGATTCTACAAATGTTAACTTATTTTTTGTTTTACAAAATATTCTCAGTGCTCGATAAATATACAGCGGCTACAAATACAGAGAGTGCTGTCAGGATTTCTTATATTTTCCTACTGGAATTCACATGTTATGACAACATTTATTAATCAGAAGAAATGATTTGTATATATTCAATTTTGTCCGCAACATCAGTCACTATAATATCCTGAAGATACCCAAAGAGGACCGCCGATAGTGATAGAACCGTCGTATTTATTTAATTATACTTTATGTAATATACTTAACCATTTAATTAATTTTCAGAATCATTTTGCTATTAATTTTATATATTATTTTAGAAATTTAGTCATAGCAATATAGATATTCTAAATCAAAAGTCCACATGATAAGCTGGGCTGTTTGGTATTTCGTCGTTAAACAAACCGAAAGCATTGTCATCTGAGGTAAAACGCGCGACACATGTGTACAGCTCCATAAGAAACAATGTACCTGGAGTCGCGCTAGTGACAGCAGGGAGGCATCCCCGCTACTCACAGACCAGAAATCTCGAGTCGGGCGGCTCATAAAACCGCGCTAGTGACAGGGCAGCATGTGTACGCTCCCATTTACCGCAATTGAGTGAGGTTGGGAGAGGTAGTTATTTATTTTGACAGAGACGGTTCTGTTAGAAAGATAGTTTAGGAGTATTTTGTTATGGGTGTCATTTAGGACGTCTTTAATTTTGTATATTAGGAAAGGGTGGTGGATTTTATCAAAAGCTTTTTTGATGTTAATAAAGGTGGTGATAAGGAATTTGCTTTATTCAAAGGATTTGTTTATGGGGTTGGAGAGTCGGTATGTTTGATGGGGGCAGGAGTGTTTCGGGTGAAAACCGTATTGTGTGTCTGGAATCAAGAAGGAGAGTTGATTGATTAGGAAGTAGTTTTTCGAACAATTTGGGTAATTTGGAAGGAGACTTATTGGACGGTAATTTTCAGGGTGGTACTTTAGTTTGCTTGGTTTAGGTATCATTACTATGGTTGCATGTTTCCATTTGGTTGGTTAATAGGTAGTTTTGAGGATGGTGTTGAAGATATAGGTGATTAAGATTATTGTTTTCTTGAAAATATGTTTAAGGTGCCTGTTGGTGATGAGGACATGACCTGGGGAGGCTTTGTTTTTTACGTTTTTATTACTCCACAGTTTTGCTGCTATGGCCTGGTGGTGATTGTTATAAAGAAGCAGATGTTGGGGCATAATTGTTGTGTTAATAATTGGACGAAGTTGATCGCTTTTCGGGAGGGAGAGGTCAACCATTGATTGTCTTTTTCAAGTGGAGGGATATCGGTTTTCTTCTTAGTCAGGTGTTTTGTTTTTAGCCAAAGTGATTTGTCGGTTGCGTCAAGTTTCTGAGTATAAAATGTAATGTCTAGAGTCGCTGGAATCTTTTAGTAATTTTTGAAGTTTTCTAGTGATATCTTTGTAATTACGCTTGTCTGTGGGGTTTTTGGAATTATACCATTGTTTTCGTAGAGATTTTTTTTCAAGGAATAGGTTATCTATTTGATTTTGGTGTTGGTTTAGTGGATGGAATTTAGGTGATTTTTGGTAGGACGCTAAGGCGGCAGATGTGAGGATGATGGATTACATGTGATTTAAGGCATAGTCTATGTCAAAGGGTGATTTTAGTGGGATGTTGAGGACTTAGCTTTTCTATTAATTGGGAGAAGTGATTCCAGTCGGTGAGTGTGACATTTGGGATGTGATTAGTGGAGTGGGGAGGGAGGGTGAGATTGAGATGTGATGTTAGTGGTACTTTTGGGCTGTGGAGGTAATGTGAGGTTTTGTGGCAGATGAAAAAGTCTAGTACGTCTGGTGATTTGAGGCTGTCAGGGTAATGTGTTGGTTCAGTAGGGTATATTATCTTGATATGGTGTTTGGAGAGGATATGGTTTAGGTCATTACCTCTAGGATCGGATGTTTTTGATCCGAAGTTGGGGTGTTTAGCGTTGTAGTCATCATCGATATGTAGGGGAAAGGGCGGGATGAGAAAAGCTTTCGCCATGTGTCCGGTGATATTTGGTTGGTTGGGGCAGAATAGAATGAAGATATGCTAATGGGAGTGTTTGTGGATGAGATTAATGTTATTTGACGTAGTTGGAGTTCGGAGAGAGTTATAGAAGAGAGTTGATTGTGATGTATTGAGCTTTTGATTAGATTGCCGGAGCTGCTTTTTCTGGCGGTACTGGGATGATCGGCTCTATAGGTTTTGTAGTTTGGGAAGTTATAGAGTTGGGTGGGGATGAGTTTGGTTTCAGTTAATAGCAGAAGGTCGATGTTTTTCATTTGTAGGAATAGGTTAATTTCTTGATATTTATTGGGCGTTCCAAGTGCAAATGGATAGATATTGGGGAGGAGTGTGATCTATTAGCTTGGGGATTATTGTAGTTAAGAAGTGAATTAATGGTGTAATGATGGAGATCAGGTTGTATATTTTTCTGCACAAGGAGTTGAGGAGGTTACTTGGATTTGACGAATCAGTGTAGGGTTGTTCGGGGATTTTTGGGGTGGTGTAGGTTTGTTTGACGACGTTCGCATAGGATGTAGGGTTTGGGTTGTTGAAGTTTTTGAAGTGGAGTCGGTTTGTATTGCATAGGTTTTGTGTAGGATGATTGCAGGAATTTGAATATTGGGCAGCCTTTATAATTTATTGTATGGATACCATGGCAGTTTTTGCATACAGGTAGGAGGGATTTTGGGATAGGGCATTTGTTGGGCGGGTGACGGATATCACATCGAACGCAACGGGGTGGTTTGAAGCAGTAATTTTTTGTTTGGCCGTAGTTTTGGTAACGGATACATTGAGGGATATATTTTTTTTGGTTTTGGGGTTTCGACTTTAATTTGGCAATGGTAAAGGTGGGTGAGGTCGTAAATGGTATAGTTCTTGAGGTCCGGGAGACTGTCGAGGAAGAATAAGGGAAGGTCGATTTTGGTGATGGGGTGTCTTACTGGGAGAAGTTGTACAGGGTAATAGCCTAATTATTTCAGTTCGGAGATGATTATGTTTCGGTCGGCTTTAGGATGTATGCGCCTTAGGACTACGCGGAGGTTTCTCTCTGATTTAATTTGAAAAATATGGAATTCTGCGTTGTTATTTTGGAGGTAAGCTATGACATTTCTAAAATCTGGTATTGTGATTTTTCTAAATTTAAGTTTCTGGTCTTGCATGATGTACGAGAAAGGAGAACAGATGGATTTCAGTTGTTGTATCACAATGTTAACATTATCTGTATTGCTGATGAAGATCGGTGTAGTTGTTTTTTGGGGAATCTGGAGTGGTTTGGTTTTTTTGTTGGTTCGTCCTCAAGATTTTGTAAGGTTTGGAATCTGTTCGTGGTGGAAAATGGAGAGTTGGAAATGGTTGTTGTGTATGAATTTGCTATAGTTACAGGAAACCTGGATTTATTGTTTATGGTTTTTCTCTTTTTGATTTTGGTGTTTGGAGATTGATTGACTCGACACTCATTGCAACTCACTGTCTCTTCGTCCGATTGGTCCATGGTGTCGGTTGGTTGCTCGGTGAAGAAATGGGTAGGAGAGTTGAACATGCTGGTTTGTTGGTTATACTGATCATCTTCTAGATGATCTGCTCCGTTCATGACTGCAGGGCGGTGATTGACGCTGAGATGAGACGAGGCGACGCGTTGTTCGTTGTAGATGTCGGCGACGTCAGTTGTGGCAGTCTCGATGGTTTTTGATGTTGTTAGGATCTTGTTGAAGGATATGTGATTCTCGATTAAGAATATTAACAGATTTTTTTTCTTTTAGATTCTTAGCGATGAGATGAGGGTCCGAAAGTGTACAGTTATAACGGCCTAGGTTGCTGTCTGAGACCGATAGCAACAAGTAAGCAATTACGTGCTCTGCTTGTGTCTTCTCTGGGGAAAACACTGAAAAGGTACAGAAAATTGTTCTTTCATCTTGATTTATATCTTTTTAATACACATTCACTCTACAAAATTGCATCAGATAACACTTGAAAATTTTCAGCTTCAATAATTAAGGGAAATGATAGAATAAGTCCAAGCAGAAAGAAAACAGAAATTCATCTATTACTGACTGAAATACATTTTATAAAGACACTGCGGATTGTGCGGAAAGAACGGGAAAAGGAAGAAGACATTTAACACTACTGCCAAGATTCTAAACAACATTTTATTTGGATAATTGATTTGAATTGCACTGTACATTAAAAAAACTACTGAGAACGAGTTATTTCTTGTACTTAACAAAAAATATTGCCTTCGTGTACAAAACGTATTTTAAGTTTTGCCCTTTAAAGTTTCCTAGATTAAGACGCAATCAAGTCACTGTACCTAATACAAACACGCAATAACCATTCGAAAAAGTGTTTTTCACAGCGTGTTACTTCTTAGTGCCTGATGGCCGCAGGCGGGGGCCGACAAGGCGCTGAGCGCTGAGCGCCTTGACATGAATCACGGCTAAAGCTCAACTCTCCAGCAGTGAAAACGTTAATGAGATAATGTTTCATTTTTGAACTCCATTTGGTCCAACGATATAGGAAATATCTTATTTTCACAATTTAAATCCAAATTATATCCAATATTTGGGAATAAAATAAATATTTATTTTCACTTCTCTTTCAGAAATGTGTTGATATGACTTATAATCCAACGTAATATTTACATAACCATTTTTTAATCTTCCGTATAAATTTATATTTGCACAATACATATTTGAAAATACTTAGCGTAAATAATAATCCATGCTATAGGAGACTGCTAAAAATTATATTGGTGGATAGAGTAAGTAACCAGGAAATTCAAAGAACAATAGGGGAAGAGAGAACAATATGGACTTTGACCAAGAGAAGGGATAGATTAATAGGCCACGTTTTGAGAAATTAGGGTTTTCTAAAATTAGCATTAGAGGGAAGTGTGTACATTTTATTTTACGTAAGTAATTTTCAGGGTACCCTGTAATTAGCTGCAACTTGTATTTATTGTTAGTCTACAGTTGGGCGCAAGCCCGGTGGCAGATACAAAATGAAATTTCTTAAACATAAATACTCATAATCTAAAGAAAAATAATCACAGTCCTTTAAAATTTCTATAGCCCTGAAAGAAAAAAGAGAAACACTACAAGAATTATATTTTCTTGGCACTTCACTTCACTTAAATTTTTAAATTCGAATATACATTTATATTATTAAAAAAACACTTCACACGTTTTTTAGATTTGTCCTGAATTTATTTCCCACAGGTAAATTATTCCAGTCCTTGATGGTCTGTTTTTTGCTTTCTACATTTCACTTTGAATTGATGATCCCATCTACCTATATAACTGGGCTTTGCATTTTGGAGGTAATTCCAATGCATGGTTTTTGCCCCTTATAAGCTTTGAATAGCAAATACAGCCTTGCTTTCTCCCTCCTTCCTGAGAATATCTACCAACCTAGCTGTTCTACTTTTTCATGCCCGGCCCTACTCGCACAAAATTAGCAGCCCTTTTCTGAACTTTCTCTAATGATTCTATTTGATTTTTTCTAGAGGGATCCCAACGTTGGTCTAACTAAGGATAAATATGCCACCTCCTTTGATTTTGAACTTCCCTTTTTTAAGTTCCTCATAATGAAATGTAAGGAATTCCACGCTTTCCGGGCCGTGGAATTCACCTGTTCCTCCTACCCAAGTCTGTTGTTGAAATATGTCCCCAGATATTTGCAGCTTGGAATTTTTCCCCACCTATTCTATATTCTATCTCATTTAACAACGTGCGTTTTGTAAACAAGATTGAGCTTCTTTCGTTCCGTTAATTTTCATTTTATTTTCGTGAGCACAGTTATTGACTTTATCTGGATCTTCTTGTAACAATATTGCGTCTTGATCGTTCGTTATCTTTCTGTAGATGAAGCAGTCGTCAGCGAAAAGCCTTACCCCTGACTTTAAATAATTTGGTAAGTCATTAATAAATATTAAAAACAGTAATGGCCCGATTACAGAGCCATGAGGAACTCCGAAAATTGTTCTCCGATTTTAATTTTTTGTGAACTATCGCTTAAAAATCTTCTAACCTCCCTTTCTATATCCGAATATCGGTTGTTCCGCACTATTACCATTGATCCCGGTTGACTTTTTACTGTCTCCTTCTCAAATAAACCTTCCTTTCCGTCCCCTGTTTCGCCCTTTGAACTAACTTCCTTGTCTGTCGATCAAAATTTATTATGAAATTTTTGGCTTCTTTCCAAATTGAATTTCGACCGGAAATTCCCCTGTGCTTGCTTTAAAGTGATTGTTTAGTTGTGACTCCACAAAATCTTGAATGACACACAATCCTCAAAATGGCGATTACTCTTCATATGTACCGCTCCGTGATGTTGCTCTGGGAATGTTATATTGAGCTGTAAATTGTTTTTATTCGCAGATAACATAGGTATGATTTGTTATTGTAAAATTGTGTGCTATATTCTGACAAGATCTTTCGTGGTACTCCTCATTCCGAAAAATAGTACTTTTTGTAACTTATTCAGACAGGCCGTATCGTCGCCCTCCTCAAGCCATATAATTTCGTGAATTTAGAAAAGCAATTTATCACTACCAAAATAAATGTGACACCTAATTATCCTACCGGTAAAGGTCCAAGGACGTCAAGGGTTACGTTTTCAACTACTTTTTTGGGCAAGATTAACTGCCATTGTCCTTTATATAGTGTATTCCTGGGTTTTCAGTTTTGACAAATTTCGCACGTTTTTGCATAGGATCAATCCATGCCAAGTGGTCCGAAAAAAGGAAATTAGTTGCCCCACTATCTGATAAATAATAAATATCTTCTTGGTGAATTCCCTCATGTTTTGGCATTTATATCGTGTCAGGTGCAAAACCGGCCGCCGCTTTTGTTATAGGTCGTATGACGTATGCAAGTATCTACGAATTTATAATTATCCATCTCAGTGTTGACGTATCCTTTTCTAAACAACCGCATCGGGGTTAGCACATTCAGACCTACAAATTAAACCTGTATTTACTTACCTAATATTATTTTTTCTTGATCTCTGTGAAACACCAGCCTTCAAGAAGAAATAGTTCGCGAATCTCAATATTTTTCGTACTTTTACATATAACAATGTAGTTACTTTATATAAATTATCAGTGGTAAGTGACGTGCCCTTTACAAATAACATTCCTATAAACATGGGATTTTTTCTTTTTTTTCCTATGTTTGAGTTGCAATATCTCTGTTGGAATGCAGATAAAAATCTGAATATTGTACACATAATAGGTCTCTATAGTATCAATCACACCAGTCTAATCGTAGAAGACGCGACTGAAGCGGCGGCCGTTCTTATCTGGTAATTGATAATGTCACACACGCAAAGAAAGGTTTCCTCTGAAATCCTTGGACACCGGCGTTGCTAAAATTGCAATTGGGTAGACGTTTTCAAACTTATTTTCAACACTGTGAAATTGAAAGTAATGTAGTCCGTAATGACTTCAGTCAAAATAATGACATTGTGGTACGATTTCCTTGACAGTTTGTGTCACGATTCAACAATAGTTAATTTGTTAACAACGGAATCTGCGAGAGTCGCCGACAGGTGTCGGGAGAGTGAAGTTGTTACTTCGAGTGTATGAAAAGGCCTTTTCTGATCCATATTATCATACAAGAAGAGCCCGTGAGAGTGTGTAATTGGATACTGTATTATTAATATCCAGGTTCTTTTGAGTTTGGAGGGCCAGAAACTGTTTTACTGACATCCAGGTGGTTAAGTGTCCGTCAAAAGACTGGAGTTGTAGCATGACAGAAATGTGTGATTGACAAGCAGAGGGACGACAATCGACATCCTGAACGAAGCGCCTCTTGTCATCTTGATGGCAACTAATCCACACAATATGATGAACCAACGTGAGGTATTATGATACTCAGGTCAATTAGAATAGATAACAAATTAATTATAAATTCTGATTTAATACCAACAAAATCGCTACCTTAAAGTGTCATAAATAGGCGAAACACCAAATTCACATACGGAGTTGTTTTTGGTAAATGGCATATATGGAAAATTATTATTCTCCATAGAAGCTGCTAATAATGAAACAGATGCTGCTACAAAAAAAATGTGTGTTGCGTTTGAGGGCAGCTTATTACTGGGGATAGAGGCAGAATAGAAGTAAACTAGGTAAAGGTCTGAAATGTGTGTAGTAAATTAGTACTTGGCATGTGAATTTGAAACTCAAACCCCATTTAGTTGAGTCTCTCACCCGAGATCCGAGACCCGCAGCTATTTCAATTACGTATTCATGAGTATTTTGAATGAAATTTAAGTAATACATAATTTGGAAGACACATTCATGACAAATTAGGTTTCAAGAATTGGAATTTAATGACAGAGTCCGTGTGTTTCATATTCAGTAAATAATAGAATCCGAGAGATTTTTATAAGTATATCATAATTTCTTAAATTTATTTAGACTTTACGAAAGACTTTCTTATGAACGACATAAATCAGTCGTATTTTCTGGGTGAGGAGTCATTTACAATAATAACCAACGACTCTCCATAATCTCAAAACATCGTCCCACTTTTGGTAGAACAAATAATTAAACTTCATTATTATTAAAAGTAAACAATATCGTTGCGCTTCTCATAAATCTTCCTTTTCCTTGACTCTGCGGCAGATTCAGGTTCTGAACTTGGAGTGATACGTGGTCAGCGTATCGATACCGCGACAGTGACGACAGAAGCATCTAAGCCCATGCCAGGATTCAATCCCTCTAATTATTAACCTCTGGTTTTAAAAGTCCAACAACAAAAGTTCAAAAACAGTCTTTGAAATGAAAGTCGTCGTAACGAAATATATTTACAATGTCGATTGCTTGCCATTGCAAGTAATTTACAGTAGACTATAAAATTCATAATTTTTCTGATAATTAAATGTATAATAAATGATTTAATTAACCTCTTAGTCAGTATTTTTATAATTTAAATATGAAATATTAAGACGTTTCGTCAAGTCTTGATTGCATTTCGACCGAGGTTCCATGTACAGCTAAAATTTTACCTGAAGAAGTCTCAAATTAGATACGAAACGTCGTAATATTTCATATCTAAATTATAAATACTTACAAAGAGGCTGATTAAATTATTTATTTCATAATTTTTCTTTTTTCGTATATAAATATAGCAGTACGAATGTTAAAATTCATTATTTAATTATAGTCAAAGTTAATAATAATGTGTCACATCTGTAGTAAGTTACGAAAAGGAAGTCGACATGAGCGTGGCAAAAGTCAAAGCGTTGAGTTGATATTCTAACCTGTTTTTCTAGTAACTAAAAAGCTATAGATAAGTTACGTCAAAAGACACCTAGCCTTCAATATAATTATATAAAATATATGCTAACAATTTAAAATTACTTTATTTGCTGATTTTATTTAGAAAAGACATGTCTTGAGGAATATAAGTAATACTTTCTCAATCAATCAATGAATCTTTGCATTATTATCTATTCGCAGCGAATTAATGTCCGAAGGAAATAAAGACTAGCAATTTCTATACTTTATATCCACATGATTGTCTACTAAGTAAAGACATGTTTTAAAATATATTTTAGCAATACCAATGAATTGTGTCATCTGTAGTCCATACGTGATAAATAAATTGTAATATGCATAAATTAATCTAAATCTCGATCCGTGCGACGCGATCTCACTTGAAACTGTTGACCCAAAATTTTGAGGAAACCATAACAATAATGTGTTTTTCTATTAGAGGTGTTGAAGTACGCGATAAGAACCATTCTGATGTTTTTGGTAGCTACAGATAAGAAATTAACTCATAACGTAAGATAAAGCAAATCGTTTCTTATAATCAAGAGCAGTGCTTAACATAATCAAGTGGTTTCAATCTGCTAACAACAGTTTGATTTCGTAACTTTGAGCAAGGCTGTCGGAAACCTGCCTGGATAACGTTAGTTGACTATGGACGCTACAAGCAGCCCGCCAACGTGGTTTCAGACCGGAAAACTGCGCCAATACGTCGCTACAATAACAGGTTAGACAGATCCAAGTTAGAAAGCTTTTCGTTCACTGCAATTATAATTTGCGTTGTTGCATAACCATTGGAATGGAATATTTGATCGAGTCCAATTACAAAGTCTGTCTTAGCAGATATTTTTTTTGTTAATTCTCGCTCTCCAATTAACAAACTTCTTTTACAATCTCAATACTCTGCCTACTTAACTCATGTCTTGCAAATGAGTCCTCCCGTACTTATATTTTATCATTTATAGAATGTATTTTAGTATACCTCTTTTCCAAACGCATAAATCATACCTCGTTGTTCTGAATCAAAACTAAATTGGAGAAATAGAAAGGCAATTCCGCATAACTCTACAATTCAGTACAATATGGTTAATGTCATTATGTAATCTGGTTATCAACTTAGTTCTGAATGCCATAAAATATATTAATAAAATAAGAATTTTAATTCTTCACCTAAAAGTGTTTTTATATTCTAGTTTCTTAAGTTCTCAGCATCTCCAAGTTTTCGAATGTACAAAGCCACTGGTATTTAATTAAACTGGATGAATTGCGAACATTTAATTTCTGTCCTTAAATAATCGCGAAAGAGTCTATCCGTAGCGAAGCTATTATACAATCTATGAAGTTATACTGGGAAGCACATTTATTTTGAATGGACGGAAACAAGTAGTGATTGAGTTCATGAGACCGCTTGAAATTTACCATTCGGTACAACGTTTACCCGGAAAACTTACAGTTTGTTCATAAGTTATTATGTAAACGCTAGTTTTAATCACATCTATAAACCACCCGTTTCTCCTCCAAGTCATTCACTGAAGATTTTTTCTGTCCAAATTGAAATGTTTTTCTATTATTTAAATTAATTAATTTTACGACCAGCCTTTTTCAGTTATTAGTTTTAATTAAACAACGTTTCGGTACATACTAGCGCCTTCTTAAGGTTTTATCATGATTTTTGTTACATTCAGTGAATTGTTAAAATTTTTCATATTATAAAAAAACATTTTTTAAATTTTAATATCAGACGTTGATTTGATAATTTAATATTTTTCTATTATCATTATTATTATTTCTCCGAATATCTCCATGATTGGCACGGATGTGTTCAATGCCTTTAATATCGCAACCGTATATTAATAATAGTATCGTAATTATTATTACGAATAACTTTAATTCATAGAGCAATACAGAATACTAACGCTTGAAGGTTTTCCCAAATTTTTCCAACTGACGCAAAGAAATCATTTAATTTAAAACTTTTAGAGGGCACTCAGATAGCGATTACACTCAACTTTTTATTTATATTAAATGAAATATGTTCGTAGTTTACACCAGACATTACGCTTTAACAAGGTTACGGGCTCAACTTCTGTGTTTACTATCGTAAAAATGACTTGCTGAGAATGAGGAAAACACCGCCATTTAGTGTCAAAACGTTGCTGTACAAGTATTCTTGCAAAACAGAAATTACCTTTACGAAGTAAACCTGCGACTTGACCTTGGCTGCAGGTGTATGAATAAGTATTTTATCGGCATTCTACATGAAACGTACTAAATCCGTTATCTATATTTCTTCTTAGAAGAAATAGGTGAAAACACACGTAAAAATTTACTTAATTTTAAATTGAACAGTAAAGCGCTATAAGGAACTTCTGGGTTGTATTTGACGAAAACTATGGGCTAGAACCTCATAGAACATAACGGAATCACATAATACTTTTATTTTGTTTATTGAAATAGATTACTGTTTCCTGATAGTAGTTTCCTTTCTCTACAATTTGAATACTTTCTTTTCGTAATCGGTATTTTCGATAGATTCTTTTGCTAGTAAATATGAAGATTGTAGTAGTACTTAAACTTAGTATCTGAAATGTTCGTATGAATTATATTCATGGTTACGTATTGTAAGAAAAATTCGTGCTGACAGATCTTCCATTATTTTTGCGATAAACTATTAAAAAATTGGCTATGTTGAATGGGACTGGATTGTCTTAGTATAGTTTTGGGTTTATTAAAACTGTTTGCCAACGCATATTTATCAATTATTTTTCTAACTTGGCGGTGGCTTTAACTTCAATAATTGTAAGATTATTGACTTACAGACATTTTCTGGTACGAGATATTATGAAATATTGATTAACTAATTAGGAAAAATCATTTCCTAGAGGCACAAAAGTTAATGGAGTTAAGCCACGAGTGTGGGATAACCTGCGATACCCAGATTCCATTTTTGAACCACATGAAACTAAATAAATTGAAAATCCATTTACAAATCCAAGAGAATAATCTTGCCAATTTTATGAATTCACCATCCCTTCGGGATTATTCTACTGTAATATAAGTTTAGAATTTATATACCTTACAAAACTTCACTTAGCGGAATATGTTCCAACCACTTTTTCCCTTTTATTACTTCCAAACATCGTTCAACTCTAACATTTAGAGCAACATCTTAGATTCACTACTCATAAAGCGATTACCTTTCAGAACGCAGAACTTGATACTAATGGTAATTTCAGTGTTTCTCAAACGAACTCCCACCAATTTCAATTACAAAACAAAAGAAAATATGTACAAATATATCAATAGGATTTCTGCTGACATTTCATAAAATAATGTTTAAATTCTGGGATCCATGTGTGTTGCAGGAAAGCGTAAAGATGGACCAATTTTTATGTTATTTTTGACATAGATATTACATGCGTCGTTAAAGAGAATGAATATTCTCATACATCTGTTGCTGAAAATTGTAACAACTCTCGCAATGCTTTTTATGTAAATCAGCATACCCACTTAATATCTTAACCCAAAATTGAGTTTTATTAAATACTGTATAAAGCTGACATATTGGCCACATTTCTGTATATGGTTTACATTATTCAACATTATAACTGATAGAACAAAAATGAATCACATAATACTTTTATTTTGTTTATTGAAATAGATTACTGTTTCCTGATAGTAGTTTCCTTTCTAAAATTAATTATTAAAATTATTAGTTTTATTCTTTTTTGAAACAATGTAATATATTAATTATTTTTCGGGGACCAATAAAATTTTGGTCTCGACAACTGCCTGTGTAACGCTTTTTAAAGGTTTATACTTCAGAACATTGTTCATTCCTGTGCAAACAAGCATCAATCTGATAGAAGTGTTACAAAAAGCCCGATACTGTAAATCTTCCTTCACCTTTCCAATCCTCTTATCAAGGAACATGCGAATTAGATTTTAAAAATTAAGTAAATCATTGTTGTCCAGTTCAGCTGACCACATAACATTGATACGCAGTATCAGTAAACGATAAGGTAATCAGCATGTGTTTGCAATATTCATTTAATGAGGAAGATGTTCCGAAACAAGTAATTCAATAGCTATTACAGATATAGACCAACATTAACGCAACGTCACACTTAATATATTATTACTATAAATACTTATGTGTATTTCTTATAGTTAGCGATTCATTTGTTAGTACACAAGAAATTTTATTAAAACATTTTTTACATTTTGAATACGACTGACTCCTATTTTCAAATTCTTGTTTTAAGTTGAAAAGTAAGGCGATATAAAAATGTTGTTTTTAATGTGAACTCGATAAGTTTCAATTTAATTTCAAACGCGTGTATGATTTAAAAGGTCATTTTAAAGATCTGTTCAGTGTAATAATGATATTGAGTGAGCAAGGAAGCGTCTAGTTCCGGCACCGATAACCCTAATAAACAACGTGAGGTCTTTAGTAAGTAATACAATCTTCTAATCATTTGGCCTTGAATAAACCACCTCACTTCTGTAACGGATATGATATCGACTAACTCAGCGTTCAAAACTTTGAGAAACTCTTGGAATTGGTGTCGATTGAACCCGCTAGACCTTATAAAATACGCGATTTTCATAACATTTGTAAGACTTTCGCTATGAATTTACGTACTGCAATGGTTCTTTACGAGAGTTTTAAGCACCAATTACAATTACAACCTTAACGTCCCTCTTCTGTTCTTACCCCACACACTTCCCTCTAATGCTAATTTTACAAGACCCTCGTGTGTTAAAACGTGGCCTATTAATCTATCCCTTCTCTTAGTCAACGTCCTCCATATTGTTCGCTCTTCCCCTATTGTTTAGAACTTCCTCGTTACTTACTCTATCCTCCCTTCTGATTTTCAGCATTCTCCTATAGCACCACATTTCAAAGGCTTCTATTCTTTTCCTTTCCCCAACTCCTATCCTACTCTTTATGTCTACTGTACTTCTACCATCACTAGTTATTATGCTTTCTAAATAGCAGAATTCTTTAACTTCAGTCAAAATATCCCTTCCCAATTTAACAACTTTTGTTATTCCACTGTTTCCCATACTACACTCCACTACCTTGGTTTTCCCTCTATTAATCCTCATATTGAACTCTTTCTCCAAGGCCTCGTTCATGCCATTTATTATTATCCGCACCTGAGGGCATAATACCCTTTAATACGGTCGTTCACGGAGATAGATTGTGAGAGAGACAGAATGAAGAGCGTAGGGCTGAGAGAAAAAAGTGCCGATAATTTGACCAGAAGGGTCTCCTTACCGGGAAAAAAACCTCAGCGATAGTAAGAGGGGTTAAAGGGCACAAGAAGAGCTAGTACACTGCTCTTGTGCGACAGCAACATGCGTTTGGTAATTTTTGGTAGGATATTGTTAGTAGTTGGGCTTGGGTATCATGCGCGACGATCCACTTCTTCTCCGTCACGTCCGGATCGCCGAGCATGTCCTGTAACAGTCCGTTAGAAAGCGTGGTCATTAAATTATGTATAGACAGTCATTATGTGTTGGGTTCGAAGAGGAGGTGTTTGGGGCGTTTGTATTTGGTGTCGCGGGTGTTACCCAGACGCTTCATGATAGTGTTGTGTGAGAATTGTGTCTTGCTGTACAGACGTACAGCATGTTCTCTGATAACGTCCATTAGTGGCAGAATATTCAATTCCCGATGGACGTCTTTAGTGCGTGCCCTCCAAGGTGCCTTGGCGATGATTTTAAGGACCTTGGTTTGTACAAACTGGAGGTTACGGAGGTGGGTTTTGGCTGCAAAGCCCCAGACTGGTCCTGCATACGTCAGAATTGGCCGTATGAGTGTTAAGTATAGGGCGCGAGCAGTGGAAGTGTTTATGGTGCTTGTTCTGTTAAGCATAGGGTATAGCTGTTTTAGTCTAATGTTTGCTTTTCTGATGGTGTTCGTGGTATGGAGTTTCCATGTTAGGGCCATAACCAGCGAAACTCCTAGGTATTTAACCGCGTCTCGGAAATGAATCGGGCGACTGTGGAGTGTGAGTGGACGACAGTCTTTGTGTAGGCGTGCGTGTCGTGCCCTACGTGTTAGTAGGAGTGCCTCGCATTTACCAACGTTAACTTTAATTCGCCATCGTGTTAACCATGGTTCGAGTGTATTGAGTGCGCGTTGTAATTTATTGTTAAGTGCCGATGGTCGCCTCGACTGAGCAAAGATGGCGGTGTCGTCTGCGAATATGGCGACCTGGGTTTCTGGTATTGTGGGGACATCGTTAATGTAGATGTTGTGTAGGACAGGCCCAATAATACTTCCTTGAGGCTCTCCTGCTTGTATTCCCCTTATAGTGGACTTGGGGGTGTTGACATCAACAAAGACTGTCCTGCGTGAGAGGTATGAGTGCAGCAGCCGTATTAGTCCCAGCGGAAACCTACAGTCATTGAGCCGCCGTATCAGACCGTTATGCCAAATCTTGTCGAAAGCCTTTCGACGTCAAGGAAAACGGCTGCCGTAGACCTTGCCAGGTTGTACCCTTCTGTGACGTGTTCAACTACTCGCAGCAGCTGGAGTGTTGTGGAGTGATGATTCCTAAAGCCGAATTGCTCCTGCCTTAGGAGATCGTTTTCTGTGCAGTGTTGTGTGATCCTGCGCAACATGACCTTCTCGACAACTTTACCTAGGGAGCAAAGTAAAGTTATGGGCCTATAGTTTGTCGGAAGTGCGTGGTCTTTCCCGGGTTTCCGGAAGGTCAGGACCTTGCCCTGCTTCCAGGCGTCCGGGAAGTGTTGTGTGCGGAAGGTGGCATTCGTGATATTAGTGATCTCTTCGAGTGCTCTGGGGGAAAGCTGTTGAATGCCATCCGGATCAGGCGCCTTACTGGGGTTTGTCGTATGGCCCACCTGATTTCAGAAATGTTTGTATGCCGTAGAGGCTCGGTGACTTCTTGGGCTAACAACTGTGTAACCACCTGGTCCGTTTCCAGTGTGAATGTCGGATCTGATGGATCGTCATTCGGTTGGAACGTGGCCTCTAATGTGTCTGCCAGCAGTTCTGCTTTCTCCGTGTCGGAGTAGGCATAACCTGCCGGGCCTTGAAGCGTTGGTACTTTGTATGCCTCCCGTGTGAAGTGTCTCGCCATCTGCCACGTGGAGCGCGTGGAGGTGTCGAAGCTGGCTAGGAGCTTGTCCCATTCCTTGCTTCGGTGTGTCTGTATTTGTTCTCGAAGGGTGTCTCTAAGTCTGTTCATATGTGTTTTGTATATCTGCAATCGAGTTCGCTGCCAATACCTTCTAAGTCTATTTCTTAGGGTTATTAACTCTTTTTTTTATCAGGGAGCACCGTCCTGTGTTGATGCGGAGTTACAGTTGGTATTGATTCGGACATCGCGTCCTGTATGGCAACAGTGAGGGAATGAACAGACTGATCTATTTCCGCCTCGCTGTTGATGTTGTCTGTGTTGTTCATGTTTCTATCTAAGGTTTCCCGGAATAAACCCCAGTTTGCCTTTCGATAGTTGAACATGATGCGCTTGTCTCTGTACTGTATAGTGCCTGTATTGCAAATTAGTACTGGATAGTGGTCTGAAGTCAGGTCCTGTAAGGCCGTGAGGTCTATAGTAGTTGTGACGCCCTTTATGAGGGCTAAGACCAGGACATCTGGCTGTGCGTTTCGTCTGTTGGGCACGAAAGTTGCCTCGCGTGGCCCAAGGACGATGTAGTTATGTGTCTGTGAGTGTGCGTGTAGTGCCCTTCCGCTGGGGTTGGTGCGCCTACTGTTCCATAACGGATGTTTACTGTTTAGATCCCCAGCTACTATAACCCTCCCTGAGATGTTAAGTAGCCGTTCTATGTCTCTCAGATCAATAGGGGGCCTGCCAGGTTTATTATAGACGGCTATGAGTGTGGTGTACGCTCCGTTCAGCTGGATTCTAACAGCCGTGGCTTCAAGCTTGTTTAGTCGTGGTAGTGGGACAAACGAATGGGCGATGTCTTGTCTAATAATTGCAGTTCCGCCACCTCTACGACCGTCTTGTCTGTCGGAGCGGTAGACTGCGTGTTGTGTGAAGTGTATCTTATCCGTAGGGACAAGGTGTGTCTCGTTCAAGAGCGCGATGCCGACGGCATGTTGCGTCATGAACGCGGCCAGTTCGACCCTTTTGTTGTTCAGGCCGCGGGCGTTCCAGAAAAGGATACGCGTGTCTCGGCCCATGGGGCGTCTAGCCATGATGGAGGGAGAACGAGAGCATGAGGTTTGCGAGCTGTCCTTGGACAGCGGAGAGGATGGCTTGGGTGATTTGAGGGAGCATGGTCTCTAGGATCTTGGCGATCATGGAGTTGACTAGGGCCGCCATAGGGTCCTCTGTGTTTTGCCTGGCTTCTCTGTTAGGGAGAGCGGCCTGAGTGGCAACAGGCAAAGCAGGAGCTGAAGGCTTCTGCTTTGTGTGTGGGGGGGCCTTGGCTGGCTGGGAACGGCCTGCCTTGGCGGGTTTTGTGGCTGAAGGCTGGGCAGTTTTTGTTTTTGGGCTTGCCGGCCTTCTTGTTTTGGTGGCTCTTAAACAGCCGTGTTGCTGGAGCAGCCTGTTTGTTGGATGTGGTGGCTGGCTGCTCCAGTGGTGTTGTAGGAGGGGCCTGCTCTGGGACCTGAGCAGGTGTAACGGGCTGCGCTGATGGCGCAGGGGCCTGTGCGGGCTCAGGCTGTGTTGGGGGCTTTGCCACTGCTGCGGCGAAGGAGCGTCCGCTTGATACGGTGGACTGGGTGGGTCGGACAGTGGGGGCTGAGAGGACGGGTCGGGGTCCTTGAGGAGCTGTCAGAGGAGCTTGTCCCTTACGCAGGGCTTCCTTCCTCCGTTGCAGCTCTGCCTTGTATGTGGAGCAACCCCTGTAAAGGACAGAATGATCGCCTCCACAATTGGCACAGGTCTTTCTCCCGTCCTTCTCCAACTTGCAATTGGCCACACCGTGGATTCCGGCGCACACCTTGCATTTCTGCTGGGCGCGGCAGCGGAGCCCACTGTGCCCGAACCGCAGGCAGTTGGAGCATTACAAGGGCGTGGGGGGTGGGTTGAAATGCTCAACTCGTACGCGCTGGTACAGCACTAGATCCACTTTAAGGATCTCGTCAGCTGACGGGCTGTCCTCCAGCTCGACGATGAACATCGGGAGGGCTCGCCTGTGCACATTGCTGCGCATTTGCCACACCATACACTTATTAACTCTTACCTTTTACGGACGATTTTCTTGACATATAATGTATCATGAACTGAAACAATATATTTCCTAGAGCCAATGTTTACACAATTGCTTTTACACTACCAGATGTCTGAAGAAGAGTTCGAGGTAAACTAAGCTTCGGTCTAACCACAGTACGGTATCGGAATTTGTTTACTGAGCATAGTGTTTATACACGACAAGCTAAATCTCCCGAGTTTACTATTACTTCACTTGGTATAATCAACAATACTCTGAGTAAATTGTAGTGTACATTATTCCATAATTTCAAGCGCAGCTCAACAGAGTACAACACTAATCGAATGTGTATTTGAGATAGCGAAATCTATAGTCATTCTTTTGGAACATGTTAAATAATAGGAGGCGGTTAGTTTTTAAACCCTAGAAGAGCTCATTTTCGAACTGCAGCCATGTGGCAACTGGGAAACACCGGTCTAGTGCAACATGGGCGTACACAGTGAAACAGGATAACGTTATCACATTTTACTCGTACTTGGACATAGTAACGATACGTTTCTCCATAGTGGGCATAAATTTAGATTGTAAGCAGAGACTTAAACATGATTTACGCGACATTTGAAAAAAATGCATACCAGCGGTAACTTACTCATTCTTCTGTTTGTGGTCTATATATGAATTCATTCGTCAACCACATCAGGCATCAACAAAGAGAAGGTTAATAAAGTTTAATCTATAGGACAGAAGAAAGAGATCCAGATATTCCACGCGGACGACATTTCGACGACCGCATATTCTAGGCCAGAATGTTCCAACCTTCAGTTACCCGAGGGACAATCAGACTTTATTATAGAGACAGTCTAGAAATAAAACGAATTGCATATTTTATTCGTTTTCTTTAATTTATATTAAAAGAAGTTTTATACTTCATTTTATAGTTGAGAAATAAATGTGATGAAAGGACTGCTTTCCTGATACAAGTTTATCAATGTCCTCTGTATTGAAGATCGTAGGTTTTATCGGTGAAATTGTTGAATAAATAATTCTTGGGTTTTACGGATTGAAAGAGCCTTCTCCGAGAAAGAAAAAAGACGAAACATTAACGAACCTACAGAAACAGTAACCAAAATAGCATTCCTGCCTTATGCACGCACCACGCATAAAGTTACCAGAATACTTAAATATAATTACAAACCAATCCTCGTTACACAACAAAAGATTCAAGATATTGTCACGTTTCTTAGGGATCGTGAGATTCAATAACACACACACGTAGAGGTTATAGGCGTTTAATCAACGGCGAAGTGCTGTACAAAGCTCGTACTGCTACAGACTGACTCCGATTTGGAATCCAGTCCTATTTATACATACATGGAATATTCTAGAATCAGAACGTTCTAGAAACAGAAAATACTAGAAACTAAAGGCAAACAATGTAAATAAATTAATCAAATAAAAATGGTTGCGTCGACTGGGACTCGAACACGAGTCTCCGTGTCTGCGGTCCGGCTCGCTACCGCTCTGCCATCACTGCAGGTCTTGAGAGGTGGCATTGCTCCCTCCTATGAAAAAACAGCGTCTCGCTGTTAGTTCTGAGCTGCCTTGAGTTCTCTAGATCTCATCGTTGGCCCGACGTAAGTAGGTCCAGTTCTTGGGCTGGCAGTCGTCATTCCTACGTCTTTGTCCCCGTAAAATTCCGCGTCGTCGTCGGGACGTGTTTGGTCTTCAACCTCCCTTTGAGGGTCGGGTTCATGGTATGACTTCATCCTTAGTACGTGGACGGTGTCGCGGTTCTTTCTGCGTCTCGAATTAGGATCATAATCCTCGACCTCACATGTGACGTCGGATAAACGTTTTAGCACACGGTACGGACCAAAGTACCGTTTGAGGAGCTTTTCTGAGAGGCCGACTTTGCGAATGGGAGTAAAGATCCAGACCAGATCCCCTGGTTGGTACAAAACTGGACGATGTCTTGCGTCGTATCGTAATCGGTCCTTCTCTTGAGCTTGGAGCGTACGTATTCGGGCTAGTTGTCGGGATTCTTCGGCCCTCGTTACTAAGTGACCAATGTAAGGGTCATTCACATCGTCGGGATTGAAAGGTAATATCGTGTCCATTGTCGTTTCTGCCTCGCGACCGTGAACCAGGAAAAATGGTGTGAACCCCGTTGTTTCTTGCTTAGCGGTGTTGTAGGCGAACGTCACGAATGGAAGTACGGCGTCCCAGTTCTTCTGATCGACGTCGGTGTACATGGACAACATGTCGACCAATGTTTTGTTTAACCTCTCGGTAAGCCCGTTTGCTTGAGGATGGTAAGCAGTCGTCATTCGGTGCGTTATTTCACACAGTCTATTGACCTCATGTATTAGTCTAGACTGAAATACCGTCCCCCGGTCTGTGATTATGGTTCTTGGAGCTCCATGCCTAAGTATAATTACTTCGACGACGAAGGAGGCGATCTCAGAAGCTTCCGCCGATGCTACGGCTTTTGTGGCGGCAAACCGAGTTAAGTAATCCGTGCAGACAATAATCCACTTGTTTCCCCGGGATGATGTTGGAAATCTTCCGAGCAGGTCAATTCCGATGCGTTGAAATGGTGCGTCGGCCGGAGGAATAGGCAGTAGACGCCCAGGTGGTCGTTGGGGAATCGTCTTTCTTCTCTGACACTCTCTGCAGTGGCTTACATAGTGTCTGACGTCCTTAAGTTGTCGCGGCCAGTAAAATCGCCGACGGATTTTGTCATACGTCCTGACGACTCCTAGATGACCAGCGGTGGGTGCGTCGTGGAACTCCCGCAGAATTTCTAGACGCAGTTGCTTGGGGATGACTACCAACCATCTTCTTCCCAATGAGTCGTAATTCTTCTTGTGTAGTACGTCATTAATTATTTCGTAGTCCCCTTTCACGCCTTGGGAAGAGTTCAAAGCTTGTATAATCTCATTCAGCTTCGGATCCTTTCTCTGTTCCACTGAAATATTAGTCAAAGAGTTAAGACAATCCAGGATCTCACTCTTCGGTTCTTCGTCGTCGACAGGGTTTCGGGAGAGACAGTCTGCATCCTGATGTTTTCGTCCACTCTTGTACTTTATCGTGACGTCGTATTCCTGAAGTCGTAAAGCCCACCTAGCGAGTCGTCCAGAAGGATCCTTGAGTCCGGTCAGCCAGCAGAGGGAATGGTGGTCCGTCACAACCGTGAACGGTTTGCCAAAGAGATACGGCCGGAATTTATTTATGGCCCAAACAACAGCAAGGCATTCTCTCTCTGTCGTCGAATAATTCCTCTCTGCTTTGCTAAGTGTTCTCGACGCATAGGCTATGACCTTCTCTTTTTTGCCGAACATCTGAACGAGTACAGCACCAAGTCCGTGGCTGCTGGCGTCAGTATGCAATTCAGTCGGTGCATTTTGGTCGAACAACCCCAGAACGGGGTCGGAAACAAGGGCTCGTCGCAGCGTGTCGAAAGACTCCTGTTGTTCTCTGCTCCAGATAAATTTGGCGTCTCCTTGCAACAATTTGTGTAGTGGCCGTGCCTTTCCACTAAAGTCTCGGACAAAACGCCTATAATAAGAGCAGAGCCCAAGAAAACTCTTAACGTCGTGTAGATTTCTTGGCCGGGGAAAGTTTGTTAATGACCTGACTTTCTCCGGGTCTGGTCGTACGCCTTCCCGTGAGACTAGATGGCCAAGGATCTTTATTTCCTTTGCACCGAATAGGCACTTCTTTGGATTCAGTCTCAGCCCTGCTGTTCTCAGACACTCGAGAACAGTTCGCAATCTATGCAGATGTTCGCTGAACGTTTCCGAGAAAACTATTATGTCGTCCAAATAGCAGAGGCACATAGTCCATTTCAAGTGGCGCAGCAAGTTGTCCATCATTCGTTCGAATGTTGCTGGTGCATTACACAACCCAAACGGCATAACTTTGAATTCGTAGAGTCCGTCTGGTGTAATGAAAGCGGTTTTCTCTCGGTCGGCTTCGTCCACTTCTATCTGCCAGTACCCTGAGTGCAAGTCCATGATGGAGAAAAACCTTGCCCCATTTAGACAATCCAGAGTATCGTCAATTCTTGGTAGTGGATAAACGTCCTTCTTCGTGATCTTGTTAAGTCTCCTATAATCGACGCAGAATCGCCAGGTTCCATCCTTCTTTGTGACTAGTACGACGGGTGATGACCACGGGCTCTGTGATGGTTGGACGATTCCTCGGCCAAGCATCTTATCCACTTCTTCTTTAATAATGCGTCGTTCTGCTGGTGATACTCTGTACGCCTTCTGACTGATAGGTGAGTAGCTTCCTGTGTTAATTTTATGTTTCACCTTCACAGAGGTTGAATTTTCCCTGATTACTGCGTCGAAGCACGCAGAATATTTCTGAAGCAATTCAAGAAATTTCGTCTGCTGATCGATGGTTAACTGCGGCGCCAGTAACTTATGAAACTCGAATTCGTTGTTTTTCGTCACTGTAGGAAGTCTGCGGCTGGGTGGATTTTCTTCCATAACTGTCAGATGTTGTTGTGTTATTAGCTCAGCCCTTGCTAAGCACATATGTCTCGGAAGAAACTGAGGTTCGTTCTGCCCATTAACTACCCATAAATCTCCAGTGCCATTCTTGAACGATATGACCGACGCAGGAATAATGACTTGTGATAATTTCTTCTTCGCTTCAATTATAAGATCTAAGTGGCTATTTAACTTAGGGCACGTGACTGTAACCTTGGTAGCGCTCGACGCAGGAATGGTAACATCGTCGAGAACAAATAACCGCCACGAATCCTTATTTCCTATTTCTTCGGAAGCTTGTAATTCGTCTAACAGAATTTCAGAACGTCCACAGTCAATTACGGCTTGCGAGCTCTTCAAAAAGTCCCATCCGAGGATAACGTCGTGGCTACATTGCGGCAGGACGATGAATTCGAACGGCTGAATTCTATTATTAATTTTCAGCCTGATGGTGCATCTTCCGGCTGGTTGCACATATTTGCCATCCGCGACCCTTAAAATAGTATTCCTGTTATCAGCGATCTTGGTCTTCTTCAACTGTCGTCGAAACGTCTCGGATATAACAGAGAAAGATGCGCCGGAATCTATTAGGGCTCGTACCGACTTGTGGTCCAACATTACGTCTATATAATTTCCAGACATCTTGGCGACGGTCGTCGACGGAGGATTTTCTTCTTCCGCGGCCTCACCTCCAGGGAAGGTCGCGTCATCTAGTTTTCCAGGTTACGTCGGCTAGGGGAGCGACCGAATGGCGACGGAGATCGGGAGCGACGTGACGGAGAGCGTCCTCTCCTTGCGGCGGGATGCGGCGACGACGACCTGTATCTTCCTCGAAACAACTCTGTCTGTTCGGCATCGTCATATTGGCGTCCATGGTCATATGCGTCCTGTCCTCGCCTAGTTCTTGCTTCGGCGAATACACGTCTCCTGTCCTTGCAGTATCTAACCACATGTCCAGGGCGGCCACAATGGAAACACACAGGTCGATTATCCCGTGTCCTCCAGACGTCTGTCTTCCTTGGGGCGTAGGTTGCCTCTTCCTCCCGTGCAACTACTTTCGCATAGGTCGGCTTCCGCTTCGGAACGACCTTTCGCCAGGAGGACGTCGGGGTGGAGATTGGCGCCAAAACGCTTTCCACTTCCTCCCAGATGGTCTCTTGGATGGTCTCTGGTTCTGCCACGTCATTTCTAAGGGATAGAGCACGCTGAATCTCTTCCATTACTATCTGTCGAACGAGAGACGACAAATCATTCGCCTCTCCTACTGAGGCAATCGGCACAACGTTGGGAAGCCTCTCGAACCTTCGTCGAATTCGTTTTTGGTTCATCTCCTCGATGAACTGGCAGTGCTTAACGAACTCGTCCGTCGATTTTACGTCCTTTAGTAGGAGGGCCTGATATAAGTCCTCCGCGACACCTTTCATCAGATGTGCCAGTTTTTCATCTTCCCCCATGTTTGGGTTTACCGTTCGGCACAATGCGAGAACGTTCTGTATGTAAGACTGGGCGTTCTCGCCACTTTTCTGAGCCCTGTATTTTAACTCTTCGGTGGCCTGCCGAACATGACGCTCAGAATCGCCGAATGCATTTTGTATCTCGACCTTGAAAGTTTCCCAGCTGGTCAACTTTTCTTCGACATTTTCGAACCACTGTCTTGCGGTTCCGTCCAAATAAAAGCATGCATTTGCTAGGCAAATCGTGTCGTCCCACTTATTGAATTTGGCGACCCTTTGGTAGCCCTTGAGCCATCTGCCTGGGTCTTGTCCGGCGTCTCCTGTGAAGATGGCAGGGTTCCTTATCTGCTGCTGAACAGCAGCATAGGCCGGTGAGCTCCTTTCCTGGCAATCCATCACAGTGCTTGTTGGTTTTGTGTATGGTACGTACTCCGGATTCAAGCCTTGGAGTCTCCTGCTTTGTCGAGGTCTAATGGGAGCCACTGTGTGTTACGTTTAGATCTACCCGGCGCCTCCACCAAAAATGTCACGTTTCTTAGGGATCGTGAGATTCAATAACACACACACGTAGAGGTTATAGGCGTTTAATCAACGGCGAAGTGCTGTACAAAGCTCGTACTGCTACAGACTGACTCCGATTTGGAATCCAGTCCTATTTATACATACATGGAATATTCTAGAATCAGAACATTCTAGAAATAGAAAATACTAGAAACTAAAGGCAAACAATGTAAATAAATTAATCAAATAAAAATGGTTGCGTCGACTGGGACTCGAACCCGAGTCTCCGTATCTGCAGTCCGACTCGCTACCGCTCTGCCATCACTTCAGATGTGGCAATATTCTTCGCCCTGTAATGGAAAAAATTAGAATGAAAACGCCGAGTGTTTATGAGACGCATTGCAGCTGTGGTCTCAACTCCATCGGACAAACGATTAGGACTATTGAGGAGTGGAGTAACGAGTATAAAAGAAACGTTTGTCTGCAACAACTTTCAAAATCAGCCATTGCTGAACATTCGATACATACGGGACACAAGAACTGGTTTGATGGGAGGGAGGTTTTACGCACATGCAAAAACTATTGGGATAGCGTACTTATGGAAGCTATCGCCATAAATACAAGATCTAAAAATGTGATGAATTGGGATCAAAGGGAAAAGCAGTACACACGTCACAACCTGCGACGAAATCACCTGATAAACATGGACCAATCAACGATCGTCACGGAAGAACACGTGAGACAAAATAAAAACCTAGTGGAATTTGTATATAAGGAGGCCTGAACATCAGTTCAGGCATTTACGTGACAAAGATGAATGAGATGTTCATCGAAACGTCATGTTTCACTTCTAATATGATGTGGGTGGAAACCCAAGAATTATTTATTCAACGTCTACTGTAATTTCAGCAAAGCAAAGTCTCAGACTTGACGCCAGTGAAGCACGTTCAATTCTATTTCTCGTTTTTGATTTAACTTGTCTGAGAGTAGAAAAAGCACTTACGCAAACATATGTACAACCAAGCAGCGATAACATTTGCCGAGAGAATTCAAACTGGAAACATACTAAAATTTATGTCAACATTTTCTTCTTTTAACTGTTGACAAGATGGGAAGTGTGTAGTATAATTTGCCTTCAAGACTATTTGCATTACATCACGTTTGCGTGGAAGCTCTCAATATGTCCATAAAGCCGGGCGATATTTTGTTTAAGGTTTAAGTATTTAAATGGGATGTTAAATCTGTCAGAAAAGCAATATTATATAAAAACTGGATATTCCATTTTTTTTCTTGTTATTCATGTCCAATGTTTTCATTTAAGGGAAGCAAGAATTTTATTCCTTTTCTCAAAAAACTGTTGCAAGCAATTTCCAGCAAATATCACCATACTCATCTTCCAAACTGTCAAGGAATATATAGTCTTGAATGCCTCATCTTATTACATTTACAGTATTTACATCAGTTAGCATTGTTTCATTGACCCTTGTAATTTTTCTACAGATAATGCACTGAGAAAACAAACAATTTATGCCTGTTTATTTACATAGTCCTACTAGCCTAGTTTTATGACCAACCATTCCGCTATCTCCATGTGTTGCAATTCAAGAGGACTTCACTGAACCTCTATATCTAGAAAAGACATCATCCAGACCATCTAATATGTCAATACCATCTTGTATTTTAAATTCTTCGTTTATTGGTTACAAAAAAGGAGCTGGCTAATTTCAGCTATATCTTTGCTCTCATCTAGAGGTAGAGAGTAAAATTCACATTGCAGTACGTCCCTGCTGGGTGGGTCTGCAAAATTCCTGGCTAAGGGAATAACTACTAGTTGACACGGAAACTGAATCGCACCGTTTATGAAATACCTAATTCTTTATAAGCAAGGCACAATCAGACAAGATTCAAAAATCATCTGGGCACACATTAAGATATGGAGAGCGACACCTTCCTAATTTCGTTTGAAGACGTTCACTGAGTCTGAATGGGAAGAACAGTTGAGCCCATTCACAAAACAGTCAATTTGACTTGACTCCGGGTCTTGAACTACCTAAACGCTTGAGAGGATCGAAGACCTGTTCTTCTGGACAGCAGCCAGGTCACACAATGGTTGGAATCTGACGGGTAGTGGGTTGCTAGCATTTCGGTGCCTGAGTAAACGTAATTAGGGGGTGGGATGGGCTCGTTCCTCCTTCTCCGAACAGAATCACTTCACAAGATTTTCGAATCTCTATTTTTGCCAAACCATAGCTGCCATTTTCGCTGAAGAAACAGAACACTTTACCATGTGTCACCAAACAGCTGGCTGGTGTGGCGTGCGATGACGAATTAACCGAATGGCAGTTATCTATTTCACACAAAAATATGTTATGCGCCTAGCGTCATATTCTCACTACTGCACCAGTAAATGTATCTGATGTACTATAGAGTTGTGGCAGCGCTGTGACAGGTGGACGGGTCTCCACAAAGTCTCACACAGTACACCATTCTAATGCGAAACAAAATTGGTCAATATTCCGCTGATAGGAGATGCAGCTCAAATAACTACCTTTTTTTTGTTCTGTCTGGGAATATAATGCATACTTGTTCCAGCGAACCTGGCAACGGTCGCCGTGGGAGCGGCGCTGTCATGGTCGTCTCCTGCGACTGCCAAAATGGAGACATCTTCCAGCGACTCTTCCTGGATCGGCTCCTTGATGCCCGTTGGCTCTGCTATCAGCCCCTGGATAGCTGGACCTATGTCAGACAAATTTGGAAGGCGGTTCACTTTGCTTCTTAGTGTTGTGCCGTTTATGATAGGCTGGGGCATGCTACTGGGTGCCGAAAACATTATGGGTCTGCTTTTCGCCGCCAGGATCGTGCAAGGCATTGCAGGGGGCGTCGTGTTCACCGTAGTGCCAATGTACGTCGGCGAAATAGCGTCGGTAAGATCTCAACTCCAGAAATAAATTATGGAAATATTATGCAATGATCCAATATAGTTAACCTAATTTTCCGAATCATTGCCCTGTAAAAAGATTGACCCTCAGCAAACCAAACTTGTTTTGGGGTTTTATGATCAAACCTGCAACCTGGTTGCTCTGTTATTCTCCCTCAAGGCAGTCATCCCATCTCCGATAGGTTCGTTCACTCCTACCTACACAGTTTTTACATTGTTGTCACTGTCAACGCTGTCTGTGTTATCTGTGAACAGCTGAAAAAAACGTCGCGGACGTAACTGTCGCTGGAGATGGTCGCGACACCAAATTCTTCACATGTAAATTCAATAATATTTTCGATATATGATGTATTGCTAAATTTGTAAGTTTTTAACTATGTTATTTATATATCAATTCAAAATTGTAACATATGAAGTCTCAAAATGGAGATGAAACGTCGCTTTTGTTTATAAATAGTTATATATTTAATGCTGTTTTTTGGCCGTCTTTTTAGTTATTGTAAATATTTAAGTCATAAAACTATGAGGTATTAATCCTAATACGTCGATAAGGTTAAAGAAATCGCTTTTACACGCTGTGGCTAGAAATGCCATTTTGATCTTAGGAAAATCTGTTCTCAATTTTTCTCGAGCTTGGAATCAATCACACTTCCAATTCGTCAGCCGTAGCACACGTTTACTTTCCCGACCACTAAATTAAACCACTGAATATTGTATCTGCCCATGCTCCTCAATAAAACGTTTATTAAAAAAACTCCACAGAAAATGGCGTCTTTATATTATGTCTCCACTTGTACAGCTAAAATCTCCAGCCCCAACCCTAACGGGGCCACTACACAGTCATTCAACTGTCAGTCTCAATGATCAATCCTGGCGTCAGTCCGGTAGTACCAAACTCAGTCAATCAGATAGACAGTCTTCAGTTCCCTGTAATAAGCCCTCGGGAGTAGTAGTTTTTTTAAAGAGATAAACCTGTTTGGCTATAATAATGACGATAATGTAAAAATTAACAGTTTAGAAGGTGGCTTTGCATATTACTCAAATGGCTTTTATAAAGTAATCTGACAAAAATGAAACAGGAGAAAAACAAAGATATAATGTCTGTTAATATAAAGTACGCGATTGAGACTTAAGTTCTGCGACACATTCCTGGCTGAATGTGGCCCCGCTTTCGCTTTAGGACAAAATGACGACCCTTTTGACTCAATAGAAGAGAAGGATCATTTCACCAAAAGGGATCACTCGTTAATAATTTCGAAATGTTTGCTTCTGGAAGTCGGAAGGTGCGTGGATAATCTGGAATCTTCACTGGCCACGGAGTGATGCGAAACACTTGAGATATTTAGGCCCTGCAGCTGAATTGAGATGGAGAGGAAAAGATGGTGAGAGGCCGGAAAGAGCTGATGCTATCCACCGGGAGATGAGAGGTCGGCTGATTGAATTCAAATTAATAGCTGCAGAGAAGAAAATATTAAGAGGTCGGAAGGTGTTGACCAGAACACAAAACTGCCCACCGCCAAAGGAAAGAATTTGAAAGCACACAACGAGATCAACCCGATGCAGAGGTGTTCCAGCCATCAGCAGAGCAGACCATAATGCAGCTGAAGATCATCGCGGGCATCGTAAATTTGGATAAAAATAGAGTTCACATATGCCAGACCTATTGCCATTGAAAATTAAATCGCTACTTTCTGTCCACCCCACAGAGAACCCGGATTTTAAAGTCTCAATGTAATTTTATTGTTATTAGTAATATTTTCTCTAATAATTTGTACCTTTTATCAAATGCTCTTATTTAAATATTTTATTTTATTAAATTCAGAATTTTAAATTGAAACTTTTCTTTTCATATTTAAAACCCCTACGGTTCATTGATCCTCATATTATATTATAATTATTGAATAATAAATTAAAAAACTTCATATCCCTACATATCTTAACAGCAGGGATTCAAGAAATAGCTCGAAGTGGTGAAGTTCATCAATGGAGAAAAAAAGAATACATAGTAGAATAAACTTATAGGTTAAAGTACATATATAAAAGAGCCATATTGGTGTAACATGAGGTTTCATTTATTTGGAGAGATCCGTTAATGGGGTGAAAGTGAATTGGTGTAAGAAATCGGTTGGGTCTTGATGCATGATAGATGTTCTAAATTGTTGCTTCGCTTATTTTATATCAAAGTTTGGATATAAATCCCCGTTTGGAGAGAAGAAATGTTTACTACTTCATCTTAAGGGCAGGAATGAGCAATAAGCATGCAATTATTGACATTTTATTAACTATTCAATGTGAAATGTGAATAAGTAATTATACTTTAGAAGAACGTATGATTAAAATTACTTCCGCTAATAATTTAAAAATACTCTGGTCATTAGAGTTTTATCTCAAATCTCGCTTTACTGAAACTGACTGTCGTTTTACCTATCGGATATTATTGTTTTCCATAGGTCATATAAATTGTCTCTTGTACCGCTTATCTTGCATTTCTTTCAGACTCTAAGCACTACAGCAATATTAATTCAAATAATTCAGGCTCAACCACAAGTTCCTTATCCGTGAAGGCTGAGAATAAATTGACGACGATGAATGATTTAGTAAGTGACGTGGCATGTGTCGGATATTGGTCACTTACTAAACAATTTGTCCGAATCTATATATTTGTGACATCCGCTTTGCGAGAAGACTGAAAAATAATTATATAAATTTTTGCAGCTATTGATAGAAAGCTACTTCTTCGGGGCCGCTATAGGGTCATTAACTTCTCAGTAACGGCAAACAGAGAATCAGGTAGAAAAGTTTATTTTTCGTAGCTCTACCACTTTGGAGGCGGGGACTGGGCGTGACTACTACCCCCTAAGAATGACGAGAAGATAACATATCTAGATATCCGTCATTCACAACATCAGGCCACCATACGCGCTTAGTAATTCTGGCAGTTTCTACTAATACTGATAGCATGAATGACCCTTAAACAAACACGTCATCCGCTTCAGGTGTTTTAACGACAACTGCCCTTAACAGCCACTTCAAAGTTCAAAAAATAGTCCATAGTTCAAAGACAATCACAGTTCACATCCTACATCTATAGGACACTGTTGCTCGTATTTTATATATCATAAAATTTGATGAGAAACCCCTATCTTAAAAAAATCTGTGAATATATACAAAATCTGTGCAGTTTTGAGTTATGAAACCAGAAACATCGGCATTTCAGGAGATATAGAATGATATCAAAATAATACTTAAAGTTTTGCTATCATTGTTATTTAATAAGTGTGATTGTCAACATAAGAAGACTATCACAAAATAATTTAAAGCGGGAGTTATTTATTTATTTAATCCAAACTACAAGTTGAAATAAAACTCAAGTGACACACTTTTATTTTCATGGAGCGTTTATTTAATTGATTTAATGAAAGAACTTTCTGCCAAAATCATCTTCTATTGCCCACATCAAAAATTTAAAGGTTAAAACCTAATATTTCAATAAACAATATCAATCTAAACTAGGTACATACCAAATTCTGCTCCATGATGGCTTCACGTACACTAAACTCATATTGTATAAAAAATTCTAACATCCAGTCATTTAAGTTATAATTAATAATTTTTCTAAATAAACTAATGCAACTTATACAATAATTTAATTACAATTCCTTTAAATAAATTCTTTTGTGTTTCTTTACGCAAGTAAGTCTGTATCGATATATACTGTCTCAATTAATGTAGTTAAACTATTATTTCAAACCTAATGAAATTAGTGTAGAATAATAATTTTAGAGGTGAATAAAACTAATAGTGTCATTCTCGATGTACTGCTTGGGATGTAAGATATAAACATACAATTTTTAACAATTACTAATTAAGCGTGGATTTAAATTCTATGAGAGGGAGAAAGGATGAATTCATAGGATTTGGGACAAGTTTCAGAGACATTTTTAATAGAGAAGTGTATGTTGGGTCCGACATTGCATATGAAAAATATGTGATAATTCTGACGGGTCTGAAGCGTCCAAATTTCAGCGTCAACCGCGTAGTCGCAGGGCCAGCAATAGGAAAGGGAGTCCAGACGTTAACGTCAGTGATGAAGCTGATCAGCAGATATACTTCCACTCCACGTATTTGAAAGCGCAGGTATATCACGTTTACTCCGACATTCTCGCTACGGCGCTTCACTCTGCCAGGCGGCGTCGCTTCACCGCCACTCACAAAACTATTATTAATCCGTCGCCTTTCCTGTCGTCCACTAGCTACTGCGCCATTTCAAGAACTGTCCCGTAAACTCAGTGTCATCATTATGGAAAATTTACTCAAAGTTCTTGGGTTCGCGAACCATCGGCATAAGCCGCTGAAAGGTTGTGAAAATGGTCCAGGAAAATAGCGTTCAATTATATCATGCTTCAATCAATATGTTAGTGACGAATAAACCTTTGAGATAAATATTGTGTAAACACCAGGTCCTCTGCTATTACGAATACTATAGCGACAAGTAAGAAACTGACTGGGTTAGATTAAGTAATCATTGTTTAAATGATAACAAGAGTGTTGTGAAAATTAAATTATTTCCTTTTATCCACAGCCTGAAATCCGTGGCGCGCTTGGCACAGTCTTACAGCTGAGCGTGACCGTGGGGATGCTGGTAGACTACACGGTTGGGCCTTACGTGAGCTACATCGTTTTTGGAATTGTGTGCGCTCTACTGCCCGTGATATTCTTCGGCTCATTCTTCACTATGCCAGAATCTCCCTATCAGAAGATGTGCGTGGGCGATGAAGCAGGAGCCAAGATGTCGTTAATGCGACTGAGGGACCACGGATATGCAGTGGATGAAGAGGTCGCACAACTTAAGGTACTCTAATGTGTGATGTACTTAAGCATATAATTAACTATATATATAGTAATACTAATAATACTAATGAATAAATGGGGACTTTATAATTAAAAGAAACGGTTTTAAAACAAATTACAGTATATTTATTGTCAGCAAAGTACAAAATATTAAAAAGAAAGAATTTTATAATTGGTGAAAATAAAAAAATAAAAATTGGGCGATTGGTTTCCATTTAGATTGTTTCCGCGGCTTCAGTCAGTCACATGAGTCCTTCCTGATCAGGGAGTTAAAATGGGGAGAATTATTGCAGTGAAAATTTGATTTACCAAAAGATTTAAAGGGTATTGGAATCACGTTTCAGTTTCTTACTGTTGACGTCTCGTTGGTTGATGCACGGCGGTGGCGGTGGTGATGGTGATGGCTCCTCGTAGCAGTGGCGTCGACTCAAGTTGGTTGGCCAGATTTTGAAAGTTCAAGACTGCCGTTTACTGGTACAATTTTAGGTACCTGTTCCTCTTGGCTTTCAGATATTCCTCCCCGCAAATACTCTCTTAAACAAATCGGATTTATTTAAATGAACCACGCAGCAGAATTAGGACCAATGAGATGTCTTTAAATAAAATTGCGCAGCAGAATTACGACCAATCATTGACGCGTTTTTGTTTCGTCCGCGACAATGACCCTCACATTATTCAGGGCTTGACAGTTTTAAGATTCCCTAACTAATGGCCTTCGCGGCTGCGAACACACACACACACACACACACACATATATATATATATATATATATTGTAATGAAGAAAAAGGCTTAGATCTTTATTAATTAAACAAGGAATGAATATGTAATTAAAATGGAAGGATGATTTCATTAACAACTCCAATTTACAAGCTAAAAAGGTTCAAATTTATTAATACTAATTACAAGAAAATGTTAAAATGCGTACAGAGCAAAGTTTATATGTTGGGATCTAAGTACACTCTCCTTTTCCAGGGGATTTTGGGCCAGGTAGCAGAGACGTTTGAAAAAACAAATCAACTGTGTCCGACAATGCATATGATAGCGGGCGGGTCTCACCAGCGTCCAATTATTTACGGCTCGGTCGTCCTTATTCAGGCCATCAGCATACCAGCAGCAAGGGGGAAGGGGCGATGTAGATGAAGGCGCGATGCTCCAACTCTCCAGCTCATGGATCATCAGGTTCACCGAAAACTGCTCAGGCTGTTCAGAGAAGCAAGCATATTGCAGGCTTGAGCACTCTCGCTCGGGTTCAAACCCGACACGTAGCGCGTCCACCCTTCGCCGTAACCGCCGCAAGACTCCTGAAGTTACCCACTTTCCATTTCGGGTTCACATTCCTCTTACCCCCGCTCCTTAACTTGTCTTTATGGAGGCCTCCCCCACCCCCTATTCGTCACAGCTGTCCGACCCTCTTCTGACCATCGCGTCGCCATTGTTCGTAAAGCTGCAAAAAAAAAGCGTCCACGTCCAGACACGCAGTCTTGCCATCGTGATAAAATTTATTAAATACTGGATTTTCGATAATGTACGCCACAATATATTGTAATATCCTTTTCAGGGGATAAAACATTAATTTATCAATTGAACAAATTTTAATCAATTTGAAAATTTTACATTTATTAATTTAAAGAGAATACATGAACTAAATCTCAGGGGATTTTGGGTCTCTCGAGAAGTGGAGTGTGCAGTTACTGAAAATAGAAAATAAAATCATTAAATATTATTCAACCAGCACAATGAGCAAGTTTCACAGCTTTTTAAGAACTTGCCCACAATTACTGGGCCTACAAACATCCAACTTCACGAATGTTTCCGCGTCTCTCTGGCGTCTTGCAGGATTTTTATCGATGAAGGTAGTATGAACCAGATCCAACTCATCTGCTCTCTAGACTCATCTGACAGATCCGTCGTCCGTTCTCTCCGCAACTCATCTCCTTCCTCGAAACATCTGACCTCTGCAAACCTCTGACAGCATCTGACGACGTCTGACCTCTGCAAACATCTGACAGCATCTGATAACGAGCCACCCATCGGCTCTCCTTTTAAATTCTCACACGGGAACTCCCCGCCATCGGTTTTCGTACACAATTCAGGGGTTCCCCGCCATTGGTTCTTCACAAAATTCCGGGGTTCCCCGCCATAGGTCTTTTACAAAATTCCGAGGTCCCCCGCCAGCGGTTTATTTCACAAAACTCCGGGGTCCCCCGTCATTTTTTACACACGCCCCGAAAGAATTTCCCGCGGGGGATCCCCTTCGGGGACATTATTGTTGGCCTCGCTTGTCGCGCACAAAACTTATAACGTAATAACCTCTTGTTGTAGGCCGAACTCGCCTCACAATGCCACAATATCACCAAAATCCGCGTTTTTTCATTACTATATATATATACATACATATATATATATATATATTGAAACGTAATTAAATAAGGCTAAAGTTCTTTTTTAGGACAGATAGGAGCGATCTTTAGCCTGTGGGTCGACGGTATTACACGCCGATCATAAACCATAAAAACAAACCACAGGATTCAAGCTTTCTTTGGTTAATAGGTTACATGAGGGTGATCCTGAAACAGGCAACTCCGTTTTAATAGCATAGGAGGGGCATTGAAAAGGAGGGGGGTTGTGGAAGATAGAGGAAGGTTGCCAAGAGTTGACTAGGCCTCCTCGGCCTACCCGGTGTTTCACCTAAAGGAAAACCCTAAAATCCTGCGCCAGGTAGGTCGGGCATTGGGTACTATTCTCACATCCTTCCGAATGACGGGAAACGGGTCTGCTGTGGAGTTGCAGCATTTCCTTCTACGTGTCTTCACCAGTTTGAGGAGGTACTTTGCTGACTGATCCAATGGGTTCAGAAAACAACTCTTACCGTATGCCCAAGGTCCTCGAAACCAGTACATCCACCTCCTAAAATAGGTGTAGGCGCCTCAGCATGTGAGAACTTTGAAAAAGCCAGAGAAAGTATGAGGCATACCCGAAGGAATCAGGTGAGCCCCGCAGTCAATCTGGAGAAGAAATGCCTGCGAGAGAAAACTCCCACAGGATTCAAGTGATTTTTTATGGTTAACAGGCTACATGAAAGTGATACTGAAACACGCAAATATCCTTTAATAGCACTGGAAGGTCAGCCAGGTCTTCCTAGGGGGCGTATCTATTGCGCAGTGTGAACTGAACGGGGGATTCCACGTCGTCAGGAGCGAAATTTGTATAACGACAAGCAACATGTTTTCCTAGAGACGCATAATTTTTGTCGTATCTTCGTGAGAATGAGCCATTTTGCAAAGAATGAAATAGAAGTATTAGCTGTTCATGGACCTCATTCCATGGCTCCTTTATTTTTGTTGTCAAATAAACATTTGTCGGGTAACCATGAAGAGGAAAGAATAGGCCTATTGCAAAGGTAGCAACGTGTTTTTAAAACAAGTGGAAGGTGCTTACCAAATATTAAGCAGCATTAGATTGACGAAGAAAACTCTGATCCTGATAAAGTCCTTAAAATATCTCATCAAAATATCCATTACTCATCAAATAAGATAGACCTAATAGATCAAAGAGCAAATGTGGTTATATTGATGCAACATTGACGCAAGAGTGACGTGATTTTATAAATGCAACATTGTCGTTTTAGTAATAGGTAATTTGGACAATTTTTTGAGGCATTGGAAAAATTCATTGACTTAGTGATAAATAATTGTACCTACAGCGTGGGGATATAAATATAAATTGGGTACAAATGAAAATCCAACTAATATTGTGAAATATATACTAACCATGTATAGTCTTATGAACTTAGTAAATGAACCAACTAGAATTACAAATACAAGTAAACCTCAAATTTATTACATCTTTACTATAATACGTTAATATAATAAGTTTATACATAGTATGCTAAGAATTATCCAACCATTTACTTCAAGAACTGTTATATAAAAATTGTTTGCTCAATAGAAGTGATAGATTGGTAGCATTCAAAATAAACTTATGAAGGAAAGTTATTAATAATTTCACTGGGATCCTTATAGAAACAAACTGGAAAGAAATTGACACAGCTAAAAACATAAACGATAAGTGGTTAGTTTTCTGTCATCTTATGAGAGGCTCGAAATAAAGCAAAATAAAATTAAAGTATGTAATAACAATAAGCCTAAAAATATTTCAGAAATAGCTCAAAAATGATGTTAAGGATATGTAAAACTTTTATTGAATGATTGGTGAGGATGTTTGTAGAATTAAACATAAGATCTTAAACCAACAATATAATGAACTAAAAAAATGTAAAAAGGAATTTAATAATAATGTAATAAGAAAATCAACTTCTCTCGTACTTGAAAATAACTATCACAAAGTGCGATATTATTTACGAAAAAGAACACAGATGACGCATAATGAAACAATAATTAGAAATAATATTTACACAAAATAATAGACACGTAATCCCTGCTAACTTGAACAGAAAAATGTATAAGTCATCATAAAAGTTTCAAATCAAATAACCTGGATGGCAATGCAGTTTTCAAGAAATGTCTTCAATCGTCTCAAACCCAGACAGCGAAGGTTGGTCCTCAATAAGTGAACCAACAGTCGGAATTTCAGACAGTGTGGTGATGCGTCGCAAGCCAAAATATCCTTGAAGTTCTCAATGTAGGTGGGCTTAGAATACGCGTGGACCCTCGATGCTGGATGACGGCGTTATCGCGTCCTTAATTGCGAATAACCAGTGGATAGACGGCGTATGCTAAGTGTCCCTCTCCGTTGGTTGGATCGACGTCTCAGTATTCTTCGCACGATATTGCTGAACTTTGTTGACATTTTTAAGTACGGAACTTGATGCAGACTCCTGGAGCGCAAAAAATACATGTAGTCCGTTCGACGATTCGAGGTGAATTGTTATGTTTAGACCAGAGGAATGAGCTCCTCGGATGAAAAGGGGTGTGGAATAAAAAGTGGAGGCCATTTCTAAACGTATAAAAAAGCATATTAGAATGAAATAGAAATAATTAATTGAAAGTGAATTAGACAGTAAATTATAGAATAGTATTCTACATCGACTAGAATAAAAGAAGTAGTTAGATAATTAAAATAATTTTGTAAAAAATGTACCCCGTCCATACAAAAGACATTAAGATGACATGCCTAACGATTATTACCATTCTTAAGCTCCATCTCACGATTTAAGACACTTGTCTGTCTGAATACCAAGTAGTTTAATGATAAATATACATCATAGGTTATAGTGTATGTTCTTTGAAAGTAAATAAACGATCTTTTTGTTTAAAGGAAGAGGTCATGAAAGCTTCTGAGAACCGCGCTGGTTTCCGTGAGCTTTTCGGCAACCGAGGGAACCTGAGGGCATTGTACCTTTCTTGTGGCCTCGTTGGTTTCCAGCAATTGTGCGGGATCAACGCAGTTCTGTTCTACGCTCAGAATATCTTCAAACTGTCCAAGTCGAGTCTGGACAGCAGCGTGTCGGCCATAATCATTGGAGCTGTGATGTGTTTATCCTCTGCTGTCGCCCCATTCGTTGTGGACCGCCTCGGAAGACGTCCACTTCTCATCTTCTCTGCTTTCAGCATGGCTGTCTTCGAGGTAAGTCGCGCACCGTCTCTTATTGTAGACACGACGCCAATTGATTTGGACGAGTTCACTGTCTTCTCCATTGTACCGTGCAGACACCCTAAATGCAGTCAGTGAGTTCAAGACAGTTAACTCAGACCAACTTTTCCTCCTGTTAGTTCGAAAACTAAATGGCGAACACTGAAACGTGCAGTGCACTGGAGACGTTAAAATTTATGATGTATGAAATCGAAGACATTTTGTGGAATTTTAAACGTATAATATTGCAAGAAAAGTATTTCGGAGATGCTGCAGTTACATCAATTTGTGGTTTCGATACATAATCGTTGGTGTTAATGCTTGTCTCTTGTGTGACTTCTTGTCATATTGACAACAGTTTCTCAAATTGAGATACAAACTGGCTCAAGTTTCTTCGTCTTCAAATGATACACTGAAGTACATAATATATTTCGTTTGGATATCCAATCCCTTACCCGTTTCTGACGTTTTATCTTATTTGCCTTCAATTCAGTAATTAAAATATTAGCTACAATATTTATTCCTAACTACAATGTGTCCAACGGAGTACGCTGTGAGATGTCAACTATTTTTCTTTCAAGTTAATGAATAGTCGTCAAAATTTACTAGCATGCGAGTCAACTCGCCTTCCTACAGTGGTTTGTATCATTGTATAAACCTGCGTTTATGTAAAAGCAATATTTCAGCTAACAACAGTATTCGTCTATTTGCGATGGAAACTGCACGTCAATACGCACATTGAAAACAGATGTACTCTTCATTCTATGTTTGATTTAAGCCTATAAATCCATTTAATCCCGTGACTTCTTAATGTACCTGGGCCACATGTCAAACGATCATTTATTAAATCGCTATGACCCCTTGTGCATTAGTTGAGAAATTTTCAACAATCACTACGCAGAATTCTCAAAATCTGGCCTTACCCGTAATCATTTCAGATTTCTAAAATATTCTATTAATAATAACAATCGTCAAAATCCACTTCAGAACTTAATCTCTTCGTGATACAAACTTCTTAGTGCGAACGTGCAGTTTAGACAGGTTTGTTTAGTATATCGTCCATGTTTATAATATCAAACGACAGCACACATTAGTCAAATATACAAAAACCTTTTGGTATTCTTCCTGTTTCGTAGATTTTGCAAACTATCCTGTACAGGCATGATATTGCTTCTTCACCCGATGATCTTATCAACTCCGCTGGAATGTTATCAATTCCTGGCGCTTTATAATTGCTCAGATCTGTCAGAGCCTTGTCAAACTCCGACCTTAAAATTTTGTCCCCCAATTCTTCATTATCCACTTCCTCCTCTTCTTCTATTACTGACTGATCTAATTTCCACCGTGATACAGCTCTTCTCCATATCCCATCCGATCACCTGTTGTTCTTTCTAATATTTTTTCTTTTGTAACTATATTCATTTCTCAAGAACATTTACAATGTATTCATATACGGATTTACGTAATCGCATTGATAGTTATCATTAAGCACAATAAATTAATTTCATTGTTAATTACTTTTTTACTATAATTATTATTAATATATATATATATATCATATTATTAAATCCCATTTTCAAATTATTTAAATGTCACACTGAGTATTGTATATTTAGGATATATGTTGGCTTATACTTTTACTTCAAGTGAAAAATCAACTTGATGTAAAATAACATAGGCATTACATACGATTGGACGTTTTTACATTGGTACTTCAATCCCTGGTAACGGAAACTCAGTAGACGCAGACAAATTGTTACATTCTGTTGCGGTCTGGATCAGCATCTCAGTAGAAAGAAAGCAATTAATTTTGTTCGCAGATAATACTTGCCCAACAACTATTTTATTTTAAATTTATTTAACTTCTTGTCGTAGGATTTTACAGACTTTTGACCACAATGATTATTGTAAACAGCATGGTTAAATGATTATCCAGTACAGTTCACGAAATGCCGGAAATTAGTTCTTCTGTTTCCTATGATGTCATGTTAGCTCGTTGTTCGACCGGCTGTATATCATTTTATAAAACCAAAAACAACAAATAGTTCTAACGCGCCGAATTTTTCTTTGGATTTTTTATAACTCATCGTTCATTTATGGTGCTAATAGTTTTAGCTCAGAATAACAAAAGCTTACTGAATTTAATTTAATTTTTAATCTAAATTGTATATATATATATATATATATATACAATTATACTGTTTATAAATTACGAGTATGAGGGGTGAGAACGGAGACACAATCACTTATACTTCTACAATGTAATCGTGGACTGGACGTTATTTGTAAGTTTCTTTACTTCTGCCGAACATTAATTCGTGCTCTTCTTATTTCAGGTTATTTTGGGCGTGTACTTTTACCTTAGTATAGCCACAACGTACGATACTTCAAATCTTTGGTGGCTGCCGGTCACTAGTCTGGTGCTGTTCATTATTGTGTACTGCGTAGGTGAGTATATAAATTACATTTACAATACCTACAATTATTAAGAAATTATCTAAGTGTCCGTCATCTTAAACTGTGTTAAGTATAGAATTAATTAGCTTTTCGACAGATTGTTTCAACGATCGTAGGGATAAATAATGTAATGCAGTTGAAGTAATGTTACGTGAACTTCAGAAAGATGTGAAATAAGGATTGAGAGAATTAAATTATTTGTAATAGGCGATTGATAGGACAGAGCGAGTATTTAATTAAAATAACGTTAACACTATCTTCAGAAAGACAAGAAGTAAGAATTAAATCTCTGACAAGAGTTGGTAGGACAGGCAAGAGGGGAGGAGGAAAATAGAGACAGAGGACTAGGACATAACGCGAGAAAAGATTAGCAGGATTAAATGCGATTGTAGAGGTACCGAAGTAAGTTAGTAGAGTATAATAATGGTACAAATACGGAAGACGGAAGGTAATAAATGTGAGTGTCGAATACAGAGAAGAAAGAAGCAGACAGATGAAGGTAATGGGAGGGAGACCAAGGTAATGGAGTAAGAAAGTATGAAGATTTTATCCTGAATAGGAGGGAAGTAGAGTGCAATAAAATAAAGAATTTAAATAAAAGTGTTCCTAAATCTATATATTTTATTATATATTTGTTAAAGACTAACATATTTAATCTGTTTTGTAAAAAGTATTATTCGAATGGAAATATGATTCATACGCGCTGTAACGCTTATCCGCTCATTCGTATCAGGTTAGACCAGGAGTAGCCAACCTTTTGCATTACCAAGCGTCAATTTTTTGACAGACGAGTTCAGATGACTCGAGCATATTTTATAGTGTCATACATTTATGGTTAGAGGTTGGTAAATAGATATGAGGATAGAATATTCTTCACTTAGGCGATGAAAAGGAAGAACTTTGACGCAGTTAAATTAATTAATTTACGCCGGTTTAATGAAGCACCAACTTATAAAACTCAAGAATGATCCTCCTGTACGAGAGGATGATAGCTTCATGATTCTCGTTTGGTGAAGGTAACTCTGGATTATAGTTGTTGGCACTGGGAGCGACATAGACTTTGAACCTGCCATTGTCTGTTCTCCCCCCTCTCTCTCCCCTCCCCTTCCCTCCCTATCTCCCTCTCTCTCCCTCCCTCTCTCTCCCTCCCTCTCTCTCCCTCCCTCTCTCTCCCTCCCTCTCTCTCCTTCCCTCTCTTTCCCTCCCCCTCTCTCCCCCTCCCCCTCCCCTCCCCCTCTCTCTCTGCCATATGAATTGTTATTTAAATAATATATTTCTAATTTTTGGACATTCATTGTATTTATTTTGTACAACTGTACAATGATTTCTAAGAATGTTAAGTGACTTCTCGTCCGAGAAACTAAATGGCTCAAAGGTGCAATGTGCCAGTTTTAATCGTCCAAAACACCTCGTTTAGCCACCTCTGTATTAGACGAATGCCGGCCCGGGCGCCACTGCATCAGCCGAATTCATTAATTATTTGTATAAAAGCAACATTCGCCATTCAGGGAGCTGATAAACGTCGAGTCAATACACATGAATTCTTGAGTCGGTCATGTCACTCTCGGTGGTTTTGACTTTAATCAATTAATTTTGAGGGGGGATTATTTAATAATCAAATACGATGACTCAAAAATTTCAAACATTTTAAGACACAACAAAAATAATATTTATAATTGTGGCCAAATCTTAGCCACACGGCTCCTTATTCATTGAATGTTACTTCCCATAAACGAAGTCACTTTAATACGCACTTACAGTTACAAAAATAATTGCAAACATTTATTAAATACTAGCTATGCCCGCGTTTGTTCGCGAGGCACTTGATAACAGCTCTTCTTATTGTGTCATAAAAAATAAAATAACCGGTATAGAACTTTGATAAAGGTGAATTTATTTCATATATGGAAACTACGGTACCGTTTATGTATCTATTTTATTTTTCGTATCTATGCACAAACTTTCACGGTAATCGGATGTCCGGGAATTCAATTATATTATGGTGACTATCGTCAGCGGGGTCAGTCCCGAGTTCAAACCTCCGTCCCCGGGTGCGAGGCGTATTCTTGGCTTTGTCCCCAGAAACCAGCCTGGACTCTATTAGGACGGATGATTAGGTTACGTTTAACAATTTATTATAAGATTATTAATTGTATCTCATTAATGATTAACAAATTTGCGTGGAGCTGAAACTAAAGCGAACACATGTTGAAATAATATATTGTTCGATGATCTCGATGTGATAGATTGCGTCCACGCTCCTGCGTTATGAGGTATGACGACGTGTGTAGTCTTCAGGTACGAGTTTTCACACCTCTGTCCGGACTTTTATCTTTGTTGATTCAAAGCGAAAACAGGCCTCTAATTGTTCTCTAAAACTTAACAATCTCTCTAACTTTGTCTCTGGCCACCACTCATCTTCATCTGCTCGCCTAAACTGAACTGTCTCCTAGAACGCTCCTACGTCTGTCACCGCCTATCCCGTCTCCTTCACATCTGACAACCGTCTCTCATCACCACTTGTTTCAATCTCACAACCGGCTCTCCATACCACTTCCACCTGCCCCTCCTGCGATTTATGCGTACTACGCATACTACCTATGGAGAGCTTTGAAAGCATACCCCAAAACTTTGTCCGCTGCTCTACGTTAAACGACCATCCGAACGGCTTACGTATTGATATTCAAAAAATAACAAGAATAGCTTAACTAAATTTTCTTATTACAGTACATGATTATTAATTTAAAAACTTAATTTATTAATTCAATAAATGGTCACAATTATAATACTTTTCATTAATTTGAAATATTTCTTTTTATCATTAATACATCTTTAATTTAATATTATTATTAGCTGTGGCTGATACAGACAGACTGAAACAAACAGTTTTTTTAAACTGTTAATAATTTTATAATAAAATTCTATTTGTCTATTCATTGTCTTAATTACTAGTAATGAATCATTTACAAATGCGGTTGACATAATGTGGTTTGTATTGGTACTATTGGTACACGTAATCCCTATGACGGAGTATTTTTATCTATGAGCGTTGACGTAGATGGATGACTCATCACTGAGACGAAAAAAGAAATTCACAAACGTGATACGTCATTGAACGACTAACTTCCGACATTGCGTATATCATATCAAATATGACAATATTATTGTAAGTACAAAAGCTTTGAATAAATAGGATATATTTAATTTTGTTACACTGCTCCGCAGAATATGAGAAGATATAACAACATGTAGGACTTTGACCAAGAGAATGGATAGATTAATAGGCCACGTTTTGGTATATGAGAGTCTTGTAAAACTGGCATTAAAGGGAAGTGTGTGGGTAAGAACAGAAGGGAGGAAAAACATGGAATACGCTAAGTAGATTAGGGAGGATGTGTGATGTGGTAGTTATTTAGAAAATAAAAGGCTTGTGTAGAATGGAAGGTTGCATCAGACTAGTTCTAGGACTGAATACTACAGCAACAATATGAAAATTCAATCTCTTTTATAAATACGTGCTTGTATGATATATATATATATATAATTGCAATCCTTACACCTAATTTTATAGATTATATCTTTTCTATCTAATGCATCAATTTTTTTGTTTCTTATAGTTGATATATTTATTCGGTTTACTAATTGGTTTCATTATAATATTGTTGTCACCAAAGCTATGATTAATAAATACTCTTTTTATATTTTTTGTAATACCCCCGATATATGACATACTAATATAAAATTAAATCATCAGATAACTTTTTATATCCCAAATTTAAATTTAAATTTTGTTGCATTCTGTATATCATTGGGATTATTGCCCCGGAAATTTTCTAATGATTCATTTAAAAATTTTCTCAATTTATATTTATTGTAATATTATCTTCATGGGATAGGTTAAATATTATTTAAATTACAAATTTAAAAGGTTTGACAACTTTATATTTATGAATTTCATCTGTACAATGTTTACACAAAACAATATCTCAGGGGATTTTGGGTCTCCCGAGAAATGAAGTACGCAATTACTGAAAAATAGAAGAAAAATATAATTTAGATTTTTATGTAACCGACAAAATGAGCAAGTTTCACAGCTAAATTGGATTTACCCAAAATTATTGGGCCTACAAACATTCCAAACCACGCATGCATCCATGTTTCTCAGTCTTTAGGTATGTATTGCTGCTATGGATGAGTCACCAGCTTCAGTTCAAGCCAACCTTCAGTTTTGCGACTAAAGTGGGCTAAAACGAGATAATTATTCATGCGCGAATTGTGGGATTTGTGATGGAAGATTTAAGGAATTATCCGAACGAGTTTATTTGTCAATTTATTTGAAAAAACTAATAAATGATGCAATCTGGAAATACAAGATTATCCTCAAGACTCTGTCTTTGCAGACAAGTTTTCAACCAGTAATTATTTAACAATGTTTTCTTTACCGAAAGATACCAATTAAATATGTATATTATTTATAGTATAATAAAGAAGAAAATCTTCTCGGGTTTCCACCTGGGTGATATCGTAGAACAGCGACGTTTCGACGTCTTTCCCTGCCATCGTCTTCAGGGCTGGGGAAGCTTTTCTTTATTTGGTTCAGCAAGAAACCCTTCGATATATTATTTTCAATAAAGTATGTTACTTTGTCAATAAATAAATATTGCTTCGTTAGCCTTGATATATTGCACCAGATGTTTCTGGAATGATGATTTAAAGATCTTGATGATAAATTGCGTAGAAAACTTAAAATCTGAGTCGTAAGCTTTCATAAAGTTTTATCTCATTTCTCACTACTATGCCTTTTGGTATAATAGTGATGATATAAAAAATAAGATTTCAAAATATCAATTTAAAGATAATTTTCCATACCTGTTGGCTCGAACCTTAATTCACTTAATAAATTTATGTGAGAAAATTATTTTCTTTTTAAGATCCATGACTTTTCCCTCTTAGATCTGGGTTCATTACGTTTTTCTTTAAATCCAGGAAAAGCACAATAATTAAGTCGCCCTGGGGTACAGTAGACAATCAACACACAAGAACTGAGAAAAAGTACGAACTGAACAGTGTGCGCTTTGGCTGCAAAACTTGGTATTAAGATTTACCTTCAGACTTGGATTTAAGAGGCAAGTTTTCAGGTAAGACGGGACGGACCGTGCGGAGGGACCTTTAGGACCATGTACCGCCATCACATTCTTTCACGTTTTGGAGAAGTTCCCTTGCCGCATAAAGACCTGTGATGGCGAGTGACTTCTCTTTATACTTAAAGGAATCAACACCTCGCACACTGAGAGCTCTAATGAATGAAATTAGGGAGGAAATGATTGTAAAGGGAAGTTTTATAGAACGGCTATAATTTTGAGCTAACAAAATAGAATATCAAGTAAATTATTTGATTTGTCACCTTTGAACTAAACTTTTGGGCATATTATAAAATATGTATTTAAGCTAATCTTTAAAGCAAATTAACAGAGTTCTGATATTTTGAACAATTTCCGTTTATTCGGTACATCCCTATATAATTTTTCTTTACATTATACTATTTTGTGCGTATTGCTTTTCCAGATTTTCGTAAGTAAAATACCCCATATATAAATAATACGTATTTATATTTTTTTTATAGAGCATGAGACAAACACCCAATATATCAACCTACCTAATGCAGGTTATCTAGTGTTTTTTCTGCATCTCCTTTAGATGAATACCAGGCAGGATCCTTACACTATATAGTCTTGAGGTCCTGACTGCCTTACGTCGTAAGGCGAGACACCGTAATATTAACTGTTGAACCCGAACATTATGACTACCTGCTTTATAGGGGATTGGTCCATTTTTGGACGTAATACAGATGGGATTCCACGTGTAATTGATTCAACAAGTTCTTGGTAGGTTTCGAAAGTGTCTTCATAAATTTATAATAGGATTATGGTCTGGAACATGTCGGGAAGACAACTAGCATGAAGGTTGGCTCAAAATTGTGCTCCGAAACACTTGTACATGCACTAGGAGATCTGCGATAGATCGCAGAGCTGATCAAGGTTATCTGATGAGGCGCCTTTTCACTTGCATGGGGTTTCAGCCTTATTCAACCACTTTATATAGATCCTAATGACAGTATAATGCAAACAGCTGAGGAGCTCAGACGTTTTCATGATTCTCCTTTCCAGAAACAGAGTCACAACATTATTTCTATGTCGAAGTAATTTATATCACTGAGTTTCCCATGGCACAAACGTCTGATTTGCTTTTATGCCTTCCTTGCCGTAATAAGTGCCCGCAATTTCTGACAATTAGGTGGCACTCAATCTCTGGTAAGGTTTTGGCTCATCATTGTCCGTCTGTCTCGATTGTCGTTACTATATTATACAACTAAGTGAGCACAAACATATAAAACAAAACTTATATAAACATAAATTTAGTGTTAGCAACATGTGAACGTGAATCTCGCATATATTAACTAAATGCAAGTTCCCAGCAGCTCTACATCCTCTATCCTAGGATGGACCGGTGTTCTTGCCGAGGAGGGTGCAATTTTCAGCCGCTTCTTGGCTGTGTCAAAACGGCCGTGTATTCCCGGGTTGAGCATACCAGCTCAGACTACATTTAAACTTAGAAGAGTGAACATCTGAGGCTAGAGACACAAACGATGCGTGGTTCAGGGAACACATGGGTGCGGGTTCCAAGGCGACTTTCCGCTTATTTATAATTGTACCAAATCATAATAATTCAAAAAAACTTTAAGTTATTAGCATAATTTCGTTTCACCACGGCTGCTCAGCTCTACGATGATAATATTTCGTTTCCTCCAATGTGGAAAAGATAAGGCGCTAGGTATTTTTATCAGAAATACTAACCTTCAGCAGTTAAAAACTATTTAATCAATTCAGATTCATGAGTAACGTTATCTAGTACAGAATGTGGTCATTAAACATACTAAACTTCCTTCCACTCGTCGGAAACTCACTTAGCATACAAATATGTCAAAACCTATAACTCCGTTCACTTATATGCTTTGTGCTCTATTTCAGTCTAACACCATGTATTTTTGTGGGTTTTCCGTAAACCGTTTATAAAACACGTGGTCGTGAGGATTCTCGATCCACCACAAACGTCTTTCTTCTACAACATCTTGCCAGCGACTGACTAAAGCAAACATATCCGTTTTCGCCTTATTGCAAATATAGGATCACATGATCTCGACAGCCAATCATATGCACACCTTTTCCCGCGTTTGGCCCAGTTACCTCTCACAATATTTTCGTTTCACAGCGAAATATCACGGGCACACCCCGTGAGTAGAAACTACGCAACAATGGTGTTTGCTCGTTTGTGAAGGCGCCTATGTCGCTTTCTGGAACAGGATGTAACCATCCATATACAATATATATATATATATATATATATATATATATATAAATATATGATACTTAAAAACTATAGATAACAGCTTGTGCATGGGACCACCTGGTCAGCTTCATTGAGGAACGTACAGCGCGTTCTTTATTTTTGCTGGTTTTTCGTGAAGGATGTACGTAGGTAGATTTATTGCATTGGGTAAATCCCTGTGGTAATGATTAAAATACATAGAATCAAGTAACAAAAGTTAATAAAAAAAGTAATACGTATGTAATAGAAAAAAGAAACAAAGAAACACTACTCCATTACTCTTATAAAACTATTTATATAAAAACTAATAACTATTAGTTGTGCCCTATTACTCTGCTCCTTTTATCTTTGCCCTGCGCTTCATTTCACTTCACTGTAATAACTTAGTTTTAGATTTAAAAATCAGAGACCATGCCCCCCTTTTAAAACATACGGAGGGAAGAAAAATATTAGCAAGAACATCTGGAAAACAGACTGATAATTCTATATAAAGAAGTTAAGGCGGAAATAATATCTATAAGAGCTGTATCACGATGGAAATATAGATCAGTCAGTAATAGAAGAGAATAAATAGTTGGGGGAAAAATTTTTAAGGTCGGAGATTGACAGATCTGAGCAACGGTATTCCATCGGAGTTGATAATATCATCGGGCGAAGAAGCAATATCACGGCTGTTCAGGATAGTTTGCGAAATCTACGAAACAGGAAGAACACCAAAAGCTTTAGTAAATACATTATCCTACCCATAGCGAAGAAGACAGGGCTGATAGATGCGAATAGATGCAGAATAAATTTCACGTTCGTGACAAACCTGGCTCAATGGATATAATAATTTAAATTATGTTTAAAAACTGATTGTTAAATTTCTTATAATAATTTAAATTATGTTTAAAAACTGATTGTTAAATTTCTTGAATTAATTTTCCAATCTACTTTTGCGATTGTTGAACTGTTTCAGGTTTCGGATCGCTTCCCTGGGCCGTCGTTGGGGAGTTGTTTGCCACTGAAGTGAAGAAAGTCTCTGCACCTTTCACTGCCTGTTTCTGCTGGTTTCTAGGATTCATAGTGACTAAATTTTTTGTGGACATAGTTGATGCTTGGAAAACGTACAGCGCGTTCTTTATCTTTGCCGGGTTTTCCGTGATATCTGGAATATTCGTTACAGTGCTTCTCCCAGAAACAAAAGGCAAAAAATTTGATGAAATTCAGAAGATGCTGAACGAATAATGGAAAATAATTCAAATGATTAACAGAAATTTGCTCAAAGTTGATTTTCGCGATATTAATATCTATGTGAAGCAATTTTTTTTATTAGAATTCACTCAAAGGTTTGTATGTCAAGATATTTCAACTGTAGGAAGTTTATAGGCTACGTCTTAGCCTTACTACTAAATATAATTAATAATAGTCTGAATAGTGAGTCTCCCTTTATTTGCGCTTCAACGATAAGAATCGACGAAAAAACTAATTCCGAATGCTGTGATTGACAAGAGGTCGAAGAAATGTGTTACTCATTTGGCACCTTCAGCCACGAAAGTCAATATAACAGGTGGATCAACAAAAGTTATTTTGAACCTGTTGAAATTTCGATAAGTAATTTACTATCAGATCATATGTGCTATTCTGTTTTACATATACACTAAACTGTATTTTGCATTAACAGAAATTTATAATTATTGAACATATTACGTTATAAATCAGGTATATCCTCCTTAATCCAAACCTCCATCTATTACTCGAATGACACCATAGCCCTCTTCCATAGCCACCCACTTCTACCTCCACACAGCCGCAGACGCAAACGGAACGTCATGATGTCTTATTAACTCGTATGAAGAAATTGTAATTTGTTTATTATATTTATTATGAGTTAATGTTTATATTATAATATCTCAAGAATGTCCGAAGATTTTTAATTCAATAATGAAAACTACTATCATTACCTGCTATAATCACGATTAGGTTTCTAATTTTGTGGTTGTATTTAGTCAATGGACTGGTCTGATCCATGCTAACCTATTTTACGCATACCTTTTCATTTCTACAAAACTATCACATCCCACATCATCCCATCATCGGGTTGACTCGTATTCTGATTATAAAGTTATGAGCTAATACCTAATAAAGACCTAATAAACAATAACAGTTGTAATAAACTTTTAAACTGATAGGCTTAGTTCCTTTTATAATAGGCAGCACGGTAAAGTCTTAATTCTAGCTAAAATAATCGTGACTAAAAATTAATTACGAAAAAAGAGTTCACTGGTTCCCGAAAACTTTCCCAAATGATTTTTGTAAATAGCAATATTAAATTTGTGAAATGATTATAGAAATAAAGTCATTGTTCCGTATAAATAAATGATTTTATAAATATTAATTTTTTGCTACGGTTTTTGTACATATTGATAACACCCCCCCCAGCCCCCCCACACACACACCTTTCTTACTCAATTCATTCAGACAACCGCAGAGTCGTTTTAAAAGAATCGACTCTTAGCAATGAGTGACACAACTAAAAGAATCAATTTGACAATCACTAGGACGGAATATTTTTAAAAATTAAAGATTTGAAAAGAATTTTCAACAGTAAGATGAGTTTCGTTGTTCAACACCTTATTATGTTAATTTCAATATTATATTTAAATTTAGTATGAAAATATAATACAGCTGTGTGTGAGTGATTTTTAAAAAATCTACCCATAAGAAAGGGTAATTAATTTCTTTAAACTCTAACTTATGAATATCCTTAATTAATGCAGAAGCCATCTTGTTGATAGGAGATTATAGTACCTGACACTGTTGTTCTTGAGCATTAGCCGCAAAATTTTCGGTACTTACAGAAACCACACACTCGTTGTCGACGTCATCCAGAGATGATGTAGCGTAGATGGTTGTCACGAAAGTTTCTCCTTGACAATGTAGGAAAGTCTTTGACACCTGCTGGTTTTATCGAAGTAAGCTATATATATATATATATATATATATATATATTGTAATATACTTTTTGGGGTATAAAACATTAATTAATCAATAGAACAAATTATAATCAAATTTAAAATTTTTCATTTGTTAATTTAAAGTGATTACACGGGCTTAATCTCAGGGGATTTTAGGTCTCTCGAGAGATGGAGTATGCAGTAGCTGAAAATAGAAAAAACAATCATTAAATATTATTTAACCTGAGCAATGGGCAAGTTTCACAGTTTTTTTATAACTTACCCACAATTACTGGGCCTACAAACATCCACCTCTCGAATGTTTCCGCGTCTCTCTGGCGTCTTGCAGGATTTTTATCGATGAAGGTAGAAAGAACCAGATCCGCAACTCATCTGCTTCCTCGAAACATCTAACGTCTCTGCCCACCTCTCACAGCATCTGATCTCGTCCGTACTCTCCTCAACTCGTCTGTCTTCTGCTCATCTGCTCGGACCACGTCTTTCCTCTCCTCAACTCGTCTGACTTATGATCACGTCCGTCCTCTCCTCCACTCATCTGACTTCTGACTACGTCCGTCCTCTCCTCCACTCGTCTCAAATCTGATCACGTCTGGACACGTCTGCTCTCCTCCACTCATCTGCCTTCTGACCACGTCCGTCCTCTTCTCCACTCGTCTCAATTCTGATCCCGAGCCACCCATCGGCTCCTCTTTTAAATCCTCCGATGGGAATTCCCCTCCATGGGTCTATTTCACAAAATTTCGGGGTTCCCCGCCCTCATTTTTTACACACGTTCGGCGGGGGTTTCCCGCGGGGGTTCACAATCGTTTTTTTACACACGCCCCGAGGGAGATTCCCGCGGGGAATCACCATCTTTCAGCCGACTAGACATTGTTCTTGGCCGAACTGCGCCTCATAACGCCACAATACCACAAAATCCACGTTTTTTTATCACATTATATGTAAAGAGCGTAGGTGACTATCCCTACTCTCCGCCACCAGCCTAAATTGTGTAGCAAAGAATAATCGGGATATTGCCCAAGCTAATTCGCCGGTTTGAGCGTGGGGGTCTCCGGTTAAGTTAAAGTGATGAAAAATAAATAAATAACAAATCAACATCCAAACAAAATTCTTACTCTAGCAATTTCCTATGTTTAGATAGTTGGTGCTGCTGATAGGGCGCCACCGCTTCTTGGAGCCGAATTAAATACACACGTATAATAAATCAAATATACTGATAATACAGGAACGATGGGAATGTAACGAAAGAAATTAAACAAAATTAAAAAGTAGAAACACAAATGCTATTAATTTTGAATGAAGTGTTTGGCCACAACAAATATATCGGCCTACAAAGTTTTTTTACAATGACAGATGGAGATATTATTTCTTTTTCTCGACACTGGAGCCGACGTATCAGTGATTCCGCCACAAAGTAAACACTTAGTGCCAAGCAAGCTCCAACTGTTCGCAGCAAATGGAACCGCCATTTTTATCTACGGACAATAGTTGGTGAAACTTGAGTTAGGTTTACGCAGAGTGTTTCATTGGCCATTTATTGTGGCGGCGGTGGCGCAACCTATCATTGGCGCGGATTTTTTACGCCATTTTGGGTTTCTAGTGGAACGCTGTGGAAACAAGAAGCGGGCTGCATTAAAACAGCCAGTGGGAAGTCCAGTTACCATGCTTTACTGGCCAAATTCCCCGCTTTAACTGAAACAGCTACAGCCCCGCGAGAAGTTCGACACGACGTCACACACTGCATCCAGACGACGGGTCCGCCAGTATTCGCACGTCGTTACAAGCTGCAAAAACGGAATTCGAGTATTTGGTGGCGACAGGCGTCTGTAGGCCGTCTAAAAGTTGCTGGGCGTCCCCTCTCCGTATGGTACAAAAAGCTAATGGTGACTGGCGACCATGTGGGGACTACAGACGATTAAATAGTGTCACAGTTCCGGACCGGTACCCAGTGCATGCAAGTATTGGCATGAAAGAAAATTTTCTTCACGCTCGATCTTGCGAAGGCATACCATCAGATCCCAGTCCGAGAAGAGGACATCCCAAAGACCGCAGTGACTACGCCATTTGGACTCTTCGAGCATGTCTTCGAATACCTCGCGCTGAACCGGCCTGCGCCGAAACGGCTGCGCCCAATTGTCGTTGCGCCGAATTGGCTGCGCCGTACTGACGGTGCCGAATCGTCCTAGATCCAGGAATAGGGGCGTGTGCAAAATGTTCTCGATTTAATTTACAGACGTTAACGCGCGTGTGCGCTAGCGCGCTTAGCCGTAATTAGCTAAGCAGGTCACCTGACCTAGGTCTGGCAAGATGGCCGGAACTAAGTTTGAGGGTGAATGTGAGAGATGATGTGGTGAGAGTTTTCAGTAAATACGTAGTTCTGGCAAACGTAATTTTACAGAGAGATATACGGCGGGGAGACGCCGAGTGTCTGGACACAAAGCTTAGTTCTGTCTTAGTCTTCCAATAATAATGTGAGGCTGTACACTTCTCGATCACCGATCAGGCAAGAATAACTCGAAGGCTTTCCGTCCACTCACGCCCGGAAAATTATTACGCCTTTCCGGCACTCTTCAGAAACAAATGTCCCACCCTCTCCACTACACAACTGAATTTGCCGGTTTCCTATGCTATCCAAACCGCGCTCTCAAACGCAGCAGTTCTTTCCGATCGCCAAACGCCTTCTGAATGAATTATACGCGTTCTCTCTGAACACGTTCTCTTTATTCAAGTTCTTTCGTGTCTACCACATGATGCCTCGAAGTGGTCATCTCACCCCATCCACCAGTTGTAGGTCTTTAAAAACCCGCGTAACAATAGCCATCTGCAGGGTCCCGTCACGTGATCGTGTCGTGCGCCGTCCAGCTTTACCCGCGACAAAAATACGTCAGTCTACGTCGTGGCGCGAAACTTGCCCAACAAGTCAATTGTAGTCGTCTTTCACTTATAACAATAACTTTACCTAACGCTATGGTTTCCTAGGAAAGCGTTGTCCGTCAGTTGCGGACGTAATGCTGCACGTTTGACGGAAACGTCCAATCTGGAGATTGAAGTTAGAACGACGTTAACGCTGACGTCCCGTTTGTGGTCAAACATCAGGTATAAGGGTTGACCGTCAGAGCAGGTAGTGAGAGGATTAATTAGATAGTGGACTTCTATCCATGATACTTGGAGATATTTTATATGGCGTTTAACTTAAAAATATTATTTAGATATCAATTCTACGCACCATTACAAGAAAAATGTTACCAAACAATATATACTTTAATGAATTTAAGCGCAACATATTTGATACAGAGCTAACATATATATATATATATATATATATATATATATATATATATATATATTATCGGGAAGTTTTTAAATGTTTTGTTGTTACTTTTATTATTATTATTAACGTAACTAAAAAATTTTAATTAAATTATATACAGAACGTGAACTTAAATTAGCTATTACTACTACATTGGACATTTCATTAACAAAGCTATATTTATCCCTTTCATTTATTTCATTTCACATTGGGAAAATTTTAGAAAATTTAATTATTATTACAAAGAATATCGAGTCTTGAAATATGGAGTAAATATCACTAGTAAAATTCTGGGATATTTTAAACTGATTTTGAAATGCAAATATTATATATTTTACTAAACCTGTAAAATTATTTATATTATTAACGTTAGTATTAGCTTTTACATTCCCCAATTCATTAAAAAAGTTAATTTTCCGTTTTAACATAGTTAAGTTCACTTGACACGAGTGAAACATTATCTAAAATTTAATAATTGTTCCAAAAAGAAATGAGTCTTGAAGAATGGAACAATCATAGATAATATAAATGGAGGTGAGAAGAAATACCAAGTATACGTTTGCCCAAACGACCTGAAAGGTTACCTATTGGTATAAGTTACACAGGTTCAATTCTTTAAATCCTCATTACTTACTTCTGTCGATCAAACTTCCTTTTATTTTATTGTGTTCTATACCTATCGATTCTACGCCCAATAACAAGAAATTATAATAAACAATTAATGAAATTATTGTACTGTAATCGTAATATAATTTAATAAAAAATTAAATGAACTTTATAACAATCTTAAATAAAGAATTTTATCCGACTTAGTAAAACACAAAGAATGTTATTTTAACAAGAGTATTTTTGACTGTCGACATACTGGGAGTATATTTGTGGTTCATATTGTGACGTTTTCGATATCGGTTTGGTCATGTGTTGAACAAGAATTAAATAATGTATCGGGATAATATGAATAAATACCCGGGCAACGCCGGGTCTCCAGCTACTATTTTATAAATATAAGGGGTTAGAAAAAGATAACAAGATTTTTATTTTGCTAACCCACAATATATTGGGTATATTCACTTAAAAATACATTGGCATTCATGTGACTTTATAAGTAATCAAAGTACTTTTGGAATTTGAGGTTTAAATGTTTACGATTCAGCTGGCTAATTAATGGTTTGGTTTTGGATGACAATGTCTTTTCGTTTTAAAACATATTTTGTGTCACCCTATGAGACGAAGAATACCAAGGTTATGTTATGTATTACCGTTTATGGATGGAAGCTTTCGTCACATTTTCTACTGGCTGCATAACCGATAAGCCGATATGAAGGGTCATGGGTCATTTGCCTCGTGTCGGCTCCTCTCAGTCCAACCAGAGCTGCAGGCCGCATCACCCTACTACAGGTACTCACAGTCATCACACAGAGCCTCGTATTCTAATTAATTCCTTATGTCTCACATTCATCTGGGCAACCTGCAATAACTTGGTTTAGTTCGATATGCAGACGAATAGTAAGTAAGCAGAGATTGATAATGTATTTAGCACGTACAGCATCCTTTCAAAATCAAACCCAAACAAAGGCAGGGTCTTAATGTTAATGGCTTTTTAATCTTCACATCCAACAAACGAATGAGTAACATGTCAAATAGGGACTGAAGACGAAACTATCATTTATGTTAGTACATTAATTATATTTTGTAAAGCGTGTTGAATAAATTGTCCTCATTATGTTTCTTATTAAGCTGAAAAAAATTATTACATCATCGTAACATTTCAATACCTATCGTCAAATCAATGTTTTTAGCATTTATAAATGATTTGGCGATAGGTATTGACTCTAAGATAAGATTATTTGTATCATTTACAGAAAACTTGGAAACATCCAGGATGCAAATATTCTTCGATCTGATCTAGACACAATTCGTCGTTGGTCGGACGAAAATGGGATGAAAGTAAACGCGGTAAAAAGTAAATCGATTGTTTTTAAAAAATGAGAAACGTTTTTCAAGTTGAATGTAAATTAGGGGATGAAAATATATTACAAGTAGACTCTTGTAAATATCTGGGTGTAACTTTGAGCAAAGACTTAAATTGGGGAGAACACATGAATTCAGTAACTGGGAAAGGGTGGAGGGCACTTCACAAAGTCAATACAATACTGCGGGAAAGTACCCGAAAGATCAAAGACATTGTTTATAGGTCCTTGGTTCGGTCTATCCTTGAGTATGGGGCGGTGTGTTGGGATCAGATACACGCGTGGGATAGGCTTCAAAACCGGGCAGGAAAAGCAGATATTTGTAGATGAACGGGTAATCTGGAGGAAAAAGAGGGCCAGGCTTTGTGCACTTTACAAAGCGTATACAGACGAACCGGCCTGGAGTCATATCATAACTCGTATTCATTTACCAGCTTATGTAGCGAGAAATGATCATCCATTTAAATTAATCAGAGAAGACAACGATCGGACGTGGGTAAATACTCCTTCGTAAATAGAACCGTAAAAGATTGGAATGATTTGCCTGCAGGTCTACTAGCGACTTTTCCGAAGAGTGTCAAATTATTTAAGGACAGAATTATGGAAATGGTTTAACTTAATTTATTCAGGCTTAGAATTAGTGTTAAAGTATTTGTATATTGAATGTTTATATTAGTATAATTTTTTATTATTATTTCTTTAACTTATATTCCTTTATTGGAATATTAAATGTATGTTGCCACACGTAATAAATCTATCTATCTATTTCTCCATAGTTCAACATATTTCTATTTTATATTTATTACTTCCAATAGTTTCACAGAATTAAGACTGAAGATGATGCTGGACAAGTCACGTGGTAAAAATTACCTATACAAACGTACATATGAAAAATACATAAATACAAAGATAAATAATTGTGAAAAATTTTCTTACCGAAAAATCATATCTCATACGAAAAAAAAAGTTTTTAAGGTACAAATTCACTAAATTAAAGAAAAGTTATTCAAAACTGACAGTCGTTTCCATTTTAAATATATCTGATTTGTTTAAGGTCCCTTGGAACATAGCAAAAGTAAAATAACCAAACCATCTTTCTTACATGTAAGAGGTCTGAGTTTGTGATGAAAATCACTATTATCAACATATTACCGAGGTCGGGAACCCATCAATCCTAGTTACAGACTTCTGCAATGAACTGTTTTTAAAATGAATATGTAATTATATTTTTCCTTTATATTTTGATTGTTAAAATTTATTAAGAATGTAGTCGATAATCGAAATCCTTTCATCCGGGCCCTGAGTGTCAACATTTGATCGGAGCGGAGGATTACGTTAGATGCAATTATCAGTACACTGTCATAACTAAAACTCATATCGTGAATATACACAGTCACCCATTTTTCCTTACGGATAGGATACTTTATTTCCTCATCGGTGGCCGTGACATCCGTGTGTCCCCTTTTTATATTCTCCGTAAAATATTGGCCTTCGCAATTTTGCAATATTTTATTCTTATCAAACTCATTAGACATTTCCACTCGTCAGCGAAGTTATTTATAATTTTCCTTCAAAATAAGGAAAATAATGATTCCTTAGGCCTCCATCCTGTGTAAGCTTCTTTCATATGCAGTAATATTTAACTGAGTTTCAAATAGGAAGAAAAACGATGATGGGAGCAATGAAAAACTTAATCAGGATGAATTTGTAAAAATTAAGCGCAACATTATTATTATTGGTATTTAAAAATCAAGACAAACGTATCCTAATGTTGTCTGAGAAGCTACAAAAGTAATAAAAATGAAAACATTTTTCTTCAAATTTATTTTTATTTTCGTACATAATCTCCTTGTAAGCCTTCACAATTCTTCCAGCGACAGTCCCACATATTTAACCCTTCCAAATAGTGCCCGGCGTCTTCCTCTGCTAATAATAAGGTGATGACCTCATTTTAGCAAATGTATGCCCTCCAAGCGCAACTGTTGGATTATGGAACAACTAGTCGTTTGGGGCTGGATGTATTGAGAAAGGAAGGAGGTCAAATAGTTCCAATCGTAATTCGTGGATTTTCGCCAATGTAAACGCTGAGATGTGAAACGACGCATTGTCTTGGTCAAACAAAATATTTTTCTGCAAGTGTGATAGTTATTCCGCAATTTCTGCCTTCAGCTTGTCAAGTGATAATGGGTTGTATTCTCCTGTAATAGTTTGACCTTTCTGAAGATTAAGGATTAAGATGACTCCATGACTATCCCAAAATATCTATCGCCAATCAGTTTCCCAACCGAAGCCAATTGCCCCCTTGTAATTCACTGCTTTGGCTGTATTTTGGTTTCTGGTGTGTATCCAAGTTCGTATGCAGTAATTAATCGGAGCCCAAACTCTTATTTATTGCGCCTAAGCTGCGACAACAGAACTTTGCAATTGTTTATTGGAACACGTTTCCGAAGTGTGCCGAACACGTTCTTTAGGATTATTAATTGCTTCTGCTATCTGACTTTAATTCGACAGTTGTATAACACCATTTGGTGAACTTGAGCGGTGTTATCGTCAGTGGTTGCAATTTTTGGACGTCCGGCGCTTAAATTCACCTGCCCAAAATTTCACGAAGGTAAATGATGGAGCACAGTTCAACCCATTTGATGGTTGTAGGAGTATTTACTTTCATAAACAAATATATTTTGACAGCTTGATTCTCGAAGTTTCCATTTTCACGAAAATTCTCATATCGACCCACTCCAACAATTATCAAAAAACAGCTTCGCGTACAAAATCGCCGAATTTTTGGTGATTACTATTTTAAAGATACTCAGACATATTACCTTTGTTGACGAGTGCTGTCATCTTCATATTGAGGTCTGAAACGTTTCAGACCATTCACGTATAAGCAATTGTGAAAAACTCATGTACCTTTGTTATTTCTGAACATATTATCAACACTTTTGATATAAGGAGAGTAGTAGTAGCGAGAAAAGAAAAGATTCTAAAACAACGTAGCAAAAACTGTATAGTATTTGTTTCGGTTCGTCTTGAATTGAAAGAAAAAACCTTATGAATTTACTTATGGGATCCGATATGCTTATTTAAAGATCATTATCAAAGTTCTGTTTAATTAATTTAGTAAAACGAATATTTACTCTAAAATAAAAATAATAAGCTTTAGGAAAATCTCTTTTATAGGCAGACCTTAATATAAGGCAACAAAAAAGATAAAGTGATGTAGAAAAAGACCAGAATGGGGATTATCTGCTCATAAATTGGATAAAAGAAATGAGTGAACCCAAAATAAACACAAGAAGAAAGGAATAATATAAGTGAAATAGTAGAACAGGAAATATTAGATCTGGATCTAATGTGCCAACCACATATCACATCAAGATGCTCAAGAAAAAGAGACTAATAAATTAGACGAAAGTAAATCCACCATTTTTATAAATTATTCTTCATCTCGACGTACAAACCCCGAACGAAAATATTTCTGCATCCATATTTCAAAACCATGAAAACAAAATGTTTTAGCCGTCATATTGAATAAACATCTTAGGGAAAAGGATCTTTACATAAATATCTATTAGATTATTCATTCTCGCGTGAGACCTACCGATAAAAATTTGGTCTAATGGACTGATTGTTACATCGCAAATTACGTAACAGCAGATCCCGCGTTGAGCGAGGAAGAATGCGAATGTGCACATGAAGACGAAGGTGTACCAATCTGTTTTTCAGTGGTGATTTCCATATATCGTTTTGATACGATCAAGATTATATTAGAGAATATCTGCTGTCTTCTTTGCTTTAACTACCTATATTGGAGGAATAGTTAGGCAGTAGTTACATTAGACAAATGTCACTGCAATCAACATGCAAATCATAATAACCGTGTGTGATGAGCAAAAATATGAATTTACAAATCTTAATTAAGTTTGAATGCTTATTAAAACTTAATGTTTTGTTAACTATATCCGAGCTGTTGAGGCGAGACAGCAACGAAAGGTCGTTCGAGGACGTAATATAATGAAATGATGTCTTAACAGCCTATGTTTAGAGGGTCCGCGCAGTGGGAAATGATATAGAAATCAGAAGAAAAGCTGTGTGAGATCCGTAAACACCAAATCACAATTTTAATATACCACACAGAGAATTCTTAAGGGCTCCATGATTTGACCAAAATTTTGTTTGGAGAAAAGCAAGTGCACGTTGTGCGCTAACGAAATTTTAAATTAAACATTAAAGTAGTTTTTGTAGAACAAGCGAATTATGAACAATCGATGACCAATGTACGTAACGATGAAACTTAATGGGGTTGGTACGATAAGATTAGAAGAAAGGGAAGTAAGTTTTTATTAAAAGCAGAGTACTGTGCCTTTAAGGAAACGGAAGTGATCTTAGGATACGCGGCAATATTCTTGACAAACAAAGCTAAGACAGCATTATATAAACGTTCTTCCATAAATTTTTCTATTTCCATGCTGATTTCTTTTGTTTAAAAATTTTACAGTTAAAATTTGTTCTATATTTTGTACTTTATTTTTTATTAAAATTAAAAATTTTTATACATGAATATAAAAATGGCAAAATTTTTAATAAACAGCTCTTCTTTCCTTGGCCTTGGCCGCCTACCGGGTCGAATGGTAGCTGTCATCTTACAGGACACATCCCGAATTTGGAATGGCACGTGGTCAGTGTATCGATTCTCCAGCAGTTTTAATCCCAGCTTCCGTGACAATGACGACACAAACATCCAAGACCATGTCAGGAATCGATCCCGGGACCGCTAGTCACTAGACCAAAGGAGGTCGGAATAAATGGTTACATAATGATCATTTAGAATGTACTTATATAAAGGCATCCCAATCTGCAGACGAAAAATATTGCATTCTGAGGTAAAGCCTTCATTAATTTGATAAATATGCTATTCCAATCTCTAATAGATCCCTAAATACGACCTCTGGTGATTTTTTTAAAAAAATTTATGAGCATGGTTCTGAAGTCGATTAATGTCTTTACATCATGCCAGCTCGATTTTACAGAATATACTACAAATATTTCTCTTATTCTCGCTCGTTTCATTTATGTGACAGCCTCTCTAAAAGTTATGCATTTCAGTCTGAGCCTAGTATAATTTTGTCACACACATCTAAATTATTTCCACCGTCTGTTCATGTTCATCCCTTCATGAGTCCGAACTCAACCGCGCCATACATAACTCTGGAATCGTTTGAAGTAATGTTGTATAAACTACTAGTTTAATGTATATATGTTCTTCTTCTCTATTTATCAATATATCCCTGTTTATAGTGTGAATTTTGATGTTAAGCATTGTTATTCGTATAATTTCACCCAAGCTCAGTAGGGCCAAATATATGATACTAACCTATGGGCAATTCGATATGCGTCACTATAGAGAGTTCCAAAATATTAATTACACACTATTTCAATACCAATTAAATGGATACTTAGTTAATTTAAGTAATGCATTTCTGTTATCTTGTTAATGGTGTCACGTGAGATCGTTTCAAGTTCATACGTATGAGTTTTTAAGATAAGTGACATCAGTGGCATTTGACCTTAGACCAGGGTTATAATCTAATGAAGATATGTTACCGAACGCGGTTGTAAATTTCATCTCAATGTCTTAGGTCAAACATGATTTCTTTAGTCGTGAATTTTTTCTCTCTTAAATCGAGAAAATTTCCAAAGTTTTTGCTTGGTCGCATACGCTTGTACCTTCCACACTCTTCTCTAAACCTATACTCGAACTTGTTCTGCCATTACGTACATAATCTCTTTTATAACACTCACAATTGAAGCTGTAGTAGTTGACTAGTCTTCGTGGAGTGCTCTGGTCTAGTGGCTGCCTCGCACCACAGAGGTCACAGGTTCCAATCCTGCATCGGCTTGGGCTTGGGTGTTTGTGTTGTTTGAGAATCCGTATGATACCTCTTCATGGATAAAAGTACCCCAAATCGTGTCCTGTCGCTAATGACCTTGCAGTTGATGCGACTATAAATAAAAAATACTCTGCTCATATTCGACCAGTATTCCTTCAAACTACGGTACCTACCAGGTGTAGCTTTGTGTGTGTGTGGAGAGGGGGGGGGGGTTAACACGTTACATGAGGCTGATCTAGTACTATGGAAGGGAATTTGAAATGACTAGAGCCCCCGTCCTATAGTTTAAGGATCCTACCCGGTATTTACCTAAATAAGATGCAGGGTAAACCTTAGAAAACTTGCATCAGGTAGGTTGGGCTCTTGAGGGTTTTTCCATAAAATTTGAAATGCAGGATGCGGAAGTAAAAATATGACTAGGGCTCCACGGCTCTAGTAGGATAGTACCCGAAAGAGATTCAAAATAAACCCTGCGACTGAAAGTTATTTATAAAAAGTTTGTAATCTTGTGGACGTTTTTAATTACTTTCAGGCAATATTTTTTGATTCATAAATTCAATTTACTTTGTTTTTACAATTTATTTTATCTTTTTTCCTTATGACTGCCGAAATTGGTATCGTATTCTTTCTCACAAAGAAGTGTTCTATATCCGCACAGTGATCAACATTATACCCGTATTTATAATACCACATATTAAGATGATGACTTTTAAATAAAGTTAAACTTGTAAATGACAGATTTTATTTTTCATGAATACTTTCATGCGATGAATTTTCATGTAAGTAATAAAAAATATTTCCATAGGGTTTTTACTGCTACCCATCACAGTTGCTATGAGACTTCGAACTCCTATGATAGGACGTATATGCATACAGTGTTGCGGGTGAATGGCACGAAATTTTTTCTTAATTTTACAGAAAAAAAACAAGAAAATACAGCATTTTTTGGTTTATGCCTTGCGAGGAAGCAAAAGACCGAACATCTGATAATCTTTTGTCCTCAAATTCATTTCCATGCAAACTGCAGACAGCAAATCCCCTGCTTATAAAAGCGGTTTTAATATTACTCCATTGCAGAGGTCCCTTTTACCGAAAGGCGAACGGAATTTTTTCATGTTGGAAACGTGGTTATTTTATTATATAAATTAAACATCCCATAAAATATTTACCAGGTATTTCAACACCATTATCATCAAACTTAAAAAATCTTCTAGTTTTAATAATCTATAGATTACCTACATTATTTTGAGGATACTTCTACAATTCTTCCATCCTCGTTCTGTAAAAATTTCACATTTCGTATTTCATCTCTGTATTTAATTTTCACTTTACTTACAAATTACCTCATAAATTATAGCAGGATTTTTTAAAAAATAATTCTAAACGTTCATTTTAAAATATACCCCCAAAAATTACTTATAAAAAGAATTGCACGCCATATTATTCCCCCACAAACAAGTATAAAAAAATAGCGTCTCGTAAAAGTCTCTTATATGAAAATCAACCCCCTCTGTATGATTTAGTCGATATCAAAAACAGAGGATTACAGAAGACACAGTATTTCAATTGAAACTCTTGAAACTCACTTCATTATTAACATTAAACTGAATTGCGTTTTAATCAATATTGCTCCACTTCCAACTTAGGATAACTCAGTGCCTCAATTTATAAATGCTTTGTAACGACACGACTAAGTCATTCAAGTAATATTTTCATTATATCGTATGGCTTCCTCACTTTATGATTCTTTATTTTCGTTTGTGTGAACTTAAGAAATATTTTAATTAAGTAATTTATTTATTAACGTATCCAATTCATTTTTATAATAATTTATTAACTTATTAAATTCGCTACATTACAGATATAATCAAATTCGCATCAACCGTTCTTCCAAGCAGTTAGAATCCCTCTTCACTATGGTCCAATAGCTGTCAGACTTGGCTTCTATCCACACGGTGGTCCAATACATCAACCAATTGGTAGACGGCCCGTTTCACACTCCTCACTTTGCTTGCGCATATTGGCCTCCTTTGATGTGTGAAGAAAAACGCTTCTAGAGACCAACATAGGCCTATTTCATTTCCAGCCTTCACCGATATCCTGGTCGTGGCCTGAAATGACCCACCTTGGACCATGGTGTGTGTAGAAGGGCCATTAAAATGATATGTTGCATGCAATATCTACTCAACAATGGTTTTCATTGGTTTAATTCAGCCATTCTTCTGTCGTTACACAATAATAACTTACATTGAAAACATTGAAAATAAACCAATGTGTAGTTAAATTTCTAAAAAAATTAATAACCCCACATCATCATAGTTTGTCCCTAATTATACAACAAATAAATCATTTTACATGCGTAAATTGGTTCAGATGGGACACCCTCTCATACATTAAATATTTCAAAATAAATTGTCAAATACAATAAATCGAAGCATGTTCGACCCTCTGGGCTCATACCTCATCCACTGCTATCTGCTATATTATCACTTATAAAACTGACCACATGTGGTACACAACTGACGGCAGTATCATCGCTGTCGCTATGCTTCATAAAAAGCCTGAGTTCATTAAACATGATGAACAAAAGCATATATAACACCTTATAAGTTGCAAATATACATAATAACAAAAGTGATCACGTTCAGTGTTTTACATTTATGTTCTAGGTGTACATGATGTCCGGGCACATACTTCAGGAGCAGAACAGTCGCACGGCGCTGACAGTAACCCCTGCGGTAGTTTCCAGCAAGGCTCCTCAATACTTCGCAGCAGCCCTGGGTAATACTTCTCGTTTCATAACTTACAGTTTCTCCTTTGAATAATTGTTCCTCAGTAGGGACATTAACAAGAGTCTCGAATGTGGGGACTGAATTCGTTCGTAAATCACTTTCAAATCTACGGATCGCACGCCTATAATAAGAAGAGCTAATCACAGGACTTTCGTATGCCATTCCTATGAGAAAACTTCTTTCCTATTTAAAACCTCTTTTTTGTTGAAGACAGAACTAGACAACAAACTGACCTGCAGGAAAATTACAGTAGTGTTTCGTCAGTTTAATCTCCACATTTCTTCACGTCCTATGACGAGTACAGTTCCTATGCACAGCAGAGACAGGAGAAGCGGCAGAGACCGGCGGCCACGGAAATGGCGACCTGATTCAAAGAACTAGCTCCCTCTGTGAAGTGAGTGATCAATGAATCAAAAAAATGAGCGGTAGCTCCGTTCTTTTGATCCGATAGTTGGTTCAGATGCTTTTTGAACCACTCATAAATCAGACCCAGAGCAAGGGGCTAACACTGCTACGTCCAGTTTGAATCAATCATTGGCGAATAAATTATTGAGTGAAAGTAAAAATTCTGCTCAATACAGCCAATTGCGAAGCTTTAAGACTGACGAGGGAGTCTATAACATTTGGCTGCATATGCCTTTGAAAACACTTACTCATTTTTTAAGAGACCAGCTACATGATGGTAATCAACGTCGTCGCAACTTTTCTTTAATAGCCCAAGAAGGGTTGCGGAAGGGAGAGCAAGGTAGCCAAAAACGAAATAACAGTTTAAATACCGTGCAAATGTTACATAATAAATACCAGTATACAAAATAAAACACGAGTTTTTTTTATTGATAATCATTTCTTTATTTATTAATAAATAATGAAAAAAATACATAATGTCATTCACTATAAAATAATATGGTAATTCAAGGAAACAAGGTAATATTCGTTTCGGTGAATCGAGTGCGGGGAGTAAACCGAAAATGTATTATAAATGGACTCCCTATAACAGAGGGCTGTAAAAAAAGTATGAAGTTTATAGCACTTTAATTGAGTATTAGTGCAATATGCCCAAAAGGACACTTTAATGATTTAATGCGAAAAAAGGACACTTTATAAAACAGGCCGGACAGCCTCATGTGCCTGGCGGTATTTTAACGCTTTGAGCGGTAAGTCATTGTAGACAGAACGCTTAGTGACGCAGTGCCACGCCGGGTGCATGTTATGTATGTATAGCTGAGCTACGGAAGTTTCTTCCAGAAACTCCTAGAATACGCTGGTGAAACGTACTGGTCCATAGATGGCAGTATAAACGCCAATTGTTGATTTGAGAATTTTTCAGAGTTTACGAGTGAACTGAGGGAAACGAACACGCCTTAGACCGAGAACGACTGGGTGTTGGCAAGTCATGACCGATAGAAATTCTGTTGCAGAGTATGACTAGGTGTAGTCCTGTGCGTACCGACTAAAGCTTATGTCGCAGAGGGTACGACTGGGTGTGGCCAGTCTGTGGTACATTGAGGGCTAATAAAGCTGTGTTTCAGACATTGGTGCATGTGGTTAAGAGGTAACCACTAGGGTTTGTGTTCGAGAACGAGAGTGGAGTGGGCAAGGAGACAACACGCCTGCAGTGATGGAACAATGATTGTTAATATGAGGAGCTTCATGTAGAATAAGTGACTTTCCAAAGCTTTTTAGTAGAGACTAAATTGAACTCTATTCATGATAACTAAAAAGTGAGGTAAAAGTGGATTGAAGTTTAACTGAAAAATAACCAATTGCAAAAGAAAATTTTTCTAAATTAAGCTGTAGTAATATCTTGATAAAAATTTCAACCCGGCTGAAGTTGCTGAAACTGCAGTTCTTGTGGGGGGGGGGGGTTAATCGCAGTTGGTGGAAACATGATACGGGAGCACGGCAGCAAGGGATACAGAAATTAGGTATCGTTGCCAATCTGATTAGTTACTGTAAAAATTGTCTAGAGAAATTTCTGGCGTAAATACTCACGATCAATTTTTCAACTATTATTTATTGCTACTATCTAGTAGGTTCACCTATACAATACATCTCATGCTCTAATTTTTTATATAAATGTTCAGAAATTAATGTATGATTGGTGTTACTAAAGAAAAGTCGATTCAAGTAGTGTCCAATTCAAGATCATTGATTTGTAATAAATTTCGTTCTCGTTTATTTTAAAAAAATTTACATTTTTATTTAATTCCTGATCCGTAGTTAAAATTTAATTATTATAATATATATATATATATATATATAATGAGCAGTAAATTATCATCATCCTTCTACTGAGTGGCTCTGAATTGGAAATCTACTATTAGCTGTTTATAGAGCTCCTGCCTCCTGTTCATAATTTAACCTCCCAAATCCAGCTTCGAATTTTTTAAAAAATTTATTTCTCTATTTTTAGCCTGCTTTCTTGTTTCCTATAGCAGGCCTTAATTACAATATTTTATATCTTGTACACTTTTTTTACATTGATTAACCTGTTGTTTTACCCCAATAAGTTGTTTATCTTTATATGTCACGGTGTCTTTTGGATGCGTTTAGCACGCAGCATATGATCATTCACTGCATGCTTCAGTATCGCAACTTGGCACAGATATTTCTGTGTACCAAGAAGAATGTTATCCATCTCTTTTTCAGTGCGTGGAGAGGCAGTAGGAGTTCCTTCTCGCAGCCCTGTCTCCTGATCTGTCTCGAGAGAGAGAGAGAGATCAGAGACATTCCTGCATTCAATCTTAAACCCTCCTCCCTGCATTTCCACTTCTCAATTTATGATATTGCAGTTCCGAGATTCCGGTAGCAGCCCATACTTCATATTTCACAAAGTAAGAGCTGCAACTGCTTTCTTAATACTTGTTGTTATTAATTTTTTTTAATAACTATGATTTCTGTTTTATACCATCCGGTTCCAGGAATCATAGTCCGACTCCAGGATGATGGAATTGAGGCACTTTTTTTATTCTTTTATGATGGATGCACCTGCTGACACCATGACATGTTTCTCATTTTTGACTCACTATGTAGTAACTATTAAAAAGTGGCTATTTGTTTATATTCCTATTTTCTTCGTGTTTTATATTTTTCAAGTTCTATCTCTGATATTTTGAGTGTTAATTCTTCCAAAATCGCTATTAGGTTTATATCCTGCATAATCTCCCTTAGTGTTTTTCTTCTTAAGATATCTCTTTTATCATGGTCTAGTTCTAATAATTGGCAATCCAGAAGCGTGTGTTAAGGTGTTCCAATTTCACCACAATTGCATAGGTTGTTGTTCTTTCTGCCGATACGAGCCAGGTACACCCCGTATGGTCCATGTCCGGAGAGGAAGTGCATGAGTCCCCTCACTGGCTGAAGATATCCCATTCCTAACCTTTCCCTTATACTTGGTAGGAAAGTATGAACTCTTTTCCCCTTTTCCGAATTATCCCATCTTTCCTGCCATAGATCTATTATTCTGTCGTTTATCTCTTGTTTAGTATGAGCTTCCTTATCTAGGATTTCTACTACTTTCCCTTGATTTTGTTTCTTCAGCCAGTAGCGGGCTGCTCTTCCCCTCATTTCCAGGTCCAACGGGATTACACCCAGGAGGACCACCAGAGTATCTGTAGCAGTTGTACTGAACGCTCCAGATATTCTCAGAAGGGTTTTCCTCTGTATCTGTTGGATCTTCTGAGAAGGTGTTACTAATTTTAGCCTATGCGCCCACACGCTGGATGCGTATCCAGCAATTGTTGCCATTATTGTATCATGATAAATTTTGAAAATTTTTAATGGAATTTTGTAGTTATATGTTGCCAATCTTGTTATCTTATTCATTACTTTAATACTTTTATCTTTAACAATATTTATGTGTTGCAAAAATGTACGCTTTTCATCTAGCCAAACTCCAAGATATCTTAAGTTCCTCTCTCTCCTAATGCACTGGTTGCCCAGCTTAACTATCGGATTACTTTGTAGGCTTCCTTTTAGGAACAAGTATTTTGTTTTATTCTCCGATATCATTAGTTTATTACTCAAGCACCATATTTCAATGTGCCGGAGGGATTCTCTTATTTTTCGTTCTAGCTCCGCTCTGTTGTCAGCTTCTACTATCAACATAATGTCATCAGCGTAAGCGATTACATCTCTGGTATCTTGTTGTTGTTTCATTTGCTCAAGTAGTGTTTCCACACAGATGTTCCAGAATAATGGTCCACATACCGATACTTGAGGGCATCCTTTTGTTGTTATTTTCTGTAATTTGTCATTTGGACAGCGTAGTGTGACTACTCTACCTGAGCAGTAATCCTTAATCATTTTGAACAGTGCCACCGGACAATCTAAGTCTTTTAACCTACATAAGAGGGCAGGCCACCACAGATTGTCGAAAGCCCCTGATATGTCGATTGCTATGCCAATCACGTATTTTCTGGCAGAGCTTGCTGAGACCTGCAGAACTCTGTTTATTGCGTCTTCAGTAGATCGTCCCTTTCGAAAGCCATACTGACTGTCACATACACCTCTCATATTTCTCAGTTCTTGCAGTCTTTTGCACATTAGTTTTTATAATACTTTTCCCAGGGTGTTCAATAGACAGATTGGTCTATAGTTTTTTGGATTTATTTCTTCTTTGCCTTCATCTTTTAATATTATTATTAGTTCCGACTCCTTCCAACAGACCGGGAACCGTCCCTGTGCTAAGCAGGTATTAGCTAATTCACACAGGTAGGGCACCAGCCTGAACCATTTCACTAACTATGCCATCTGGTTCTGGTGATTTCTTTCTTTTCAATCCTCCTATGATGATTTCAACTTCACGTTCTTAGAATGGTTGTACGACTAACTTGGTATAATTGGTTTCTTCGCTTCTTTTTATTTTCCTTATCTGGTCTTCATTTTCCGTACCTGTCATATCATCTGGTAACAATTTTCTCAGAAGTAGCTCCGCAGATGATCTCCAATCTGTAGTCATGACGCCATTCTCATCCATCATAGTGGAGAGGTTTTGGGGATTACCTATCTTTTTTGCAAGCAATTTGTACGGCTTTCCCCAGGGATCAATCACTAAATTTTGTTCTAAAAATCTATTCCATTTTTCATTTTTTAGCTCGAAGATTCTTCGTTTGTATTCTGCCTTTCTAGTTCTGAAATTTTGCAGTAACCATGATCTTCCTTCATTATTTTTTGATTGTTGATAGGCCAATCTGGCTTTCCTCATTTTCCTTCTCAGAGTTTGCAGTTCTTCACACCAGTATCCTTGACATTGTGATGACTTGCTCTTACGAATTTTAATTGCTCCCTTAGCCGCATGTTTGATTGCTTCTACGAGTTGCCTTGCCTTAATGTCAATGTTATTTTCTAACTTCGGCATTTCGGGAGGGAGGAAGTTATTTAAGAACCTAGTCCAATCTGCACCATTAATATTGTATTTTTCTACGCTTGACACCACTTCTTCTCTTTGGAATGCGCTTTTCCGTATTTTGAACTGAATCAGGTTGTGATCACTGGTTGTGCAGTTTTTACATACCATCCATTTTCTACCATACAAATTGCATTTTTATTGACTATTGTGACGTCAATATTTGATTTAGCCCCCGCCCTGTTCTCAAATGTAAAGGGATTATTTGGAGCATTTACTACTTCTAGTTGTAGTTCTTGTAGTAGATCTGATAGTGCTTCGCCTCTCTCATCTGTTGTGCGGCTGTGCCATAGCGCAGATTTAGCATGAGCATCCATAGTGTACACAATGGGTAAGTGTGGATATGTTTGTGTTACATTTTTGATTCGGTCTAAATAGGGTTCTATGGCTTCCCTGAACTGAAAATATAAAATGACCAACATTATGTTCCCTATATTAGTTAATAACTCTACACATATCATATGTTCATCACAAAGCTGTCTTATTTTCATTACACTTATATCCATTGAGAACACTATGATTGCTGCCGCTGGACTGTCACCCTGCAGCACTATTTTAGCTGTGGTTGGCATACCAGGTAGGTGTCCTTGTTTTATATACGGCTCTTGTAAACATACAATATCGTAGTGCATTTCGTCAACCAGTCTTCTCACCTCCTGCAAGACCAAGGAGCTACGCATACCATTAATTTGAGCAATTTTGATTATATTTCTATCATTTTCATCTTTTCTGTTCATGGAATATGGGAAATATAAAATGCATTTGATCCAGTTTTACTTGGATCGAACGCATTTCTCCCTTATGTTATTAAGTAGTCCTCGTACAAGCCCTGCAGGGTAATGTCTTCCTCTCTCCTTTTAAATGTCCCTTTTATTATTTTCCATAGTTCTTCAGGACGTGTGGGTAGTCCAGATATTTTTATTTGTAGTCTGTCCACCGCTTCGGGGAAGGGAAAGATTATGTTTTTGCCATTTTCATGCATCTTTCCCACCACATGTCTAAGACATCTATTTAGATTCAGTGGATCCTCAACCTTAGTAAGTCTTAAATTTATTTCGATATTTTTGTAAATTATAGTGGGATCGATTTGATTACTTTTAATTAGCTCATGTTCATTTACTTGTGTTCCTTTTTCTTCCTGCGAGATTTTCGTTTTTCGTTTTGATATGAGTTTTTCTAGTCTTCTTTTGTTTCTTTCTATTTTTGATGGAGATTTATTTATAGGTTGTTTTTCCTCTTGTTTTTGTATCATGTCTTTACTGTCCATATTCTGTTCTGTCTATTTCACGTTGCCTTAATAGCTTGTATGTCTCGCAGTCTTTCCATTCCTGTCCTGTTTTAGAGCATTTTTTATTCCTTTTATTACAGGGGATGCATATCTGTCGAACTGCTGTATTTGTCAGTGAGTTCTAGCTTTGGTGTTTCAGCGACGCTTGGGGCGCTGTGCGCTGGGACGTTCATGGGATACACATCCCCGGCTCTGCCGCTTCTGGAGAATCCCACGAACGCGTTCCCCGTTTCGAAAGAGGCGGGTTCCTGGATAAGTGCCTTGCTCAATCTGGGGGCGGCGTTGGGGGCGGTACCTGCTGGCGCCATCGCCTCTCGCGTTGGCCCAAAAACGCTTGTCGTCGCACTCACATTGCCCTTCCTCGTGTCTTGGAGTCTCATCGCCTATAGCGACTCAGTAAGTAAAAACGTCGGGGTTCTTACACTGTAACAAACTGAAGGGAAATTTAGTTGAATTTGCGACCAGCCGTCATTCATCTGAAGCAATCCCAATGTTTCAACAAGATGCCAAAATTTCATAGTAACCAAAACTACACAAGTAGGTTCTGTAAATTGTTAAGATCTGAGATGGCTCACTTGAATTATGAACTAGTAAGTTAATTCCGTTTCAACATTATTTTATTAATAGTTCTGCTTAGCCATTGTTGAAAGGATATTAAATTTATAGAATATAACCTTTTTTATATTTTATTATTTTTAGTCGCAACAACAGCTGTAGTTATTAGCTTCTTCTATGGAATAAATATTTCCTAGTCGCTGGACTCGAATTTCAAGGTTTGGAAACCCACACAAACATCCATGCCAGGATTCGAACACGAAACCTTTGTGAGACGAGGCAGCGACACTGACCATAACACCATGGGAAATCGGCAGAACAAAATTTTATTGATCTAAAATCAATGCATATATAAATTAAAGATTAACGATCCGTATAACAGAAAATTACAAAAAAAAAGAATTTTAAACAAGCTATAGACGATTCTACCATCACTTGTAGTACTTGTCAATATTTGTTACAAATATTGACCTGAAAAAGATACAGGGAAATCTCTAGAAAATCTACAGTAGGTTTATGGGACTCTTGGGTTCTTGTCTCACGCTCTTCCGAATGACGAGGGAGGAGTTTGCAGTGTCTTTTTTACTCATCTAGACTAAGCGCTTCCAAATCTGTGCACGTGTTGCAGCATTGTCTATAAACCCATTGGTTGCAAATAAGTAATTCCAAACTTCTTATTAAAAAAGTTTTGAAGTTTTTTTCCAATAGTAATAATTGTTTACTACTCTTCTGTATAGTATTTCCTATTGTCACGTTTCTGTAGGATCGTGAGATACAGTAACACACGCACACACGTAGAGGTTATAGAAGTTTATTTAACAACGAAGTGCTGCTCAAAGGTTCGTATTGCGTAAGCCTGACTCCCCCTCGGATCCGTTCACGTCACAATGCCAGCCCGGGCGCCACTGCATAATCAGAATTAATGGATTATTATAAAAGAAAACGGCAATTGCGAACCGCGAGATCCCGAGGAAGGTGGCCAAGATACGCGAGTTTTTGAGCCGGGCATGAGACTGTCAGGGGTCTTGGCTTTAATTAATTAATTACGGGAGGGGACGATCTAATTAACAATGAAACAAGGTTTAAAAAATTCAAACAATTTAATTTACCAATTACGGACAAAGTTCAGTCGCATGGTTCCACAATCATTAAATGTTGCTTCTACCTACTCACGCTCACATTCATTCTCACTTAACCTACCTACAAATAATTACAAAGATTTTAAAATTTATTAAATATTAAAATGTTCAACGTCACGTCCAAAATATAACTACCTGTCATTGCAGCCAAGTCACACGCAGTAAAAAAAGGGAAAGGGAGAATGCTTACTGTTTGAAGTTCTCGGTACGGCAGCCAAAGATGTACACGTTCCGCCTGGTCCCATTCATTCACAGCTCTTCGGACTGGTTTCTCTGCTGTTCCGGGTGGACAGGCTCTTCACATAGCACAGTAAACAAATAAAAATGGTTGCATCGAGTGGGGTTCGAAGACGAGTTAACATTACTGCAGTCCAGCTCGATACACCTCAGCCAACACTGCAGGTTTTCAAGAGGGGCATTGCTCCCTTCTTTGTAAAAGCAGCGTTAAGCTGTTAGTTCCGTGCTGCCCTGAGTCCCCTAGATCTCGTCGTTGGCTCGTTGTAAAGTCTTGGGCTGGCAGTCGTCATTGCAAAATCTTCGTATAATTCCGCGTCGTCGTCGGATCGGATTTCGTCTTTAATCCCCTATTCAGCGTCGGGTTCGTGATACGGCTTCATCCTTAGTACGTGGACGATGTCACGGCTCTTTCTTCGTCTCGAATTGGGATCGTAATCCTCTACCTCGACGTCGAATAAACGTCGTAGTACATGGTACGGACCAAAGTACCGTTTCAGGAGCTTATCCGAGAGGTCGACTTTGCGAATAGGAGTAAAGATCCAGACTAGATCCCCTGGCTGTTACAAAACTGGACGATGTCTTGCGTCGTATAGGTCCTTTTCTTGAGCTTAGAGCGTACGTATACGAGTTATTTGTCGGGATTCTTCGATCTTCGTCACCAATGAAAAGGTCATTCACATCGTCAGGATTATATGGTAGAATCGTGTCCGTTGTAGTTTCTGCCTCGCGACTGTGGACCAGGAAAAATGTTTGGCGGTATTATAGCCGAACGTCACGAATGGAAGTACGGCGTCTCAGTTCTTCTGATCGACGTCGCTGTACATGGACATGTCGGCCAATGTTTTGTTTAATCTCTCGGTAAGCCCGTTCGTTTGAGGATATTAAGCAGTCGTCATTCGGTGCGTTATTTCGCACAGTCTGTTTATGTTCTGTATTAGTCTAGAAAGAAATACCGTCCTCCGGTCTGTGATTGTAGTTCTTGGAGCTCCGTGCCAAAGTGTTATTTATTCAACGACGATGCTACAGCTTTTGTTACGGTGTCGGTGACGACAATAATTCACTTCTTTTTCCGGGATGATGTTGGAAATCTTCCGAGCAGGTCAATTCCAATGCGTCGAAATGGTGCATCGGCCGGAGGAATTAGTCGCCCAGGTGGTCGTTGAGGAATCGTCTTTCTTCTCTGACACTCCCTTCAGTGGTTTACATAGTGTCTGACGTCCTTAAGTTGTCCTGGCCAATACAATCGCCGGCGGTGGGTGCGTCGTGGAACTGCCGCAGAATTTCTAGACGAAGTTGCTTGGGGATGACTAGCAACCATCTTTTTCCCAATGAATCGTAATTTTTATTATTTAGTACATTATTAAATATTTCTAAGTCACATTTCAAACCGTGGGAAGAGTTCAAAGCTCATATAATCTCATTCAGCTTCGGGTCCTTTCTCTTTATTTCCTTGGCACCGAATAGACACTTCTTTGGGTTCAGTCTAAGCCCTACTCTATTCAGACACTCGAAAACAAATCGCAGTCGGTGCAGTAATCGATGAACGTTGCAGTAATCTATGATGTCTAAATAGCAGAGGCCCATAGTCCATTTCAAGTGGCGCAGCAAGTTGTCCATCATTCGTTCGAAACTTGCCGGTGCATTACACAAACTGCATAACTTTGAATTCGTAGAGTCCGTTTGGTGTAATGAAATCAAATTTTTCTTTATTGGCTTTGATCACTTCTGTCAGTAGCCTGAGTGCAAGTCCATGATGGAGAAAAACTGTGCTCCATTTAGATAATCCAGTCTCGGTAAAGGATAAACCTCCTTTTACGTGATCTTGTGAAGTCTTCTATAATTGATGCAGAATCACTAGGTTCCGTCCGTCTTTGTGACAAGGACGAGTGATGAACACGGGCTCTGTGATGGTCAAGCATCTTATCCAGTTCTTCTGGAAGAATAATGTCGTTCTGCTAGTGATACTCGGTACGCCCTTCGACTGATTATGTGAATGGCTTCCGGCATTAATTAGGTTTCACCTTCACGATGGTTGATTTGTTCCCGATTACTGCGTCGAAGCCTGTATAATATTTCTGAAGCAGTTCAATAAATTTAGTTTGTTGATCCATAGCTAGTTCCAGTGCCAGTAGATTTAAAAAACTCCATTCCGATATTAGTCGTTTCTGTAGTCTGCGGCTGGGTGGAATTTCTTCTATTTCAGTCACGTATTCTTGTCTTATTGGTTCAGACCTTACTTGGGTATGAATTGAGGATCGTTCAAGTTATTTAACTACACATAATTCTCCAATGTCATTTTTGAATGAGATGACAGACGTCGGAATAATTACTGGAGATAATTTCTTCTTTGCTTCAATTTTAATATCTACGCGGCCATTTTATGTAGGGACACGTAACTGTAACTTTGGTAGGGGTCGACGCAGGAATGGTCGCATCTTCGAGCACAAATAACTGCCTCGGTTCCTTGTCTCCTCTTTCGTCTACAGAGGCTTGTAATCCATCTATCGAAAGTTCTGAACGTTTACAGTCAATTACGGCTTGAGAGTTCTTCAAAAAGTCCCATCCGAGGAAGACGATGTGTCTACACCCCGGCAGAACAATAGATTCTAATGGCCGAATTCTCTTATTAATGTTCAGTCTGATTGTCCATCTTATGGCTGGTTGCACATATTTGTCATCCGCGACCCTTAAAACAGCATCCTTATTATCAGCGATCTTTGTTTTCTTCAGCTGTCGTCGAATCGACTAGGGTTTGTACCGACTTGTTATCCAGGATTACGTCATTTGACATTTTGACGACGGTCGTCGACGGAGGATTTTCTTCTTGAGTGGCCTCACCTCCAGGGAAGTTCGCGTCTTGGAATCCAAGTTTCAGTTTGTTCGTCCTGGTCATATTGGCGTCCGTGGTCGTATACATCCTGTCCTCGTCTAGCTTTTGCGTCACTGAATACTCGTCCCTCTCCTTGCATTATCTAACGACGTGTCCTGATCGGCCACAGTTGAAACACACGATCTATTATCCTGTGTCCTCCACACGTCCGTTTTCTTGGGGCGTACGTTGGCTCCTCCCGTGCAACGACTTTTGCATACGTGGACTTCCGGTTTAGAACGATCTTTCGCCAGGAGGACGTCGGTGTGGAGATTGGCGCCAAAACGCTTTCCACTTCCTCCCTGATGGCTTCTTGGATGACTTCTGGCTCTGCCACGTCGTTTCGAAGGGATAGAGCACGCATAATTTCTTCCCTTACGACGAGAGATGAGAGATCATTCGCATCTTCTGTTGAGGCAATCGTCACAACGTACGAAAGCCTCTCAAGCTTTCATCGAATTAGTTTCTGGTTCATCTCTTCGATGAATTGGTTTTGTTTTATGGACTCGTCCTTTAGTAACAGGGCCTAATATAAGTCCTCTGCGACAACTTCCATTAGATGTGCCTATTTCTCTTCTTTCCCCATGTTTGGGTTAACAGTTCGATACAATGCGAGAACGTTCTGTATGTATGATTGGGCGTTCTTGCCACTTTTCTGAGCTCGATATTTCAGCTCCTCTGTTGCCTGTTGAACGTTACGCTCAGAAACACCGAAGTCTTTCTTGATTTCAGCTTGAAAAGTTTCCCGACTGGTCAACTTGCCTTCTACATTTCAGAGCCACTGTCTTGTGGTTCCGTCCAGGTAGAAGTAGGCGTTGGCTAGGCATACTGTGTCGTCCCACTTATTAAATTTAGCCACTCGTTGGTACCCCTTCAGCCTTCTGCCTGGGTCTTATCCGGCGTCTCCTGTGAAGTCGGTCGGATTTCTGATCTGCTGCTGGGTGGCATCGTAGGCAGGTATGCTTCTGTCCTCTCGCTGCATCACTCTGTTAGATGGTTTTGAATATGGTGCAAATTTCGGACTCGAACCCTGGAGCCACCGGCTTTGTCGAGGCCTAATGGGAGGCGTTACCTGGCGTCTCCACCAGAAAGGTCACATTTCTGTAGGATCGTGAGATTTATTTACTTTTCTTTATATAATGTCGATTTATTCCTTTTGCTGACCCGCGATCGGTATCGTCTCTCAAAGTCATGCCATCAGTATCGTGTTAGATTCTAACAGTATCAATTTTGTTATAGACTTAATCGTATTGTTCACAGTTTATATGTAAACTGTAGTTATTAATTAATACCTAATAATAATAAATGTAGAATTTTCTAACAATGTTGTGGTTACATAAAAATTATCTGGCATTGTTTTTAAGTGATAATTTTTCATCTCTTGATGTTTGTATCCGAAATAACTATGAATCCTGTCTCTTGCTGTGCCACCGGTGGGGTGCACTGAGAAGCAATTTAGATTTCTAATGGCAATAGGCCTGGAAAATGTGAACTATTGCAAATAAATGCAACGATACCCGCGAAGTTTCCGTGTCTGCATCCGCATCGGCGGATGACGTCCTTTAATCTCCGCCCGGGCTGAATAACGGGGACAAATCTGGCGGAGACTACCATATCTGCTTCCGGCGGCTAACAGTTTAGTTTTAGGTCAACATTAGCCGGTTTCTGTCCTTCTCTCAGCGATTAACAATTTAACTTTTCCATTAATTGTCTTCCGTCTCCCATCAGCTTCTCTCCCGTCTCCCAACATATTCTCTCAGTCTCCCAACAACTTCCGTTCTTCTTCTCCAAAATCACCTTCCCATGAAAGCTCGGTGGGAAGCTACATAATTCCAAACCACTAATAAGCTGTTATCCTTAAATGACTTCTATTGGCTTTGTCTTTAACAGCCAATAGGAAAATTTTCAATTTTCTGGGCCTAAATACTGTTTTTTGCGTTTCGCCGTAAGATTCCAAATTTTCCACGGAGCCTCCCGTTTTCACCAGAAGCAGCCCCCTAATTATTGACGGCGATCCCTTTTTTCGTGAATGGGTCTCCTCCCACATTCAACCGGAAGGTTCATTCTTTTGCCCTAAGGAATGCTAGTGCTACCCACACAGCCAGGAAAACAGATGTTTCACTTCGCATATTTAATACATTACAAGCATAACTATGATAATAATATAAAATAATACAGGTCAGAAATTATTAATTTTATTACGATGTACACTTGAGATAATAATAGTATAAAAGACATTTTCAAACAATTAGAAAATTAGGCATAATTGACAAATATTTATTTGTATAAATCTTTATTTTTAGAACAGTCTGTTCATGTCAATTTTTCATTTTTTACGACCTCCTCTATGACAGGCAAGTGTTTCATTAAGTTTTTACCCGGTCATTTGCCTGCTTTATGCACTAACCACTCATTTCCTTTTTTTCTGGTGTATGATGGACCGCTTGCAGCATTGCGTTGTGGTTATCTCTGTTGTGATAGACGCTCGAAACGATGTTCTACAAATTCAGAACTTGTTTGGTCCATATTGGTCCTATGGGAACTGTGATCAGATGAGCCATTCTTTTCTTCATTCGAAGAAGGTTCGTCCGACTCGCTCTTGCTCACTTCTTTCATCATCCATAACTTTCTCCCAAAGCGCTTGTAAATGTCGTTCCTTTTCGTAAGACCACAGGTGAGACATAATGCAGCAACTGCGCAGCAACAAACGGCACAAAACCACAGTTTAATTAATATGTACAATAAAAGCACTAACCCAATTAAGATCCGCAAAGCACCATTTCAAACGACACGATATCGTGATAGATTTCAACTAACATCTCGACACCGCACGGTAAGAATGCATCCTCCTCCAGGTTTACAGTTATTTCCAGGAAAACTGCGTTGGGGTATGATCAGGTAGATGCATCGCTTCAATATACAACATACCCGTTTAGGAGGGTGTCCAAAAATTTAAAAATGTTTTATTTTACCTAACGACGATTCTGATCGCGTGTTAATGATGGGATGATTTGTTACTGTTGTTTAGTACTGTTACTATTTTAACATGTTTCGTATATGAGGTCCGCGTACAATTTTTCAATTTGTAATTGGTCCTTTCTCGAAAGACGTAGCCATTTTTATATTCTCCGTAAAATAGTACATAAATCCAAACCACTGTTGTCTTTCAGTTCGATCATAAACTTTTTGATCATTCAAGAACATTAATTAGTAACTGACTACATAAATAGCATACCAATTCAGAGTATCTTGGACGAAAATAAGTATGCTTATGTAAGTTCTGACAAAAAGTTCCCATGCGTCGCTTCACTGATAACATTATTTAACATTGACTCTTGACATTGTTTTATCAGTGCCAATTCTGAATAATTATACGAGTTACAATCTCATTAAAAGGTTTAATTCATTTCTACTTCTTTTACACTCAAATAACTGGTAATTAAACATTATGTGTGTAGGTCTTTGCTTAAAGTTCTTTCAAAAAAAAATTTTAGATGGCCTCAAATAAGTAATCATCTATCACATTATCAAAACAAACATGACGATGTTGAAAACTTAAAACTTCTGTGTTAGACACACACTAAATAAAGAAGTAACCAATAAATCACACAAAATTAATTGTTTAAATAAATGTCACATTACATTCCTGCAATCGTTATTACCTTCGTTAGATGATTAAAAATCTCAAGAGTTACCAGAACGACACATCGCGCAAGCGAAGAGTCGAAACTCGTTACGTAAACAATAGCAAATAACGAGCCACAATTGTGCTAATAAACAATATTAAAATATGAAGATCACTCCAAACGTAATAAACACTATATTTATTTAAATTTCTTTCACATTTTACATGTAGCACGAATTTTTTTAATACAGTAATATATTTGCATTTAGTTTTGGCGTCATAATATGGAGGTTTATTTACCTTTATAAAAATCGTGAATAACAATTTAAATTTTTCAGGACGGTTTCGAACTTAGTGCTGAAATCTTAAATAAATTTTATGTTTTGAAAATTTGACTGTTTATAATTAGTTTTACTTTCACAAGGTTTAAATAACTTATTTAAAGGGCTTGTCGTGTATCGAAAATGATGACATTTAAATAATGTAAATAATTACATGAGATAGTATTTAATTTTTTAATTCCATCCGGTCCAAGCATACGGAGAATACCTTGATTACATAATTTAGATCAACGCTGTATATTCTCCTCCAATAATTGCCATTAAAATAAATATTTATTTTTAATTTATCTTTCAAAAGTATGTTGATCAATTAGAATACTTTTCTTAACCGATCAAAAGTGATCTTTCGTCAGTGATTAAAGGAATGAAGACTGGTCTGTCCAGAACTTCGAGGTAAAATAGAAAAACTGGTCTGAAGACAAAATAATCTTCCAGAAATTTGAAAAACAAATTAGCAGTAGTTCCAAGAACTGAGAAGGAAATCTTAATTTATATAGATGAATGAAGTGTCTAGAGAGTACAAATGAATGGCGGGTATCTCGAGGGAGGAAGCCTTCATAAATATTGAGTACTAAAAAAATAGAAATGATGAGACAGATAATCAAATTTCTCCAAAGAAAGCCATTTTTTACTCAAGTAGGATACCGAGAATATTTTTGAATATATTAGTATTTTTGACTCACTCGATATTCTGGGAGTAAATTTGACTCTCTTAGAAAAATACAGGCTATTAACATAATGAAGGATTAAATGAATTGATTACCAGTAGATTTGTTGACTCGACTATGGAAACTGAATAGAGTAACAGGTGTAAATCTATCAAGGTTCATATTGTGACTCTGTCAACGCCCCTTAAATCACGTGTTGATAAACAATTACATTAAATTGAGATAAACTAAAATAATTAATTAAGGAATGTTTGATAATAAAACTCACATAAAATTCAAATGTTACAATGGATTGACTTGTTTCTGTGTGGATTACCGATAATTTGATAACGTTGAGAAGAAAGGCAGTTAACCACTATAGCAGATAGATTAGATTTCTTAGTTCAATTAGTCCTCTGCTGACGCAATATTACGAATTCAATTTATATTAATTACGAATATGAGTAGAATATGATATACATACCATATATGTTTAAGACTGTACGTAAATGGTAATAAGGTGTAAAGAATCAAAAGAACATATTTGGAAATACATAACATAAAACATTGAGAAAGTATTGTCACTAAAGTGACCAAATAAATAGTGCTATTGTCATTTTTGAAAGTAATATTATATTTCTACTAACCAGATATACAGACTCAGACAGCGTCTTTTTCCCACGCCCTTTGTGCAGGACCACCGGGAGCGGGTATTCAGGGCGTGCACTGCCACCACCACCGTAATTTTATAAGGCCTGCGGGCGGTTTTGTGACGTCACCTTTAAGCGACCGCCTGCAGACAGGGTCGTAGTGCTCCCTGTCGCATTACTTTGCCATATTTATGAGTATTCCTTTCTTCACTTTTAGTCAATATGAATTATAACCAATCACCGAAAAACTCAAACTTTTATTTGTCAAAGTGAAATTGTAAAACAACCAAATAATTTTTCTTTCAGTTAAAGAAACTGGCTTGGATAGTAACATCATTTTATTCTTTAAAAGCAAATAAAGTTGCATATAAAATTGAATTAAAGGATATAAATACAAAATAATAATATAATATTTTATTATTACAAATTAAACATTCAATACATCAGTATAGTTTTACAGTTTTAAAGTCTCCAGTTTTCGTTTCATGCCTGTCTTTGCCAGCACCCGTGAATCATTTTGTCTTGCACAATAGTTTTTCAGCAGAATGTTAGCTGCTACCCACAATATATGTTTCACAGTGTGTTCAACTTTATGTCCCACAGCACAAACATCAAGGGAACAAAACTCTTTACTTCTTAATATTTCATGTGTGATATGTGTCACAGCTAGTCTTTGATTTTTTAACTGTAGAAATTCTAATTCTCTTTCACTTATTAATTTTTTACTACTACATAAGTATACAGTACCATGAGTACAACATATTCATGGGGAAATTTTAAGTTACCCCTATCAAGTTCAGTCACAAGTTTATACATTTTACTATCAGCTACAAGTTCTTTGCTAACACTGAACTCATTTTTGCACGATTCACACTTGAAATGTTTATAAATGGAGTGAACACAGTAACCAGCAAGAAAAGTCAATACAGGCATTACATCTTTTTCAAGAATAAGATCACTTTCATTCATCACCACTTTTAAACTAGAATCACATTTTTCCTTGCAGTGTCGTATGTGAAAGGGCAAAATGTGTCTCTCTTGTCAATATTCCAGTAGAGCATCCGGATGTTTTCCACACATCTGACCAATTTGAAAATTTTTGTAAGTACTGAAATAATTTATCACTGGTCTGGTTTCTTAATGTTTGCATAAATTCATGCCTTAATCTTCTTCCTTTATCTGGTGATTTGACATTCACAACACACCACCATTGATATATTAACTGAATATACTGTGCAGTTTCTTTGTGGTTGTCAAGTTGATGCTTCTCTCCCAATTCCAACAAAGCAGAAATCACATGTTCATTAAATATTTGCAAAACAAGTTGAACATTTTGTCGTTCCAAGTTGGATGGATTTAAAGCTCTGAAATTAAGTCCATAACCATATTTTTCTATCTCAGACTGTTCCAACTCATACAGCCTTTTCAAAACAGTAAAGGATGCAGTTTTTATGACCATTTTTTCAGGAAAAGCATCAAAATCTAGGTAAAACATACTCTTATTTATATTGCGCTGGTTTAACCAGTTATTCCTTATGCATTTTAAAATGTGTACAGCATCAATGATATAAAATAGGGGTCTGCCTGAATTACAGGGATGAGGGTACACAATACTTAAGTTGGAGGATTTGAAAAGCATCCTGACGAATCCTGGATTGAAGTTGCATCAGTGGTTCATGGTTTCCCGCAGGTGGTTCCTCTGGATCAGCTGCGGCGGCCATGGTCCCAGTCGGATGAATCTCGGACTCAGTTTGAATCTCGGAGTCCTCTTCGGGTTCATCACTGTTGGTCGGATCTGTACCATTGATACGTCGACGGAGTTGATCGACGTGACGACGCCAGACTTGTCCATCAGGGGTCTGCACGCGGTAGGATACTGGACCGGTGACCTCGATGATTGTTGCCGGAACCCACTTCGGATAGTTTCCAAAGCCCTTTGCGTAAACTTGGTCTAACGGCGCGAAGACTCGGAGTCGTGGATTGGCTCTGGCATCTGCTTGGAGTTGTTCCTGCTTTGACGACATTTCCGCTGAGAAGTCGGGGTGCAAACGGTCTAAGCAGATCTTGAGGCGACGTCCCATTAGAAGTTCGGCGGGTCACGTGCCTGTAGTGGCGATTGGAGTAGAATGCTGGGCTAGCAGGAATTTTGCGACCCTCTGGTGCCACTTTCCAACAATCATTCGCTTCAGCGCATCCTTCGCAGTCTGAACCATTCGCTCGACTTGTCCGTTCGAAGACGCATGCTTGGGAGCGACGGCGAAATGGTGAATACCATTATTACTCGCGAACTCCTCGAACTCGGCGCAGGTGAAGCCAGTTCCATTGTCGGACACGATGGTGTCAGGAATACCATGCGTAGCAAACAATGATCGTAGTGCTTGAATTGTCGAAGTAGCGTCTGTCGATTTTACTCGAATCACTTCCAACCATTTGAAATACGAATCGACGACTATAAGAAATATGCAACCTTGATATGGGCCAGCGTGATCGATGTGAAGTCGAGACCACGGCTTCTTAGTACATTCCCATGGGAAAACAGGTGCTTTCGGTGGTGCATGACGAGTTAACTGGCACGTCTCACATCGGTTGACGACGTCCTCGATCTGCGCGTCGATGCTCGGCCACCAAACGTAACTCCTGGCTAGTGCCTTTGTCTTGACGATGCCTTGATGAGAATCGTGAAACGTCTCAAGAATGTGCTGCCTTGCTTCGCTCGGAATAACGACGCGGCAACCCCATAACAGGCATCCTCTTTGAGCTGATAATTCATGTTGACGCCGAATGAATGGCGTGAATTAGTCGCCCAACTTCCCGGCAGGTCATCCCCTCCACACCCAGTTGAGGACACGTGACAAGTGCGGGTCCTTAGACGTCATTTTCGCAATCTCCGAAGCTGTAAGCGGCAGCTTGTCCAATGCCTCAAGCAAGAGGACCTCACACGGCTGCGGAACTTCGAGTTCGTCGGTGGGTAGAGGTAATCGGCTCAATCCGTCAGCATGGCCAATGGCCTTCCCCGGCTTGTAGACCAGCTTGTAGTCGTAAACTCCCAGCAAAAGACTCCATCGCTGCATGCGTGGCGATAGCATGTCTGGAGTAGGCTTGTCTTTAGCCAACATACCAAGCAGCGGCTGACCATATAAGTAACCGTGGAATTTTTTAACGCCGCGTATAATCACAAGTGTTTCCTTGTCGATTTGGGCGTAACGACGCTCGGTATCGTTCATCGTCGCTGAATGAAAAGCGACGGGTGCCTCCACTTCCGGTGCCAACTGGTGTCCCAACACAGTTCCGGTACCGTACTGCGAAACATCACACGCCAATACGATGGGCTTCTTGGGGTCAAAGTGGACGAGAAGAGTGTCCGATGACAGCAGCTTCTTAACCCCGTGAATGCGGTGTCATGAATTTGAGTCCACTTCCACGGCGCTCCCTTGTCCAGTAGGTGATGCAGTGGCTCCGCGATGTCGGCCTTGTTACGAAGGAAGACGTGGTAAAAATTCAGCAACCCCAGGAATGCTTGCAATTCCTCTTTGCATTTAGGTCTCGGCGCGTTGTGGATAGCGACGATCTTGTCTCCAGTATGTCTCACGCCGTTCTTATCAACCAGATAACCCAGGAATGTAACGCTTGTAGTCCCGGCGATGCATTTTTCTCGATTCGCTCGAATGCCAGAATCCGGAAATCGTAGAAGCACCTCGCGTAAGTTTCCTGCGAGTTCTTCCGGCGTAGCACCCTTGATTAGCACGTCATCAAAGTATGGAATGACTCCGGGAATCCCAGCCAGCAACGTTTCGATGAATCGTTGAAAGATGCCTTGTACAGTTGAAACCCCGAATTGCAACCTATTGCACTTGAATGCGCTTCGGTGAGTGACAATGGTCTGGGCCATTGCGGATGCATCATCGACGGCGAGTTGCAAATACGCTTGCGACAAGTACAGTTTTGCGAAGTGACGATCTCCTGCGAGTTCGGCGAGGAGTCGGTTGACTGCAGGTACTGGATACGGATCTTGTCGAAGAGCCTTATTAATCGTGCATTTGTAATCTCCGCATAGACGAATAGTACCATCGGGTTTCAGAATAGGGACTACTGGAGTAGCCCATTCGGAGTCGGCGACTGCTTCAAGAACTCCTTGATCTATCAGTCGGTCGATTGCCACATCCACCTTCGGAATAAGGGCGATGGGCAATTTCCGAGCCTTGAATCGGATAGGATTAACCATCGGATCCAATCGTAGCATTACCGGCGGTCCTTTGTATGCCCCCAGTTCCTCACTGAAAACGTCGGGAAACTCTGCCAACACTGACTATGGCGACGTCGAACTCACGCGTAGAATACCGTCGAGTTTAATTCCCAGAGCAGTAAACCAACTCAATCCCAGAAGACTTCTCCTTTCCTTCTTCGAGATTAGTAGTGGCAACTTTCCATTGAATTTTCCGTAGCAGACTGGGACATCCAACATGCCTACAATCTCAACAGTTCGCTGGTTGTAGTCGCGAAGAATATACGGCGATTTCTTAAAACGAGGTAATTTGTTACCGTAGATCCGTCGACAAGTTTCCAGGTCTACGATTGAAACTTTCGCACCAGAATCCACGTCCATTTCAATTGATACTCCATTTACTCGCACGACGGTCTTTATTTCGTTCGCAATGGACGATATTTCGCACGTCTGGATATGCTGGTGGTTGTATACACTCGTCTTGGAAGGCTTCTTATCCTTTGGAATCGGCGGTGGGCGACGAGAAAAACTTCCACGGTCCCCTTGCGAGTTCTCTGCAGGCTTCGAACGACAAACACTCTCGATGTGTCCCTTTTTCTTGCAACGGCGACACTCAGCATCTCGAAATTTGCAATTATCACGAAGATGACTACCACCACAGCTTGCACAAGCTCCGATTGAATTCTGTTCACCTTGTGGCTTAGCGGAACACTTGTTCGATCGTTGGCGTCGGTTTTCGTATTTCGGAGGATCCGTGTTGACTAGATTTGCATTTATAGTACCAGCACCTCGGATTTCTTTCGTATGTCGGGTAGCAGCTTCGGCTGCTAAAGCTTTTTCCTGTGCTTGCGCGAAGGTTAAAGCAGATTCGGCGAGCAACCGGCGTTGTAGAGCTTCGACTCGGATACCGCAGACAAGTCTATCTCGCAACGTCAGGAGGTCTAGCGTAGGACCAAAATTGCAATGTTCAGCTAAACGACGAAGTTCGGCGATATACGTATTAACAGTTTCGTCCGTAAGTTGATTTCGACGGTGGAATTGGAACCGTTGAAATATTTCGGATGGTTGCGGCGCGAAATGTGCTTTAAGAAGAGCGGTTATTTCGTCATACGACTTCGTTGACGGAGCTTCCGGTGACACAAGAGAACGAACAACGGCGTACGTCTTTGCCCCACACACAGTTAAAGATACGGCTCTCTTCTTACCGACTTCCTGGATTCCATTCGCTTGCATGTAAAACGCTAGTCGTTCAGCGTAAGCGTCGCACGACTGCGGTTGACTCACGTCGAATTCTTTAATCACGCCTAATGTAGCCATTTTCTTGAATTAAAATGCCACTTATTTGAATTATAGTGTGATTGATGACTTGAGTTACGAATTTCCACTTCAGAATTTGTATTTTCGACGAACGGAATTATCATTTTTTGAATGTTCAACTGCCACAGCAATGGCGTTTCACTTTTGAACTTTGTTCACTTGCTGTTTCCAAGTTGTTTCTTCTCACCCAAGGATCCCATCCTCGTCGCCAGTTGTTGCGTATATAATCCTTTTGGATCCCCGTGTGAGTACGGGTAGTATTGAATAAGCAGTATACACGTTAGATTGGCACTTTATTTAGTTTTTTTTGTTAACAGGCTACATGAGGGTGATCCTGAAACAGGCAACTCCTCTTTAATAGCATAGGAAGGGAATTGAAAAGGGGGGATGCGGAAGGTAGAGCAAGGTAGCCATGGGCTAACTATGGCCCCCGGGCTATGGTTTAAGGATTCTACCCGGTTTTTCACCTAAAGAGATGCAGGGAAACCCTAGAAAACCTGCATCAGGTAGGTCGGGCATTGGGTACTATTCTCACGCCCTTCCGAATGACGGGAGACGAGTTTGCTGTGGTGACGCAGCATTCCCTTCTCCGTGTGAAGGTGAAGGTGTCTCGGCATATGAGAACTTTGATAAAAAGTACCCAGAGAGAGTGCGAGGCATTCCCGACATGATCAGGTGAGCCCCGCAGTCACTCTGGGCTGAAGCGTCTGCGAGAAAACTCCCGCAGCGCATATGTTGGCTTTATTTAGTATAATACGACATGACTTATATGGATACATTCTGTAAGACGACTGCTCGCGCATTCGAATTGTTAACGAGCGCTCCCCACTCCCGCGTCAGCCGGTGGTGCCTTCTGGTGGTGGCGCCACGAACGAAACGCTCTAACGAGCGAACACAACAATTCCACACTTGTAATCAAAGTAAGGCTTTACATGAATTTCATCAACCATTAAAGTCACTATCCTTTCATGTTTCTGAAGTTTACTATATTTTTCTTTAGCATAAGTTAAAAAATGTTCATTATTCTGTTTATAATGTGGACTAAGTTGAAATCCACCATAAATTTTCCGTATGGTTGATAGGTGAGGCACAATCAAACTTCCAGAATGTATCAAAAAGTTGTATGCATGCGAAGAAATGGAATGCAATAAAATGAAAAAGATCATACTCTGAGGAGCATATCGACGATGATGCTTATGGCAGTTCAGCAATTCTATTTGTTCTGTAAGAAATAATTTTATGCTTTCTCCTTCTTGAAACAATACAGGAATTTTGTTTAAAAGCTCCACTATTGTTTGTGTAATGGAACGATCCTTTAATGGTTCAGTGATGCTAATGTTTTCAACAAAATCAAGAACATTATAAAGACTTCTTAAATCACTAACTGTAATTGGGAAACTCTCACTATTAAAAGATTTCAATTCATGATCCCCTACAAAAGCTGTAACAATAAGAGATTCACTCTCAACTACAGAAGAAGTAATTGAAGGAACACCCCAATCATCTATTGCTATAAATAATGTTGATCTTGATTTTTTTACAATATCCCAATGAGCAGACACTGTTGCATTACTTAAACACAATAAAAACTCTTCATAATTATGAAACCTGTTCCTCTCATCTTCTATTTCCTTTACTTGTAAGCTTGCTAACAAGGAACAAATTCAATTATAATAGATTCCTGCTATAAATATTTTCTAACACAGTTTTACAGTTTATTTAACATGCAGGCAAAATAACGATATTAAATAATTTAACAGTGATATAAAACGTATAGTAAAATAAAAACACTGTGCATAGAATAATAAAAATAAACATTGAACTTACTCTAGATGCTTTTAATATTTTTAAATTGCTTCTAGGAATAGCTGAAATCCAATTATGCTTCATTTCTTCATCAGAAGGAAAACAAAAAACTCGAAACCTTGGCCCGTTATCATAATTTCCTTTACAACCTGGAACGATGCACCTTGAAGGCATATTTCAAACAAAATTTGATTTTTGTTGAAATCAAACACTCAGTTTATGTCTTTTCGACCTTGTACAAACTTCGAATCAACGAGAAATATACAAAAACTACGAAGACACGCTGCGACTACACCTCAATAACAAATACGAATAAAATGGCGGAGTAGAAGTGGTCGGTCTCTTAGTAGGTACGTCACATGAATTTCCTGAGTTTGTCATAAGGCCTTATTTATCTCGGTGGTGGTGGCATTGCTCCCAGGTTGGCGCTACGAGGGGAGGCAAAAAGGCCAATGTCGTCATCGAGACTCAAAATACAGACGTCCAATGCTTCTTAAAATCCTTCTTTATGTGTATGAGATGTACTGGAATTTTTCTTACATCCGCTCTTCCATAAAGGAAATACGAGTGCGGGAAGATCCCCTACATTGTTAACAGCATAGTATATTTAGCATATTTATGCATATTTATAATAACATTATTGTTCTGTTGTTACCGATTGTTTTTCTATGATATTAATACCGAAAGTAACTTCTCACCCATTAACAAAATGAGTGTTCGTTAGTGCAAACGTTGCGCGCGCTGCGCCCATTTTGCAGTTGACTTTTTTTTGCGGTGGTCCATCAAAGTCGACTCTCCAACGTTCGGTGATCAAATTCGAGACTACCGGTTCGGTAATCAATCAGATAACACCCGTACGTCAAAGAAACGCTAGATCGACCGAGAACATCGTCGCGGTCCTTGAAAGGGTTCAAGGGAACCCGAGGCAGACTTCAACTTGGCTAATTTTGCGTTGTAACTTGGGCCTGCACCCGTACATGACCCAACTAACCCAGGAGATCAAAGTTTATGACCATAGAACACTGTTTTTTCGCTGACTGGGTTTCCGAGCGTTTGGAAGGTACCGAGAATCATCTTTGGCGCATTTTTGGTTGAACGGCTATGTTAACAAGCATAATTGCCGTATTTGGAACTAGGCCATACCACACGAGGTTCAGCAGCAGGCAATGCATCCACAAAAACTGACTGTTTGCTGCGGATTTGGGCCGGTGGCGTTATTGGTCACTGCATTTTTCAAAACGACGTTGGTGAGGCCGTCACCGTCAACAGCAAACGCTACCGAATAATGATAACCGATTTCTTTTGGCTCAAATTGAACGATATGGACGTCGACGACATGTGGTTCCAGCAAGACGGCACTGCGTGCCACACAGCGTACGCCACGATGGACATTCTGCAATAATTGTTATATCTGGCACAGGTGACATGAATTGGGCCCCAAGATCGGGCGAATTTACCTCGCTAGCCTTTTTCTTGTGGGCTTTCCTAAAGTCGCGGGTCTGTGTCAATTAACCTCAATCGACCGGCGTCCTTAAAATTATTGTTCAAATTTAGCCGAATCCACGCGGCAGAGTAATTGATAATTGCATCACTCTGATCCGTGCCACCTTGACACGCCGTGGTGGAGCAAAATAATTTGTTAATGCTTTATTCTCTTTCAACATCTACCCACCCTTATTGAAAAACCCTTTATTTGTTATTCCTACAGTTGGGCTTATGCCCGGTTGGATAAAATAAGTGAAAAAAGGAAAAATAAGAGACTAAATTAAAAAAAAACAATTTTAAAAAAATTTCACGTTCATGTCATACAAATTTACCACCTAGCTACTGAATGTTTGTAACTTGTTATTAAGTACCTTTTTAATACTAGGCAATGTCTGTGCCTTGCATGAAAGCATTCCAGTCTCTTATTTCCTTGTTTATGAAGGAATATTTGCCTACATCCGTTCTTTGTTCTTTTTCCTTAATTTTATAATTATGGTAGACGCTCCCTAATGTATCTCCAGGCCGGTTCGCCCGTGTAAGCACACCAAGTCTAGCCTTTTTCCTCTGTTCACCGAGTGTTTCTATTTTAATTGCGTACCCACACCAAATCTCAGCCCATTTCTGAATTTTATCCAGTGCAATGATGTCCTTTAGTAAAAATAATTGTTTTACTCTTAGATAGATATATTTTCAACTGTTCCATTTCTGTCCATTAATACATCTTATCTAATTCTGCTTGAAAAGCCATTTCACTGTCTAATACTCTATAATTTTGTAAATGATGCAATCGTCCGCGAAAAATTTAATTTTAGAATCTATTCCCGTCTTCAGGTCATTCATGGAAGCTATGAACATTATTGGACCAATTACGCTTTCCTTTGGTGCACCTGATGTAAATTCTGTAGGAGTGGATAATTCCTCATTTACCTGGATTCTAAGAACGCGATTGTTCATAAGTTTCCTAACTTATTCAATTAAGCGATTGTCTATTCTCGATTCTGTAAGTTTAGTTATATTGTTCGGTTCTGCATCTAAAGTCTTGGAGAAATCTATAACTACAGCGTCTATTCTCCCTCTATCATCGACAAGGTCCGTAAGATCCATATCGTTGCTAATTGGCTGTCACACGAATATCTCAGTCAAAATCTATGTTGTCCAGGATATATCCATCCCCTCTCTTCACAATGTTTCCTCAAATATTCAGTTCTCAAGCGTTCTAATTATTTGCACATTATCGACGTAAGACCTTTAGTTACAAGTTTCCGTCTTCGATAATGATTTGTATATTGGCACTACTGTTATATCTAATTGGATGGAACATCAGTATTGTTGTCGAAAATTCAAATAGGGACGTTACGTACGTAACCATGGCTTTTCCTCGTAACTTAATCATTTCTCCAGAAATACCACCTTGTACTACTGATTTATAAGGCTTAATTTTTCTAAATATTTCTAATTTGAGATTCGTTTGTTTTCTGTATTTCAAAAGATTCTGTATGTAGTTTGTCCGAATGGAATGATTTTTCTAATTGACAGCATTTATCGCTAATTATGAAAAGACGAGCAATTCTCACAGTAAAAATGTTACAAAGTCATAGAATCGAAATAGCTTTCGTCATTTTAGACTTGTACACCCCTTGAAAGCCATACGAAACAAATAACAGTTATGTTTATACATGTCTATCTAAACAATACATGCCATAATAATTATGAAAATTATACAATATTTCCATATATATATTGTAATATCCTTTTCAGGGTATAAAACATTAATTAATCAATTGAACAAATTATAATCAATTTGAAAATGTTACATTTATTAATTTAAAGTGATTACATGGGCTTAATCTCAGGGGATTTTGGGTCTCTGGAAAAGTGGAGTATGCAGTTACTGAAAATAGAAAAAAATCATTAAATATTATTCAACCAGCACAATGAGCAAGTTTCACAGTTTTTTAATAACTTATCCACAATTACTGGGCCTACAAACATCCAACTTCACGGATGTTTCCGCGTCTCTGTGGCGTCTTGCAGGATTTTTATCGATGAAGGTAGTATGAACCAGATCCGCAACTCATCTGCTTCCTCGAAACATCTGATCTCTGCAAACCTCTGACAGCATCTAACGACGTCTGACCTCTGCAAACATCTGACCACGTCTGCCACCATCTAACCACATCTCACGTCTGACAGCATCTGATCCCGAGCCACCCATCGGCTCCCCTTTTAAATTCTCACACGAGAATTCCCCGCCATCAGTTTTCTTACACAATTAAGGGGTCCCCCGCCAGCAGTTTATTTCATAAAACTCCGGGGTTCCCCGCCATGGGTCTTTTACAAAATTCCGAGGTTCCAGGTTCCCCGCCAGCGGTTTATAAACTTCCGGGGTTTCCCGCCATTTTTTACACACACCCCTAATGAAGTTTCCTACGGGGGATCCCCATCGGGGGTTCTCTCGCTTTCAGCCAACTTCACATTGTTGTTAGCCGAACTGCGCCTCATAACGCCACAATATCACCAAAATCCGCGTTTTTTCATTAAATATATATATATATATTATATATCTTAATGCCTATATTTCACTGTGATTAGTCATTGGATAAATGAATTTTTAACAATTTCTTAAAACTGAAAATTATGTTTGAATACGGATACTCTGGTCAAGTATGTCAATGCGGTCCTTTTATTTAAAACAATGCTTTGAACCTACGAAAACAGGTGAATCGTTAAATACAGAGCAAAAATGAGTTCTGTTTCATGAAACCGTTCCCTCCTGTTTCTACCCAGTATGCACATCACTGTGTTATATTATGTATCGGTTTCTTGAAAGATGTTTTGACAGTATGCATCGGACCTTACATTAAAATTTTGTTTCTAAAGTGCGTGGAAAACCCAATGAATATGAAAAAAAAATGGAAATAAAAAATAATTTTGTGACGCGTATAAATTTTCGTTGTATACTTTATTTTGATTATTTAAATTAATTTACAATATTAAGCATCCTGTACGAGGTTTTTATATAAAACTGATCCTGAGATGTTCGAAAGGCATCTTTCTGGGGTAAGCTCGGTAAAAAAATACAGTCTGACAGGCACCTGAGGAATCTCAATTCTTTGTCTGGAAGTATTTTGCGATTCGGCGAAAACCCCAAGTCAGCCAAGGTCAGCAATGTGGTTTACCTAAAAGAAGTTTAGGGGTGGTCCCTCCAAAATTTGGATCTTTTGGAGAGTAAGGACGCCATTCCCATTGGAGGACCTGGGAAAGATAGAAAAATGGGAGAGACTAATGAAGTTTTAGGAGAGGTGAGTTCGAGGTGGAAAGGACCTCGAAAAGGGATTCGGAAAGGAGAAACGGGGTAGCAGGTAAAATTGAATTTTTCAAGCGTTGAGATAGGTACGCCAACCCCATTGGTGAGAAATCGTGGAAAGAAACGTGATGGGATCAACGAGATTTTAGGAGAGGTGAACTCGAGGTGGGAAGGACTCGAAAATAAAAGTCGAAAAGGAGAGTCGGGGGAAGAGTCTGAGGAGGGAGTTGGAGGAGAGAGGTAGTCAGAGAGGAACAAGCGAAGCGGAAAGTCGGCCTGACTGACTTCAAGGACTCAGAGAGTAGAGGCGATATGGCTCTAAGTGCCACGAGAAACGAAAGTGGAGACATGTTTCCTGAACATTAGGGGTCTGCCTGATTTACATGCCGACCCAAGAGCTACCTTTGCTTTTAATCCAGGATTGCGGGTCTACTAGGAAAATTAGGGAGGATGAACGTAAAGTAAGAAACAAAAAGCAATAAACTCTCGCTCTGTTATGCGTATGAACACGTCATACAGCTCTGAGTAAAGTATATTAAACTTTCCTAAATCCTCTTTCTATGTTATTTCTTTGGTTAGGGCTCAGTTGGGCAAATCAAATTCATTAAAATTAATTGTTGTCTATATATTGTAATTTGTTGAATCTTTTACATTTGTTAATAATAAAACTGGTTTAAATGCCCAAGTTGAGATTTATTGGCTCCAAATCATTTAAATATATACTCTAAATTATTTAATATATTTATAAATAAAAACAACGTTACTATGTATTTTGCATTCCATGCTCAAGTCATAGTTTAAATTTGGTAGAAAATACTTCTCACAAAGCTATTAATTTCTCAGATATAATTTAATAAATCTATGTTTTGTTTTCATCGTCTACGAAAAGGTGGTCGTTTCTTTTGCAAACATTTAGCAGACTTAAGATTAAAAGCTTTTAGTGGTACGCGATGCTCCAGCTGAATTGACGTAGTCAACCGTTGCGTTGTCACTTAGAAACAATAGTTGATGATCTGTTCGAAATATTTGCAATTACATCTGAGTAAGAATGTCCCACAACTCACAAAGCTCATTCGCTCGCTTTAACGATTCAAAATTATACATTTATTTGCTCTGTTGTAGAGTGGTTCCAAATTTTTAACGAAATTAATTGTTTAAGCAAAATGATGTAAAGTCCCCTAATTCATACCCAATTACGCATAACTTCGTTTCATAATTTGATCGGTAAGCTCAGAAATTATCGCTCAGATGAAGATTTTGAAGTAATTTTACAAGAAACTGCGGAAGTCGTTCACAAGCTGAATGTTATCGTAAACTTTCAACCATTATGTACACTTCGTTCAATATAAATTTGAACAACGCGATGAAGTTATAATGTTTCCTACAGAGTTGAGTTATTTTTCGAATCGTAGACCAGACATTAGTTTCGTTACAAAATAGATTTGAATAATTAAAAACTCAAGACTATTTTCCTACCTCAAAGCCGAATTGATTAAACGTTGTTCAATTTGCTTTTGAATGGTAAAGGCGATTTAATGAAAAAATAAATCTAGTGATCCGCATACACTTTTGCAATATCTATTGACAAATAATTTAATGTCAACTTTTCCATACACATCAATAATGTTAAGAATATTTATTACTGTATCAGTTACGGTTGCATATTTTTTTATTTTTTTATAACTTATAGTCTGTCGTACAGTGTGGCATTTAGTAATTATTTTGATTTACAGGTTAAGACATGGGGAAAATACATTCCATTGAACATTTTTCAAAAATTTAAATTTAAATTTTGGCACAGCGGAATATTCACGTGACTCTTCTTATTAAGTCCAAAGGCTTGAATTCCTGAGCTAAGGTTCATCGTCACTAGAGTTTAAAAGATATTTCACTTACTTATTTGGATGAATTCTTAGTGCACCCTGCTGTTAAGTATTTCTTCGGTGACAGGTGATATTGCCAAATCTTGTCGAATGAACTTTTTCGGAATAACTATAGGGCGTTTACCAAGGATTGCAGTATTTTTGATTGGAATCGCTTGATAATGGCTATATTTGATCTATTAGTTGTTCCACAAAGTTGTATCCCGTATAGGCATATTGGTCGGATAGTACTTTTATGTAGTATAATTTTACTTTAAGTTAAAAGTGATAAACTAAGACCCAGTAATTTATCCATTATTTCGATTCAATCAGAAACATTATCTTAGATACAATACAAACAATTCCAGCCTTAAAGTAAAAAAATAAATCTCTCATTCATAATATAAGAAAACATACACGAATTGAAATTTTTCCGTTTTTAAAATAAAGTATGTAGTAAAATCACGATCCTTTACCAAGATTTCGATAAACAGGATCTGAACTTGACCTTGGTATCGATGTTGATATGGAACATGAAAGGAAAGCGAGTCGCCCGTATTCCTGCTTAAAGTTGCAAGAAACGTTTTGGATGGTTTTTCGTAGGTGTGTGAATTCACCTGGGTCTTACAAGGTAAGATTCGAGAGGTCGCAGTATTTATCAGTCAAAACGCAGATGTGTAGTTGTAGCTATGTGTATAATTAGTCAATGTTACACACTGTAAGAAGTGGGAAAGGAATAGAAGACTGTTAGGGTGAACTCTAACAGGGAAGCGAAGCAGAGCCTTCGGCCAAGCTGTTCGTGATCGACTTCAAGGAAAGTTGGAGTGGGACGAATATTTAAAAGGTTCATAAAACGGGTCAATACTAGGAGAGCTGACATAAGCATTCTCTTGCAGTTTCTACACAGCTACCGGGTACCGGGGTGAATATCCTGAATTGCAGACGCATCAAAGAATGTGTCAAGTAACACAGGCAAATGACCTCCGCGATACGGTGATTCATAACATTATATTACGAGAAATGCAGTATTCTTCATCTGCAAATGACTCAGTGACACCGTTTGCCGAAATCTTGAGCAAATCTTTGTTGTCTTTACATACAATTTGGCATGAACAAACTAGAGTGTGCTATATTAAGATATAGCGTTCGTTATAGGTTTACGAGATCTATCTGGGTCGGCTGATGGCCGGATTTGCCGTGGGAGCGACTTCGGTGGCGGCGCCTCTGTACGTGTCGGAGATCGCAGAGTCCCGGGTACGGGGAGCTTTGGGCTCTCTGTTCCAGCTGCAGCTCACGGCCGGTATCCTCCTGGCATACTTGGCAGGAATGAGTGGTAGCCATCGAACCATTGCGCTGATTTGCGGTGCAGTGCCACTGCTGCACGTTCTTCCCGCGGCCTTGTGTTTGCCCGAGTCGCCCGTATTCCTGCTTACGAAGAGACGGACGGCGGAAGCGGAACGAGCCTTGCGTAGGCTGCGGGGGCGGAACTTTGACTGCCACGACGAACTCACCGTCACTGAAGACGCTATCAAAGTAAGACGTTTAACCGTATTATTTAAATTTTCTGTACTTATTAGTTGCCATCAAGAATATAAGTGGGATTATTTAAAAGTAATAATTTACTGAATAAAAGACGAAATGGCCATATAATATAATTTTACTATTGGGTCGGAGCATAAGTCAGTGCCGTTTTATTTTTATGAAATGAACTAAGTTACGTTATAATTCATACGATTGACAAATCATAAATCACTCACACATTCAGTCAGTGTTATATTCACAGTCTTTGTGACTGGAATTCTATGCCTCTCCATCTTGTAGAACTATTGTAGTTTCACATTTACCAATCCTCCGCAAAAATTTATATTTGTACATTTACATATTGGAGAACGCTTAAGTTAACGTGTAAATAAATAATCCAGTTTAATTTCTCGTATGTTGTTTTAAGAATGATTTTATGGGATTCAAATAGTGGTTATTGTACGTTGCCTCTTACGGAACGACGAGATGGCAGTCACGTTGCCGCCTGTAGGCAAATCCTGGTATTGCCATTCTATGTATGTTATGATGTTCTTTGCAAATAACGACAGGGACTTATGCACTGACTCAATACATGGAAGAGTAATTTATAAATACATTTTTCGCATTGTCCAGCAAAGTTCTCGATCTGGGCCTTGTGCGTAAACAGTATCTTATCACAAATTACGGAGATGTTGAATTAATTATAAAGCTTAATAAGAATGTGAGCATTACTTTTGAAGTGAGCTTCGTATGTGCAATGTAACTGTGATAAAGTTGGGACGGTTTCTATCAACAGGTTTTATGTAATTGTGTTCGAACTTAAACATCAGTATACCAATATTTTATGACTGAAGCATGACGAAATGAAATGTCAACAAGCTTATTCGACTGTACAACGCCACTGTATCACTTCCCATACAAATAACAAAAAGTTATACAGTGAAATAAGAGTTCATCAGACACCTGTGTATATTTCAAGTAGGACTGCAATTGATTAAAAACGTTGAATATTTCAGTTGGGTCAGTCACGCGCCAAACCTGGGCTTATGGAGCTAATACAGACCCAAGCCATCAGGCGCTCTCTTATTGCGTCCCTTGGCTTGATGACGTTTCAACAATGGAGTGGCATCAATGCTGTCCTCTTTTATGCGCACGATATTTTCACCAAATCAGAGAGTGGCGTCGATCCCAATATAGCTACAATTATAATTGGAGTTATGCAGGTATGTCATACTGTTAAAGAGTATATCAAGTTTATTTTGTCCTAAGATGTCCATGTATAATTTCGAATTTGAATCAGTATCAAAACAGTTCATACAAAAAAATCATAAACAGTTATTCGAATGTATAGACTAGTCTTGGAAGATGTACTAGAAGATGGACATGTTTCTAATGTTTGTCCGATAACACTGGCAGATAATGTCAAAAGTAATTAGGTATAGTATTTTAATTCAATATCTTTGATAAAATAACTGCCTGGGGAAGCTTTAAAAAATATACTAAACGTGCTGTCTATGCTAATTTAAGTCTGTTTTAACAATATATTTGAAAAAATATTGGATTTAAATTTATATTGACAATATTTTGTATAACATACAATTTAGAGAAGTAACACATAAATATTTCAAAAAATTCCCTACTGTACAGTGTGATCCAGGCTCCATGTGACGGGCAGTAAACATAATTTTACAATAGTTATTCCGATTAAATTCAGATCCTGTCTGGAAGCTTCGACGACTATTGCTCCTATGATACAGACGTTCTCTAGCACAAAAGGAAAATGTTGATAAAGCTAAATATGAAATATTTGTCTTTAATGGCTGGTCTGAATCAAATATTTCAATGCATATGCGAACATGGAGACTTGAAATGCATTTATTATTTCGTCCTCAAGAACTCAGTTTTTCTTGTTGATTTTATTTTCTTCATTCTTCTATCCTTCATAATTATCCTTTCTTTTCAAATTTTTATTGTTTTCTTATTTCAATTTCTCTCTCCCACAGTGGTGGGATGACTCGAACAAAATATATTAAACAATTTTTCAGAGTCTCACATACTCCTAAAATTTACTACTCCCAATCGTTTTAATTAGTGATGTTAGTAAAACTTTAAATATATTCTTCCTTTCAAGAATAACTCTCTCTCCCCTGTCTCTCGCCGTCCCTCCTATCTCTCTCTCCTCCCTCCCAGGTGACACTTAATTTGATCAAGGTATGGACAGGAAAAATGCTGTGTCCACACAGATAACTCCTACCCAGTCATTGGAAGAAAAATACCCAATAGCTTGATCTAGGGTTTGCCCTGCATCACTTTTAGGTGAATTAACTATATCCTGATGACCCTAGTTAACAGTTGCTTTCTCTTCCGCATTCCCCAGTTTCAAATTCTCCAGGATTATGTCAACGAAAACAGTTGGATGAAATACATTGAAAAGCAAAACATAAATTGTTGGTTCCAATATCGGGCTCTTCAGAATGACTTCGTATCATAGGCAAAGAACATGCGTCATAAACCCTACATTTAAAGAGATAGAAAGATGTGTAAAAACTTCCAAGCTAAGAGAACTGTCGTACTTGCAGGTGCTAGCGACGGGGCTGTCGACGTTGCTGGTGGACCGTGTGGGGCGTCGTGCGCTTTTGCTGCTTTCTGCGGCAGTGATGAGCATCTGCTTGGCGGCGCTGGCGGCGCACCAGTACCTGCCAGGCTCTTCGTGGCTGCCGTTGGCCGCAGTCGCGCTTTTCGTCGTTGCCTTCTCATTGGGAATGGGTCCCGTTCCTTGGATATTGCTAGGAGAACTGTTTTCGCCTGAATCGAAGCCTATAGCCAGCTCCGTAGCCGCAACCACCAACTGGCTGCAGTCGTTTGCCGTCACCAAGGTCTTCCCCAGCCTCACTCAGCGGCTTGGCGTCTCCGGAGCCTTTTGGCTGTTCTCAGGCAGTTGTGCGGTTGCTACAGCTTTTGTCGCCGTCGCTGTTCCAGAGACGCGCGGACGTTCGCTCTACGACATACAAACAGAAATGCGAGAAACCGAAACTAGGCCCGTATAGCACCCATTGGGAAAATATGTACAAGCAAAGTATTACTTTTTGTTCGTGGTTTCGAACACCTAAAGACTTAAAAAACTGGTTCTCGATATAATCGAATAAGGTAAAGTCAGTAACTATCCGCACAATTTTTATTATTAATTTCAAGAATAGCTAAGAATTTTCAACTAAATCTTCCTAACGTAATTCTTGTACATTTCACGCCACTTCACGTCTAGCATTTCTAAGTCTAAGCGAAATAAAACTATAGTAGTCCAATCAGTTGCGATTTGGTGGCTTAGGGCCCTGCATCAGTAATGTTACTGTAGTCGCGTGCTAAATAAGCGGAATAGTACATCAACGTCTTATAGCGACAACAACAAATTTAATGATAACTATGTACACGAGATGCTATTCCTATTTTTTAAAACAATAACTGAAATGAAAGGCACTGCTAGAGTAATAATTTCAATTATTATGAATAAAGCCGAGATTGATTGTAAATTAGTTGACGGTCTCTGTCTTCACGGCATGAACGACTACCGTCAACACTTATGCGCAGAAGTCTCACTAGGCTGATCCAATTAGGTCCCTGTCTGCATAGTATCCATATTAAATAATTCGCCTTCTCCATTATGCTGTTCTAAACGTCGGCAGATAACTCTCGCAAACATTAATTTGACATATTATGAATCTGTTTTTCGTTTTCCGTCTTAACTGCATTATTACGATTAAACATTCACTTTAATTGTATATTTAAGGACACTGTTTTTTCTAATCTGTCAATAGACTTTATTTATGTTTGTTTACTGTGATTACAATTCAAATATATACATGCAAATAATTGAAAGCGAAGATCTTTAGGAACCATATGTATATATTTTTCAAGTTTAGAAAATTGGGTTCCATAATACTGATGATAATTTCTTTTCTATTGTGGCAGTTGAGAAGACTTTACTATGTTTATCTAATAAATTTTCAGAGGTTTCAAGTGTCATTATTTTCAGACTTCGCGTACTCTTTAATCGTGCACAAGTAACACCTGCAAAATTCGAAGATGAGTTGTATTATAGCGTGCAAAACATATTGACATCGGCTGTTAAACTGTAAGACTTTTGTTACATTTCAATACCACGTTTTGAAGGCTGTGTGAGGTTGACCATTAGTATGTAGCAAAGTAGTCCTCTACTTTTCGCATTTTTAAATTTGAACCACTTAGCAATTTATAAACGAATCAAAATGTGAAGATCCGAACCAATCAATGACTATGATATGAAGCAATTACGTCTAAATTGATAATCCTGGCAAATCTTTCTGACAATCTCTCAAGAAGCTTCAGCTCCAATATGGTACGGGTCCAAAAACGTTCGTAGATGGCCGCAGTGTTCCTTATTATGAATCAGTTTTGCAGCCTACCTTCCACAGACTACGTTTCAAATGTTTTACGCATAATTATGTTTGATCTGCACATATTTACCATATCATCAGTGTTCTAGGTATGTTTGGGTTTGCTGTTAGAGAAAGATGTTCGTTAATCGTTGGATGGACTATTATTTCCAGGTTGCTTTTCCAACAACGTTGGAAATAATCATACCAGTTGTATATGTTGTCGGTATAGTCACCTTAAGTCGTGGCATAAATAAATACTACATTGAATCAGCACACCAACCTAAAAGGTATGGTAATGGTGAAGCTTTTCAAAAGCCAAGACTAATCAATTGGTGACGCGTGCAGCAAACAAAACAAAGTATGCTTATACTTTATTTACTTGTGCTACGAATCAAAAATGGTTGGTTTTAGAAAAAATGAGGCAAACTATTTTTGTAGTTTCTTAGAAAAACATCGTGGAAGTACTGTGTTAAGTTACTAGATTAATAAAATACAACGGAAAACTTTAATATAATTGGTCAAGAAAAGAAAAATGTCTACCATTGTTTCAAAACAAGAAGCCATAAAGGGAGTTTAATGTTGCCAATATGGTAAATACAAATAATATACACACAGAACAAACAAAATGACTCGAGTGGAAGTGGACCGCGAGTGACTTCATTGTCTCCGGGCTAAACCTTGTAATAAATTACACATTAATACTATTTAATATAACTCATAATTAATAACATGGGAAATAATGAGATTTAAGGAAAAGTATAAAAAAAGAAATTAACATATGGGTTTAAGTCTTTCTATTTTGAATAATATAAGTTGGTATGTTTTCGTTGTTCTCTATCATTTTTATGCCTTATAATGCAATACAAATTATTTTAATTCGAATATTGGAACTATATTTCACACAAATACACACAATACAAAGTTATTCTACTTATAACCCCTGGCAAGTTCTGCCGTGTTCTAAGTGTGCATGACAATAAGAAAAAATACATGTATTTATACTGACAAATTATCAAAAATAGTGAAAGAATAATAAATGAGTACGTTCCTTATATAAGAGTATATATTCTCAATATTTTTCTAAGTAGATTAAACATTGATCTTTTACGCATTGGCATATAATATTCTAGCTTAAATATGGAATATTTGCATGCCACATAAACTTCTGTAGACTAGCAGCTCATACTAGTATGAGTATATAAAATAGTCATACGTTTTAACTAACAGAATCTTCAATTAAATTAACTGAAGCCAATTTTGAGAGTTTGCTGCATAAGCATTTGTAATTCACCATACTCTATACGTTCTCTGCTTTTAAACAACTAATGAATTTTTTAATTGTTTTTTACAGGATCTAAAGCAATATAAATATGTATATTATTTAAATAGGTGTAGTGTAATTATAATTATTTGTAAACAATTTTCTAATTAATGGTTGCCAATAATAATTTATTATGTGTTAATTATATTTTCTGATGCTAAGCTTTTAAATAAAGTTAAATTTCTATTCAACTATTTTGTTTTATAAAATTTATGTAACCCTTAATAAGTGGTAAAAAATTCATAAAATTGAAATCTCACACATATTTGAGCAACATTAGTGAACAGTAAGTTTGAACTTTAAATAAAATTATTCATATTAATAATCTATAAAATATTGCACCCTCTACTGCGTATAAAAACATATTGCATTATAATTCCTTATTTCCTGAAAAAACCATCGACAGCATTTTATTCGATCTTCTGTATACAAAGAATTTACGAGAAAATGACTGGGATCAATTAAAATAAATCCAAATTACCATTCACAAAATTTAAAATCTACACTTTTTAGTAATTATTATCAATTACACGATAAAATCTTATAGTCCTCTATCTCATTGTCTCAAGTAAATTTTCGTGATTCAAATTCTTGACCTGTCCAACGAGAAGGTTGGCTCCACTGAACCTATTTTTTATTTAATTTTATAGCGCGTCTCTCATACCTCAATAAAATAACATGCCCCCAAAATACTATATCTAAACACACATGTGGTGTAGTGGTTAGCAGGTAGCGTCACCGCCTCGCACCACAGAGGTCCCGGGTTCGAATCCTAGTATGGGCTTGGACGTTGTGTTAGTGTCCATAGTGTTATACTTTTACATAGATATAAGTTCCCCTAATGGTATACAAATTTTTAAAAAAAGACATGTGTAAATATGATTTGTAGAAATAAAATTGAGTGTGTACTCTTTAATCTAACGCAACAAAAACACGCAAACAGAAAAAAATATCAAACAACTCCTTGCATCAATAAATCAAAAAGGAAAAATTATCTTTATCACAAATTACGTTATAATTAAATTACTTCACCCATATCCCAGGGCAATTATGGCTACATGTTTTGGCGTCAAATGTAACGGAAAAGGTAAAATTACTGTTCAATCTGTTAAAAACAAAAATTTAACATTTACAATATACATTTATTTTGTTATTTTTATAAATTTCACAATAAAATCAGAAAGTTGAACATGAAAATTCCTTTAAAATATCGAGTTTTTAATTAATCACTGAGAACAGGACGAGATTCCCATCAGGGGCAAATTCTGAAATGTATGATAGCAAATGTTTTATGAAGAGAATATTTTTTGAAACTATAATGCAACCACAAATTATAGAAGCAAACTTTACATGAGTAGAACAGTTTGTAATGGTACCCAAATCTTTGAAGTGTCTGCTTCCTCGTGTAAAACATAATGAAATTTCATTCAGGATTCATAGACACAATATTACAGCAAATTGCTGGAATATTTACGACACAGATTAGTAAATATATTTATATTCTATACATTATATAATCTTATGTGCCTAATAAAAGACAACTGTATAAATTTACATGAAGGCACTGTGGAATAACTCTTGTTTCCACTGACAAATATATTTACAATAATAAGTAAATTATAAAATAAAGAATATTTAACTTAAGTATAATTAATTTAATTATGATGATAAGATCGAAACTGTGGTAATACAACAAAATTATTTACAAAAGAATAATATAACTCAAACTAAAAGTATCAGTAAAAATAAATTTACGAATAAATGCATTATCAATTTGGCTATGTAGGTAAATCAAAAAGAACCCATGCAGTTCCTAAACAGCTGCTCCCGGGAACACGGTGAAAAACGATTTTAATAAATTAAAAACAATCAGGAATCAAACGAGAATGGTTTTCAAGGAAAAACCGGGTAAAAATACCGCATGTTGACGCCTGGTGACGTCGTTCTTTGTTCTTATTCGTACGCCGGCTGCTCCTTTTGCAGTATCAGGTCTTCTTCAGATTAAATCCGCATCAAATGTTATCTTTTTATTTTCTGTACTCCCAACAAATTAATCTCCTTTCTCTAAACGTGCAGAAAATAAATTTTATACATGTTGCTTGTTCTGCCACTGCTTCGTCTCTCCCTAGCGTCCCTCTCAGTCAGATTCTCTGCACCAACTTCTCCACAATAATCCCAGGCAGCCTCTGCTCCATCTGCTCAACAATAATGTCGTAATCGGCGAGGTTTCACCCCGACTTGACCTTGACCATTCTCGCTATGGTCCTGCAGTACGTCACTCGGTAGAATATTAAACTAAATTATTTTTGCTTTACCGATTCAATGTAGAGGACATGAGTCACCACAGTACTAACTTAAGTGTTCCTTAATTGACTGATCATGTTACTTCTGCTTAGTTCTAAAAAATTCACACAAAGATGTTAATCTTTTAAAGTTCAATGAGAGAATTCCAAGATTGCTAATATGATGAAGACCAAATTATACCGAATTGTGTATTGCGTTTCAGAATCCAGTTTTTCAAAACGCAATCCATTCCTTGTCACGCGCCACACACTCAGTTTTAGTGCATGCAACCGAATACCGGCTCTCGACGATGTTCAGTAGTGCTATCAACTCCAGAACGCCGACTACACTCTACACTGTCCTCAAGTGCTGCGCAATTCACTCAAGCGGTTATTTTGTGGACTGCCTCGGTCAGCGTCTTGCGAAACTCTCAATTCTACGCCACTATCCCTACAAAACCACTGAAAACACACCAATCTTTTTTTATCCCATTAACGGTTACCGCCTGAGTTAGATTTGTTTCATTCCAATTCCATAGATATTACTTATTATCCAATAAAACCTTTCAACCAATAGTACTTAAAAATATCTCTTCTGTTTATTTTTCCAACTGATACTTCACAGTTGTTTATTTCATGTGAATTGCAAGAGATTTCCAGTCGCTGAGAAGAGCTGCCAAGGAACTCCATCCGGAGACCACATTTTGATTTCAAATATCATCTTGTATCGCTTTAAATGCAGTGTTATTTATGCAGTGCAGTGTACTCGCGAAATTTAGTATTATTTGTGAAGTTTATACTAATCAACAATAATAACATTCACAGTGTTTCTTCTCTAAAACCGTAGAAAATTCTATTAACACACAAAGTATTGTTTCATATAAGAAAATATTTTCTCAATATTCACATTTTATTTATTTTCTTCTATATTTATAAATATATTTGTAATTTCATTTTTAGATTTGTAACTAACCTCAATTTGAAATGTCTCGTTAATGTAAGAAAAAGTTGTAATGTAATACAATGTTCACTGTAGTTATTGTATACGAATGTTCATACTTCTAATATCTTCTATGGTAACACATGCATGGTATCTACGTAATTGGACCAACGTCTGTGTAGTACCTACAAATAAATAAGTGCTAGGTAAGTAGTATCCCCCTATACCGGACCTATTTGCCCTTGCCAGGTGGATGTATGTAACTTGTTATGGGAAAATGCTGAAAAAAACGCCTACCTGGAATCAGGAAAACTGAGAATTAGGTTGTTTAAGGGATTAACTTATGTGATGAGGCTCAACGGAAACTTATATTTATGCCCTAGGCTTGTGGTAGTTTTACCTAGAGACTTTAGGTAAGGTGCCGCTTTTTTGAAGGTTTGAAGCCTCTCAAAGAATCTTTTGGTCAGTCTGCGGATTTCTTCGTTTCCACCAATCATTTCTCTAAATCCACAGTAACATCTGTTGATCAGTGTTCCTAATTAACCTGATTTTGAAACATTCTCGAAGCTTTCCCATTCGTTGCTCACGTGATTTTAGGCGCGATCTCGCGCTAACACAGAGATGATCCGGCTCAGGAACCATTGCAACCTTTGTTCTTTGTCGGGAACAGTGTTCCACCCAGCTCATGAGTCATAGGCCCCGTACAGATGGGGCGCGACACCAAGTACATTGTGGTAAATAGTATCTTAAATAGATATTTAAGATACTCTTTGGCGCACACATGGTGTTGCGGGATTTATAGGCACGCGTAGTGCGTGTACTGTCGCGCGTTTTACCTGAAACTATAGTGCTCTCCTTTTATTAAAGACGAATACAAAACCATACAGCTGTATAAACTGGACTCTCAATTTATAACATCTATATTGCGCTGACTTAAATCTTAATTTAATATTTAATTGCTAACTGATTCTGAATAAATAATTACATACAGTTTAATTAAATATATACGACGTTTTATCATCATCGGCGGGTAACTTACGGTATTTTGAGGATATTGTACTGACAATTTTGTTGCGGACAAAATTAAATATATACAACTTCAATTCTTCTCATTAATAAATGTTGTCATAACACGTGAGTTACATCAGGAAATTACAAGGAATCCTGACAGCACTGTCTATATTTGTTGCCGCTGTATATTTAAAGAGGACAGAGAATATTTTGTAAAAAAAAATTCAACCTTTGTACTGTCACAATTATTTCTAAACTTTGAACACAGTGGAGATTTCGATCTCTAGTCATATTAATTGATTCTCTGGATTCTATTCAGACTTATACTGTGTTACGTCATACGCCAGTTATACATTATAATCAAGCTTTATAAAGTGAGACAGTATAGCGAACGTAAGACAGGATTCAGATTTTAATCTAGAGAATCTATTAATATCATCTGAGTAGAAATTGAAATCTCTTGCATGTTCTAAATTTAGAATAAATAATTACGACTTAACAATTATGAAATTGTTTGATTTCTTTCTTTTAAAAATATGTAATAATCAATTCAACAACACGCGATTGCGCGTTTTTATGGCGCACATTAATATTGATTTACTTAACGATGACATACAAAACTATCACCTATATGAATAATGAAAAAAATTCGACACAATCGAGAACAAGCCGTTACGTAAGCTATTTGTTTTTACCTATAAAGTGTCTTATTTTTTTTATTAGACATAATATTATTGAGAAATAAACACACTGATAGTACAATTTATACAATTCTATTTTCTCAAGGTAGTTTACCATCCAGCTCGAAATAATGGAAAATGTGGAAATCAGATGAAGTAAAAGTTATAATTAAGACATTGTTTTGCTTACCCTTATATAAGGAGCAGCAGAAGTTTTCTGAAGAGGCTTGCTGCATAAAAACAAAAATTGTGCCCAAAGGGCACATGACATATAAATCCCTTTAAGAAGTCAAAAACCTTTGCAATATACACACGCCAATGCTACCGATAACATTTTGTCCCTAATCCAATCCATACTACCTTATTCTTATTACCCAAGTACTTCCAATGCGAAAAGGTATCCTACTAAGTTACACCACGCTACAGCGGTACAAATTAGCACAATGAATCACGTGGAACTGAACTACAACACCGCTAATGACTCTCACACTCCACCTGCCAGCTGAATTCAACAAGAATCATTATATCTATTCAAAATCTGTATTTAGTAGTTTTTTTTTACAAAAAATTTATATTTCTGTTTAATTTTTCTGTTATAAATATTCTTTTATTAAACTATTTTTCTTAAATTATAATGTCTAGGGTTGAGAAACTCATTCTAAAACAGATAAAAAATTTCGTATCTCAATCCTACAATTTTGGGCAGAGTTCTACGAAAATACGAGATGACCTATCAATTAAAATATTCGTGTTTGTTTCTGACGTTTTTAACGAGGAAAGAGAATCCAAAGCCATCTAATTTCTTCTAGTTCCGTGTCTGAAATAAAATGAAATCTTATTAATGCTCTCAATCCATGAGTCTGCCTTTATTCCGACAGTCAACAATGGTTCAAGTCGCTCCTCATGTGTACGCTATTGCCGCTAGCTGTCGCGCCTCTGTCGCACGACCATGTTAAACAGGCCTAAGAACATACTACAATGTTTCTTAAGGAGTTGTACGCATGGTGTCACAGGTTTTATTGTTCTCGCGTACTGCCACGTGACACGAGCGAGACATTCAGGCGTGTCACACGGCTGTAACGCTGCTATCGCGCGACTCCAAGTACGTTGTTTCTTTTATGGAGTTTACACGTGTCGAGCGTTTTACCTCAAACTACAATTTTCTCGGTTCGTTAAACGCCGAATACAAAGCAGTCCAGTATATAGTGGACCTTTAATTTATATCTATATTGCTCTGACATAAATTATAAAATAATATTTAAAATAATAGCCAAATGATTCAGAAAAAATAATTATTTCAATAAATACATTACATAAAGTTAAATTAAGTACATATAACGTTCATGGTTCTCTTTGGGTATTTGCAGTAAATTCTAGTGACAATAATATTGCGGACAAAATCAAATAAATACAAATCAATTCATATTAATAATTAATGTTGTAACACGCTCCTCATGTGTTACACCAGGAAACAACAAGGAATCCTTCAGTATGTGACATCGGTTTTTGGGCTGTTAGGCCACGTAAATTCTCGGCGTGTCTGCCAACGTTTCGCTTGTGAGCACTAAGCATTATCAAGGCTAGGCCAGGACTGATTAGCCTTGCAGCAGCAGCGGTGAAATATAACTGGGGGTTCAGCCTCCTCTTCAAGTGTCAGAGTTCCTTCCTCGTGGAATCTACTCCGCGTTGACGTGGGATTATACCTATGACACACTAAATATAATGTCATTACTACAATGTCACTTTTGTTTACTCATATTTACATAACATACATACAGTTGCCGTTGCGGTTACCTAACAAGGAAAATAAATTAAATACACTCGCACATTCATTCAACATTCAAATACCGCTGCTGCTGCTTCTTCTACTTCCGCTCCTTCTTCCGAGCACCTGCAAGGCAATAGGCGAAGGGGTTATAGGAATTCAGGGAATATAGTTAAAATAAATAATTTAGTAGAAAATATATTAATTTATAAATAAATGAGTAGATTTATATATATATATATATATATATATATATAGTGATAAGAAACACGGTTTTAAGGTATTGTGGCGTTATGAGGCGCAGTTCGGCCAACAACAATGTCTATGCGATTGAAAGATGGTGATTCCCCGCGGGAGACTCCCGCCGACCGCGTGTTAAAAAAACGATGGTGAACCCCCGCACGAGACTCCCACCGAGCGTGTGTAAAATATGAGGGCGGGGAACCCCGGAATTTTGTAAGGGACCTGAGGTGGGGAGCCCCGGAGTTCTATGAAATAGACCTATGGCGGGGAATTCCCGTCGGAGGATTTAAAAAGGGGAGCCGATGGGTGGTTCGTGATCAGGAGTCAGATGAGTTGAGGAGAGGAAAGACGTGGTCCGAGCAGATGAGCAGAAGTCAGACGAGTTGAGGAGAGGACGGACGAGAGCAGATGCTGTGAGAGGTGGGCGGAGAGCAGACGTGATCAGATGCTGTGAGAGGTGGGCAGAGACGTTAGATGTTTCGAGGAAGCAGATGAGTTGCGGATCTGGTTCCTACTACCTTCATCGATAAAAATCCTGCATGATGCCAGAGAGACGCGGAAACATTCGTGAGGTGGATGTTTGTAGGCCCAGTAATTGTGGGTAAGTTATTAAAAAAGCTGTGAAACTTGCTCATTGCTCTGGTTATATAATATTTAATGATTGTTTTTCTATTTTCAGTTACTGCATACTCCATTTCGAGAGAGACCCAAAATCCCCTCAGATTAAGCCCATGTAATCACATTAAATTAATAAACGAAAAATTTTCAAATTGATTTTAATTTGTTCTATTGATTAATTAATGTTTTATACCCTGAAAAGTATATTACATTTTGGCGCCCAACGGTGTGAGCTTACGATGCAGAAGCTATTTTTGTAAAAGGTTATCTTTAATTTAGTGTTATAGTTTTTTTTGTTTTGCTTTCTTTCGTGTTTCTCTCGGTTATAATTTAAATTCTGTGTTGTACCATTTTATGCGGTGCAATTTCCACATGCAAAAAAACTTTTTGCGTACAAAAATTCATACATGTTTTTTTTAATTAATATTTTCGGGTTCTATTTTGTTAGATATATGTTGCGTAGAAGTGGAAAATCAATATGGAAAAATCGCAGGAACTAGAATTTTAGTGTGCACAGATTGAGAATTTGGAATCCGAGGAAGTGATCGGTTTAAACAAAATGTTTGATGAAAATGATAAAGGGCAAGAATCAGTGACAGTGACAGCAATAGTGATATTACGAATGCCACAGGGAAAGGAGTGATAAGCAAAGAAGAGACAGTACTAGTTTGGATATTGAGATGCTGATGAAATTTTTGGATAAAAAAATGGATGAGATGAAATTAGAAAATAATAAGTTGGGAGAAAAATTTGGTAAGGGTATTGCTGATATGAGAGAAAATTTTAAGAAAAATATTGCTGAGCTAAAAATAGAAAATGATAGGCTAATAGAAAAAATGTATAAGAGTATGGCTGAATGGAAGGGAAATGTGGGGGAAATGACTGAGAAGTTTAGTGTAGAATTTAAAGGGGAAGTAAGTAAGAATATTGAGGAAATAGGGGCAGTGGTAGAGGAAGAAATTATTCAGAACGAGGTATCTGAGAAAATATGTGATGATAAACATATTGATTTTAATGTGCAAGTAGAAGAAATAGATAAGGTAGAAGTAATATGTAATTTAGTTGTTGATAATGATATGCAAGGAAATGTTAGGAAACAGCTGCAAATAGAGAGTGTTAGAGACAGGAAAGTTGTATAGTTACAATTTGGAGAAGAAAATTCTGAACTTAGCAGGGTTAAAAGGGGAAGCTCTACGGGGGAATAGGGGAAAAAGACAAAGTTTGGGTCACATTAGTGTAAGAATAGATATAAAGTTTATTAAATTAAAGCAGAATAGGTTCGATCCTTATGCAGATGAAATGTATGAGGGGATGTTGGGAAAGCAGTGTAGAGGGAGAACGCAGGATCATTTTACTATGGAGTATGGAAAACGCATAGTAATAATGAAAAATATTATAAATCATGTAGCGACCTGGTTAATTAAAAGATTGTGGTTTCATCCAATAGGTGAAGTAATTAAATGGTTTGGGAAAAATCTGTTTATATGTCAATGGAATATTAGGCATCCATTGTTGGAGATAGAGGAAAATAATAGCACTGGAATATATGGGGTACGTGAAAATTGTAATGATGGTAGGGATCTATTGCTATATCAGGTGATGTGTTAGGTTGATATGGGCAAAGATAATCTCGAGGAGAATCATTACCCTTTAATGATTTCATAATTGGCGATTATGGAGACTCCAGCTATAAAATCATTTTCTTCAATTTCTGATGCTTTATCTCTTCTATCCATCCTCTATGCTATCTTCTAGTAAAGAAACTCTAGGAGAATCATTACCCTTTAATTATTTCATAATTAGCGATTATGTAGACTCCAGCTATAAAGCATTTTCTTTCATTTCTGATGCTTTATTTCTTACATCTATCCTCTATGCTATCTTCTAGTTAGGTGATATTTTTATTTTTTGTATTAGACTTTTGGGTGATGATTTTACATTAGTTTTGGGAATCAGCTATTTTGGTATTGTCTTGTTCTGTCACTTTGTTTCTGCACAAGGAGTATTTTTCGATTTTGTGGGTTTATGTGGTTGTTGGGGTGTGGAAAGTAGAAGATTGAAGTGGATCCTATTGTGGGGAGAAATAATAATAATTCTGACTGTTTGGAAGAAATTAGAGTTAAATTAGTATGAGCTTATGAAAGGAATATGGTTTGATGTAAAATTGGGAAATATCAGCTGTGATTTTGGAAGGTATTTTGGTTTATGGTACTTGAGTTTGGTGGAAAATAGCAGTGGGACCTCATAGTGTTATTGGAGGGTATAAATGATTAAATAAATCAGTCGTCGTGTAATAATGAAGTATAGTAAGTTGAAAGTGTCGTATATTAAAGTGAAGTGAAGGATTCGTCGAATTATAAGTAAAGAATAGTATATGAAGTCGTCGTATTGAATAATGGTGTTGGGGGTGGCATAAATAAGTCCACGAGATAAGTTTAGTTAGTGATTAGCCCAAATAGAAAGTATGGTAAAATCGTCGTTTAAATAAAAATGTTAGAAGAGAATGTGTCACTGAAATAGACCAGCTGGTACCTTGGATTTTAAAGATTGTGAATTGTCAGAGCTGATAGAGAAAGAATATGGGGGGAATCTTGAAGGAATTTTATGAGCAAAGTGGTGACTCAATGATGATTATCATAAAGAGACAGGATTTCATTTAATGTGGAGATAGGAATAGTTTACTGGGTAGAAATTGAAGACTTATTTGTTGGGAAGTCATGGAACGAGAAACTATTGTGCAGAAATAGAGTGTCATTGATTTTTTAGTAATATATTCTGTTCTCTCAGGAGTTTGTTTACTTAGATTAATTGTATTGTTGGCTAATTAAATGTGGTATGGGGGCTATCAAGCTGTTTCGTTAGTTTTTGTTTGGATAAGTAGCAGTCCTATTTAGGAATTGAAATTTAGCTAATGATAATTTAGCATTTGGGGTGATGAAAATGTCACAGGAATGAAACATGGAGTCAAATTAAGGATTGTTTTGTTTGAGGGATAGTGTAAGGAGGCAGTTCAGCCATATAAGTTTGTTGTATTTTGAATTATGAGTAATAGGTGCATTTATTTTGAGTAAGTCAGCCAACTTATTATCATGTTTTATTCGTAAAGAAGCGCTAAGGGGTGATGATGTTTTTATACTGTGATAACTGTGCCATACAATGAAAGAGTTTAGTTTTATTTTGAGAGGTACCTAGGTCGGGCTGAAGGTCGTAATTATGTTAGTTGAAAGGTAAAGTGGGTGGCAGTTGTAAGGCCACGCGATCAGATGGAAGGAGATTTGGTGATTATCCCCGAGTAGATGGGAATCACACTCCATTTTGATTAAAGCTGTTGTGATATAGATATTTTTGTGTGGGAGAACACCACACGAGTTAGGAAAAGGTCACAGGGCGACTGAATTAGCCTATTATTCTGACCTATTATATGTGGATTTATAATGAATGGCACAGAAGGGATACAGATAAACAATTTGGAAAAACAGGCAAAAATGATAAAAGGCTTACGAGAGAAACACATGTTTACACGTGAATACTGAACTGAGATGCCAAGTTTCTCAATCCTGGCAAATTGAAAGTTTCGTTCCTGTGAGCGGGTAAATTTAAATCATTTACAATTCATAACATGATTTTATTTTATCAATGGGGGGGGGGGGACACCAGATGAGTTGCGGATCTGGTTCCTACTACCTTCATCGATAAAAATCCTGCAAGATGCCAGAGAGACGCGGAAACATTCGTGAGGTGGATGTTTGTAGGCCCAGTAATTGTGGGTAAGTTATTAAAAAAGCTGTGAAACTTGCTCATTGCTCTGGTTATATAATATTTAATGATTGTTTTTCTATTTTCAGTTACTGCATACTCCATTTCGAGAGAGACCCAAAATCCCCTGAGATTAAGCCCATGTAATCACATTAAATTAATAAATGAAAAATTTTCAAATTGATTTTAATTTGTTCTATTGATTAATTTATGTTTTATACCCTAAAAAGTATATCACAATATGTAAAAGCTAACCAAGTTAAATACAAGATGTAAAGGGGCTTGTAGACCTAAATAGAGTGTAAATTAATCAGCATGGATAGAGTATTTTATACTTTACAGGAAGATCAACATAGGTCGGTTCCTGTTTACCTTCTTGTCAGGGTCGTATCGACCTAGCGATGAGACCAGCACATTGCTAGAGACGTGCGCCCTTCTGTAGAACCTCTCCGAGGTTTGCAAGATCCTGTCCCATAAGTTGTCGACTTCAGACAACTGCATTACTACGGCGTTGGATGTCCGCGGCGGCAGGTGGAGTGCTCGGCGAAGACACCGTCTCTCCAGAGTGAAGACCTTCTCCAGGTGGCTGTCGGCTGCGCTGGCCCAGACCGGGGCCGCGTACTCCATGATCGGGCGAATGAGGGAGAGGTAGATGGAGACCCCCACTCGCGGTGACAGCTTCGAGCTAGAACTAAAAATGGAGTGTAGTAGCCTTAGCCTAGCATTTACCTTTCTGGCGATATCATTGACGTGGTGCCTCCACGTCAGCCTCGTATCCAGGGTTACCCCTAGGTACCAGTAAAAGACAAGCAGGACAAACTGCTGGCAAAAGGCATTTATCAAATACCGTGTGAATGTGGCAAGTCATACATCGGGGAAACTGGCAGGTCCGTGAGAACCCGTGTTAAAGAACACGACCGCTACATACGACTGAAACAGTTCAATATGTCTGCCATTGCAGAGCACGTTATAGAAAGTAACCACAAAATCGCATTGGAAGATACCAAGTTACTAGTTAGAGAAAAATATTTCTGGGCACGGAAGATACGTTAAGCCATTGAAATCCGGAAGAACCCGGAAAACATCATCAGAGACGCTGGCTGTGAACTTCGCCCGCTGTGAATTTCCTGTCTTCGGAACAAACAGGAAAAAGTACGCTACATAAACAAACGGCCGGACGCAAGTTGACCTTTAGGCAGCTGCCTATATATAAGCAGCCTTGCCAGCAAGGCTAATCAGTCCTGGCCTAGCCTTGATAATGCTTGGTGCTCACAAGCGAAACGTTGGCAGACACGCCGAGAATTTACGTGGCCTAACAGCCCAAAAACCGATGTCAAATACTGAAGTTACGTCGGCCACGAAAAACATCTGTTATTTTACAAGGAATCCTGACAACACCGTCTATATGTGTTACCGCTGCATATTTAACGAGGACAGAGAATATTTTGTAAAGAAAAAAAACATCCTTTGTACAGTCACATTTATTTCTAAAAATTTTCTCTCTAGTCAGATGATATTAATTGATTCTCTGGATTAAAATCTATTTATATTCATACTGAGCTCCGTCATCGCCAGCTATATATTATAAATCTAGCTTTATAAAGTGATCCAGCGGACTTATGACGGTACTCTAATTATAATCCACATAATCGGTTTAATGCGAGTTTGGAGAAGATCAATTTGGTTTGAGGAATAATGTAGGGACAAGAGAAGCAATATCGACTTTTCGACTAATTTTAAGGGACAGGATAATGATAAACCGACCTACGTTCATGGCATTTGTAAATTTAGAAAAAGCGTTTGATAGTGTGAACTGGAACACATTATTAAGGATTTTGAAGCTCAGTGGAATAAAATATCGAGAAAGGAGTTTAATACATAACCTCTACAGAAGACTGGCGGCAGTAATTAGAATAGAATATAAAAAAAGAAAGCCGTATTCAAGAAAGGAATTAGACAAGGATGCAGTCTGTCGCCAATGCTGTTTAACTTATGTATAGAACAGGCGATGAAGAAAGTTAAAACAATATGGAAAAGGAATCATACTGCGGTATTCCGATGATATTGTAGTATTAGGGGAGTCAGAAGAAGACTTGGAAACCATAATAAATGACGTGAAAGAGTTCAATATGAGGATTAATAAATGGAAAACCAAGGTAATGGACTGTAGTATGAAAACAGTGGAATAACAAAGGATGTTAGATTGGAAAAGGATATTTTGACGGAAGTTAAGGTATTTTGCTACCTGGAATGCGTAATAACTAGGGGTGGTAGAAGTATAGTAGACATAAAGCATAGGCATAGCCTAGTCGTAATACACCCAGCGGCATTCCTCGTCCCTTGACAGCGTTGTAGTCGGTGGCGTGACACGGCCAACTGCATTCAGAACAGTCAATCACGTCGTACGCTCGTAACTGGGAAAAGCATTTGCGATCCTTACAAAAGACGGAGAAAGGAACACATAGCTATTGTTTTGACTCTGAAATAGTTAATACTACCTCTTGTAGGGTAAGGTTTTTGCAATTGGTGTGGGTTGAAATACTTATAATTTTTTACAAGCGAGATAGATTTGTTGATATAAAGAGAATAAACTGTTCGGATTTTGTACTTTTTAAAGATTGTCTTACAGGACTCACAATTCTTTAGTCTAAAGATTAATCTTTATACCTTTTTCTGAATTACCAGTAACCACATATTTGGCATCCAGCCAATCTCATGCAGTTATTCAAATGTGAATATATTATGCCATATAGATGTTTAGTACAACGTTTTCTGTAAGGACTGTTGACAGACACTTCAGGACATTACCATTACTTTTTATTTTTTACAGATAGAGTAGACTTGAAATTTCCAGGGCATATCTTGATCAACACGAATTCCAAGGAATTTATTGGATTTGACAAAATTAGTACTTTCTTGGGAAGTGGGAGTAAAGCCAAAACATATTATGTCGGTTTTTGAGATATTTACTTGCAGACAATTTGCTCGTGAATATTTCTTGACATTAATATGTATTATGTATTCTATTTTCAGCTAGCAATAATTCAACATCTTTATTCCAATTGATTAAAGTAGTATCATCAGCAAGGTATATCATTTATATAATATAACAAGTAGAGGTCCCAAACTGGACACCATGAGGTACTTTATCTATTTTAGAATGAAAACTGCTCAATATTAAATCATCCCAAAGCACAATTTTGGTATACTCCTGATGATTTAAAGATATGACTATAAAAGCGTTAACAAGACACCTCGAATTCCAGTTTTTTGCAGAGAATTTCATGATTTACCATGTGAAATGCTTTTGTCAAGTCTAAAAATGTCCCTAATACCTTCTTTTTATTGTCTTTTTAGTTTGAAACAGTGTGCACAAACTCTGTGGTAGCATCCATAATTGACGATCCTTCTCTAAATCCACACTAATTATTATTTAACACTTATAAATTTAACAAGCCTATTGTAAAGAATATTTTCCATAATCTTAGAGAAAACTGAAATCAGAGCTATTTGTCTGTAGTTCCCAACAGCTATGATTTAGTTTAATATTTAAGATAGTGGATTCTCAAGTAGGCTCATTTACACTAGATAGGAATATTTGCAGTAATGTAAATATTTAGCAAGTGCATATTGAATATTTCTCATGCTTATTAGTTTGCCATGATGCTGTAACACTATTGCCACAACTCAAGACCTGTAGTGATGGTAGAGCGGTAGCGAGCCGGACTGCAGACACGTAGACTCGGGTTCGAGTCCCAACCATTTTTACTTGTTTAATTTATTTACTTTGTTCGCCTTTAGTTTCTAGTATTTTCTGTTTCTAGAATGTTCTGCTTCTAGAATATTCCATGTATGTATAAATAGGACTGGATTCCAAATCGGGGTCAGTCTTAAGCAGTGCGAGCATTGTACAGCACTTCGCCGTTGATTAAACGCTTATAACCTCTACGTGTGTGTGTTATTGAATCTCACGATCCCTAAGAAACGTGACACTATGTTACGTTTTCTTTAGTTTGGTTAAATTGTTAGCAATATTTTTAACTGTTCTACTAATATTACTGGTTTTTCTTATTTCATTATTATAAAAGTTATGTTTCAATTTCTTTAGTTCATTATGTTGTTGTTTTAAGATCTTATACTTAATTCTAAAAACATCCTTACCAATCATTCTATAAAAGTTGTACATATCCTTAACATAATTTTTGAGCTTCAAACATTTTACTGAAATATATTTGGGCTTATTGTTATTACATATTTAAATTTTAATTTGTTTTATTTAGGGCCTTTGATGTTAGATCATGGAAAACTAACCACTTTATACTTTAACTGTGTCAATTTCATCAGTTTGTTTCTATAAGAATCCCAGTAAAATTATTAATACCTTTCATTGATAGGTTTCTTTTGAAGTCTACCAATTCATCACTTCTATTGAGCAAAGAATTTTTATATAACAGTTCTTGACCTAAATTGTCAGATAAAACAAAATCTATGATGTTTAAACTTATTAGATTCTCTTCAAAATTAGTAATAATTTAATCAATATGATATTCACTTGTTTTTGTAATTCTAGTTGGTTCATTTACAATGTTCATAAGACTATACCTGATTAGTATATCTTTCAAAATATTTTTTGGTTTTTCATTTGTTCCCCAATTTATATTTAGAACCCCAGTAATTACAGCATAGGTACAATTATTTATCACAATGCCAAGTAATTTTTCCAATGCCTCAAAAAAAATTGTCCAAATTCCCTATTACTAAAATAAAAATGTTGCATGTGTAAATGTAACATCCTGCTATTTCAAAATAAAAATCGTATTTACTTTTCCTAGATTCAATAGTGCCTTAGTAGTGAGATTTTTGTTAGCCTACAATACTACATCACCACCTTTATTTTTATCCCTATTGTAGGAGTTGACAATGTTATTATTTTCAATATTCATATTTAAAATCACCTCATTCTAGCATCAATGTTTAGTTAGAATTAACAGAGAGTACATAACCTCATTTGCTATTTGATCTATTAGGTATATTTTATTTGTTAAGTAACAGATGTTTTGATGAAATATTTTAAGGACTATCAGGACCAGAGTTTTCTTCGTCAATCAAAATTTCTTAATATTTTGTAAGCACCCTCCACTTGTTTTAAAGACACATTGCTAACTTTGAAGTACGTCTATACATCACTAACGAGGCAATTATGATAGGGGAAGAGCGAACGTTGACCAAGTGAAGGGATAGATTAATAGGCCACATTTAGCATTAGAAGGAAGTGTGTGGAGTAAGAACAGAAGAGGGAGGCCAAGGATTGAATACGCTAAGCAGATTAGAGGCATGTGATAGTTATGCGGCAATGAAAAGGCTTGAGTAAGATGGATTAGCATGGAGGTTTGCATCAGACCAGTCTTGGGACTGAATTCCACAACAATAACAACAACAAAAGATTAATGTTATCTGACTAGATATTGAAAGCTCCTGTATGTTCGAAATTTAGAAATACATAATTATGATTGTACAATGGTCAAATCACATTCAAATCCCCGTGTCATTATTCTAGTGCGCGTCTGTGACACACGTTAATATCAATTTTTTAATCGTTAAAAAACATGCAACATGGAAATTGCAGACCACAGAAACAGAGGTGAAAGGATGATTTCCTGGGAATAGATTATCGATTTTTTCTTAATATTTCGACACAAACGAAAAGAACCCTTTACGTAAGTTATTAATTTTTTGCTTTAAAGTGTCATAAGTTTTTTATTTGACAGAATTTTATTGATAAATAAACACACTGATAGTACAATTTATATAATTCTATTTTCCTACGGTACTTTACCCTCCAGCATGAAATAATTGTGAATTCCACTAGGAAAATGAGAAAATCACATGATGTAAACTGGGTCATTCCATGTAAAATCATCAAAGGCTTCGCACTCAATCCTCCCTAAATCTCATGAAATTTTGTAAGGAAGTGAACCCATACCTCAACTGTAACTCTGCAAAATACTAGAGCTGATTGTACACTGGTTTAGAAGTTACAACCCATCTTCAACCTCGTTAACGCTCACTCGCCGCTGAAAGGGCCAACTTTTTAAGTGTACATATCAGGCACCATATTAAGCATTACTAAAACACAAATTCTACTGTACTTATATTTCCAAAGAAGTTGCACATGAAATTTGTCCATAAAATTTTTAATTAAAAAATAGCCACATTTCTTGTCAATATATCACAATGTATGTCACTCTTAATTTGGTTTTAAATAGTATCATTATAAAGAGCAGGTTCTTATGTACAAGAAAAATGTTTATTTATGGTGGGTTCTGAAGTATTACGACGACTATAGGACTCTGAATGTAATTTATTTTTGCTACGATAAGCGAACGCTCTCCTCCTGTGGCCTAGTGGCTAGCGTCGCTGCCTCCTCACAACCCAGGGGTCCCGGGTTCGAATCTTGGTTTGTGTCGTCATGGTCACAAAGACCGCGATTAAGACTGTTGGAGTATCGATACGCTGACCACGTGTGATGCAAGACGACAGTCCGCAGTCGACTCGATAGGCCCAAGCCCTCAATGGGCTGTAGAGCCGAAGAAGAAGAGCTCTGTAAATGAACCAACTTAGATCCCATGCCAAATCAATTATTGGTGCTTGATAAATCTTATTAATGCTGTAAATCCGGCAGTCTGCTTTTGTTTCGACAGTCAACAGACTCAAGGCGTTCCCCAAGTGTACGCTGCTGTCGCGCCACTGTCAGGCGACCATGTGCACAAGGCCATATTTAATAAAATTGTCTTTTTTCAACATAAACACATAAAATTACAATAAAATCAAGTTTTACAATTTCAACGCTCATATTGCAGGTAACGTACTTTAATAAAATTTGAGGGGCATCGAAAGTTTTTATTACAATGCATTATTTCACTGAATGTAGAGAATATCTTGCAATAGGGGATTAGAAACCGTTGTCGTCTAAATTCCTGGGAGCCGGTACAGAAAAATTTTGTCATCGAAACTTGTTGCAACATGTTGCAGCTTGTTTCTACGACATCAAATATTGGGCAGATTTCTCGGCAAAAAACAAATAAGTAGTAATTGAAACGTACTGCAGGCTGGCTTTACACTTGCAATAAATTGTAGAAAATCATTATTTTCAGCGATAAATTGCTTTGTGCAAAGGGCCATCAAGTATTTCCTTAAAAACACGCGAAAAAATATCATTAGTGTAGGAACCTGTTTGCAAGGCAGTGCAAATTTTTCCATGAATACAAACTATTTCTATTTCCTATGCAAGTTTTTAATATGAAGTAACACGGGAAACAAAAAAATGAATGTTTTGGCGTCTTTGGTATATGATTTTAAAATTGTTTTCGCTATGTACTTGGCACCATATGCACAGTAAGTGGCACCTATAATAAATTTATTTTATAGATTTTACTAAATTACGCGAAATATATTTTTACTTCTTAGTAAACGAAAATGTCAATGATTCAGACAAAGAGAGAATTATTAATTTTTTTCGCAATCTTGGAATATTTATAAGTAATTAAATATTATAAATACATAAACTTTTTTATTAATTAATTTGGAAATAGAATATGTCTTATTGTAAAAATACATATTAAGAAAATTAATTTTCCCAAACCCATTCACAACAAACTACGTCACCTTTTCATTCGCTCCTGTCACATCATGCATACTCTTAAAAAATTTACTCCATAAATAGTTTCGCATTCACAGAATATCACACATGGAAATTTTAAGTTGACCTTGCGGACTGTTTGTCGGCTTTAACTTGGTATACTCCATGCGCAGTAGGGAAAGGAGAAGGGGAATGTGAGTATTGTCTTTCGAGAAGGAACTTCTCCTTCAAACGTGCTTGCGCAAAGCTTTTGTCATTGTTGAAAGCATATATTATAGATAAAATAAAACGCTTCAAGTAATAAAACGTACTCGTCTTTATCTGTAGCTTTTTAATTATCACCATAATTATAAAACCAAAAAGATTTCGGTAATAAAGAAACAGACTTAAATTAAAACTCTTATTACACATTTTCGGTTTTCAACCCAGACCCGCTGACAACTTCGACCCGTAGCCGGACTTGTTTAGATTATTTCATCAGTACGTCGTTAGATCAGCTCCTTTTATATCGTACTCTATTATCCAATTTTATCGATACTTATGTTCCATATTCATTACCATAGCATACATTAAAATTTTCTTACATAAAAAATACCTTAATTTTAATTTACATTAATTATGATACATCTTATATTTATATTTTATAATTTAATTGAATTTTCTTTAGAATACTGTCATTCATTTTCCCTTCAATTTCTTCACCATTTCTTTTATTAATTGCTACTCTTAAATATGTACATGCCTTCTAATAAAGTTCTTTTAGATAAATGTTTTTTCTTAATGTAACATCTGTCGTCTTTTTCCCTTCACATGCAAGAAGTGGGCAATGTTGGTCTTCGAGTGCATCTTCATGTTGTTTTGATAGTGGTACATTCTTTTTCCAATATTCTTGCTTGTTTGTCCAATATAAATGTACTCAAAACTTTTGCAGTTTACCTTGTAAACTATGTTCTTACAGTCGAGTAATATTATCAACAAATATCTCAATTTTAGTTACAGATTTTACAACGAAGTTTATCTCGTTTATACCATTTTCTACAAATATTTTATTTATTTCTTATGTGAGACCTCTAGTATATGTTATACCTCATAATCTACTATTTTTCTACTATCTTACTATTCCCAAATGTTATATCTATTCTTACGAACGGGATATACACATTGAGGCATCGTTTGTTTACCATACCCGATTTTACGGGCGGAATTCTTGTCGTGCAATATATCATAAACTGAAAACATATTTCCTAGCGCCAATGTTTTAAGAAGTGCCTTTACACTACTAACTTGTCTCAACAAAAACTCGAGAAAAACTTAGCTCCGGTCTACCCCCTGCTACAAGTTGTCTACTGCACATCGTGTTTAGACGCGACAAGCTAAGTTACCTGAGTTAAGTGTTCATGGTATCCATATCTATGGTTGTTGAGTTTCTCTTTACGTTTATTCATAATTACCTCTGGAATATATTGTTATATTTTCCTAGTCTTCACGCTGACGTTTGAAGATCGTTTGATTCACTTAAGAAACGTTTTTTCTTCGTTAAAATGTGGCGATCAGTTACTTCTACTGTCATTCCAGTGAAATCAATAGGTAAGTCTGTGGGTGAATAAAAATTATTATTTGATACTTACCTGGTCTGAGCACGAAACAAACAATCACAAACTTTAATTACTAAAACGAATATCAAATAAATATATTTTAATTCGACGTCTCGGGTTGCAATGACGTTGGCTTGCTCGTATACGTCTCGATAGTCAAACTCGTCTTTAGCTAAAACGTTTTGAGTGATATTATTAGTTCATTCACTCCTTCGAATTCATTCCCTTTCTGCAGATAAAAGTAATTACAGACCAAAGTAATTGAATTCATATAGTTTTTCAATAGTATTCGGTGATTATTATTTATCAATTTTGTCTTATTTTATTGCAACCTTTTCATGTTTTTATTACTTTTGTAGAGTAATCCTAAAAGTAATACGTCACGAGTTAGCCCCACCCGACCTGAATACGCCATGCCCATTACTAACGGTGACGTCGAAAATATTAATTGCGTCATTTGCCGCGAATATTTTATCATAATATGAAATTATTAAAATATTAACAATAAAAGTTTTTCCTTCATTTCATATAGATTTTAAATGATTTTTAGAACTCATTCACTGGAAAAATTTTAATTTAGTGAAAGATTTCCCTTCGTTTCATACGGTTCGTAATCAGTTTAAAGACTTTATCATTTAAACATTAATAATTAATTAGTAGTTTTCCCTTCATTTTATACAGATTTGAAAAAGTTGAATTTTAGTAAACTATTTTCCTTCAATTTATAAAGTTTTGTAATGAATTTAAAGACTTTATCGTGGAAGCATTTGTATGTAAGTAACATTCCGTACTTTTCGTGTTGATTTCCAAAATTGTTTACAAAAATGTTTATTTATGCATACACATGCATATATTTTTATTTATTTTATTTTTATCTTTACGATTATCAATTAATACAATAATTGTTCTATACCATACTTTCATTTGAAAATAAGATGTGTATAATTTTTTTTGTCCTTTATATCTGATTTAGCTATCACAGCTTGGTTATATTGTAATTACATAACAAATTAATCACAGTTCATTGTTCGATATCGTTGTGTGTACTGAAAGAACATGCGCGCGAAATGCAGATTTCGTAGGAGTTTTTCGTGATTTTGTAGTACATCATAATTTTCAGGGGTATTTATTTGTGAAAGACAAAATTGATAGGGCACTGTTGACGTATTTAACATTCAGAGACATTACTTTTTTGATGATCAATGAGGGCCGTTTGACTGCTTTCGAATGTGAGACTTGTAGCAATGATATGACCCTTTACAATAAGAATGATTGTTCCTTCTGGAGGTGTACCAAGAGAACTACAGGAGAGAGGAGTAGCAAAAGTAAATGTATTCGGTATGGATTGGATCACATTTAACTGTATCTCATATGAAAATGACTTTCGAAATGGTTTCACGAGACGACTTTGTATACAAATTGAACTGACTGGACACGTTTCGTACGAGAATCGATTATTTGAAAATTCCGAGCACCTTGGTAGACCCGAAGTCGTTTTCGAAATAGATTCATTTCTACAATTCCTCAGAACATGTAAGTAAAATTCATTCCTTCATCGCTTTACTGTACGTGTACATCTCTCAAATTGAATACATATATGTATTCTATCATACGTCTTAACGACTCCTAGGTGCCCAGTGGTGGGTTACTCATGAAACTGGCACAGAATTTATAGAGGAAGTTGCTTGGGGATGATTATCAACCATCTTCTTATCGTTGATTCGTACTTCTTCTTGTATAGTGCGTTATTAATTATCTAAGTCCCCTTTCACATCCTGTGAAGAGTTCAAAGCCCGTATAATCTGATTCAGCTTCGGGCCCTTTCTCTGTTTCTCAGGAATGCCCATCAAAGAGTTATAAGACTCTTCGCCGTCGACAGCGTTTTCGAGAGCGACAGTCTGCATCCTGATGTTTTCGTCCACTATTGTAATTTAACGTGACGTCATATTCCTTAAGTCGTAGAGGCCACCAGGCGAGCCGTCCAGATGGTTGTTTGAGCCTGCTCAGCCATCAAAGGGAATGGTGATGGATCTTTGAGCCCGCTCAGCCAGCAAACGGAATGGTGGTCCGTTACAACCGTAAACGGTTTACCAAGGAGATACGACCAGAATTTATTTATGGCCCAAACAACAACAAGAAATTCTCTATCTGAACTCAAAAAATTCATCTCTTATTAAGAGTTTTGGTGGTGTATGCTGTAAATTTCTTCTTTCTGCCGAATATCTGTACGAGTACAGCTCCAAGTCCGTGGCAACTGGCATCAGTATGCAATTCCGTCGGGGCATTTTGGTCGACCAACCCTAGAACAGGATCGGAAACAAGGGTACGTCGCTGCGTGTCGAAAGACTTGTTTTTCGGTGTTCCAGATGAATTTAGCTTCTCCTTGTAAAACCTTGTGTAGTGGTCGTGCTGCCAAAATGTCTATTAATAAGAGTAGAGTCCAAGATTTCTTGGCCCTGGAAAGTTTGTTATCGGCCTGACTTTCTCCGGATCTGGACGTACGCCATCTCGTGAGACTAGATAGCCGAGGTTCTTTATTACCTTGGCACCTCCGTCGTCTAGTTTTCCAGGTTAAGTCGGCTAGGTGAACGGCTGAATGTGACGGGAGCGTCCTCTCCTTGCTGCGATGATACCTCTATTATACACTGAATAACTCAGTTTGCTTCGTAAAGCCTGCGTCACACTTGAGTGGGACGAGCCGCGACGGAAGATAATTGGTGCTGGTGTTGATGTCACACTTTAGCGGGTACGGGACGGCAGAAATGACTTTAAAGGTCTGGATGTATACGAAGAGGCGCAACTACGTTTCAGTTCGTGCAGGTTGCTACAGTGGTTGATCTCGAGTCAGAAGGTTAATTAGAAAGAGAAGATATTAGGAACATCCCTACATCAGATAAACGGAAATATTCAACCTATTTTATGCGAACATCAGACAGTATGATAAGTTCTTCACATATTTCCGAATTTCCATAAACTCCTTCGATGAGCTCCTGGAAATCGTCAGAAGATATATAAGCAATAATCCTACATATTTCAGGACTCCAATCTAATGGAATTACATATTCTTTTGAGTTCTCTGGAAATCCAAGAAATTATCTACTGGAAGATGCACGAAAGGGACAACTGCTTTCTCAAAAAGACAATCAGAAACTGTAAAATGTCAGAATACGTCATCGTCAGCAAAAGTGAATTTCACCAAGTTGCAAGAGTTGTATCATTGACACTTCAACAAACTAAAGATGCAGTTAAATAAAGACGGTCAAAAAGTCAGCATATAAAATTATCTCTATTAATTCAGAAAAGACGTTTCGTCTCATTTTTGATACTTCATGTGGAATTTTTTTTTTGGTGAACAGGCTAAATGAGGGTGATCCTGAAACAGGCAACTCCCCTTTAATAGCATAGGAAGGGAATTGAAAAGGGGGGATGCGGAAGGTAGAGCAAGGTAGCCAAGGGTTAACTAGGGCCCCCGGGCTATGGTTTAAAGATCCTACCCGGTGTTTCACCTAAAGAGATGCAGGGAAAACCCTAGAAAACCTGCATCAGGTAGGTCGGGCATTGGGTACTATTCTCACGCCCTTCCGAATGACGGGAGACGAGTCTGCTGTGGGGACCCAGCATTCCCTTCTCCGTGTCTCCACCAGTTTCAGGAGGCAGTTGGCCGACTGATCCAATGGGATCAGCGGACAGCTCTTGCCATATGCCCAAGGTCTTTGACCCCAGTACATATACCTCCTAAAGTAGGTGAAGGTGTCTCGGCATATGAGAACTTTGATAAAAAGTACCCAGAGAAAGTGCGAGGCATTCCCGACATGATCAGGTGAGCCCCACAGTCACTCTGGGCTGAAGCGCCTGCGAGAAAACTCCCGCAGCGCCCTTCCTCTATGAAAAAACATGTGGAAATCGAGCATTTCTGGCTATATTTAAGAAATTCGTAAATCAACCATGAGCTAAATCTCAAAGTTGAAATTTATATTGTAGTTTGATACTATGTAGATCTATTAAATGTAAAACTGTAAAATTTTTACCGCATGCCCAACAGAGATATTGCAAATAATAAAAATGAAAATCCAATTTTAAAAGGCTGTAATTTATAAATGGTACGTCACTTACCACGGATAATATGTATGAAGTAGCTACATCATTATGTGAAAAAGCACGAAAAATGTTGAGGTCCGCAAACTGTTGCCTACAAAAACTGAATTTTCTACATTGGAACGGTCAACTTCCTGTTACACAGAGTACATGAAAAGATATTATTAGACAAGTAAATAGAAGTTTAATTTGTAGGTCTGAATGTACTCAACACGATAGAGTTGATTTGAATAGAATACAATTACATAGTTCGGAATAATTTAGAAAATCGTAGATACCTACGAACGCGAAAAACGGCGACAGTAAAAGCGTCGTCATTTTTTAACCAGACACAATACAAATGAAAAAAAATAGTTTTGAACAGTAAAAACATGAGCGAATGCACCAAAAAAAATTATTTAAAGATAAGTAATCAGTTTCCCTTTTTCTGGACCACTGGGCATGGATTGACAGAGACTCGAACATTGTTTTCTAATTTTTTAAATGATACGTTTTGGTATTCATTTCTGCCTAAATCAAGTCGTAACTCTTGAAAGAATTTACATATTATTTAATAAATACTAAAAAATTTGGAAATAACTCATGCTGAAATTAATAAATCAGCAGTATCGAAATGTAATTTTAAAATCAAGATGTTTAGTTTAGCAATGATGTTAGTTTATTATTTGACTACGATTATAAAATTGATAATGTTCTAATAGTATAATCCATTCTCCATCATCATTTGCGAATAGAAAATTATATATTTTTAACATTTAATTGAGAAATATACAGATATAGCTTCGCATCCAACTCGCAATACCGATTTCGAAACATGCTCAATATTTTTAATATTCCCATTTGAATTGATTCTTTTACCTTATATATTTTGAAATACTAATATATGGTGTAAATAAAAAATCCACTTAAATTTGCCTTTTACTGCTTTAAGAAGTACTTTAGCGGACCCAAAAAGCACTGTTTTACATGGGTTCTTATGGGCCTAAAAGAGAGTTACACCTAGAGGGGAAGGGATGGCCGTCACGCTGTCGCCTGTAGGCAAGGCCTAGCTTTTTTTTTAATGGGCCAAAGGCCCCAAGGGCTGTGCCCCCTGAAAGCACGCACCGCCCGCATGGGGGTCTACCATATTCTACACCCCCTCTGCACGTGCTGTTAGTACACTAACTGGAACACAAGGATCGGGATTTTGTGTACCTGAGGGCATAATACCCTTTAATACGGTCGTTCACGGAGATAGATTGTGAGAGAAACAGAATGAAGAGAGTAGGGCTGAGGGAAAAAAGTGCCGATAATTTAACCAGAAGGGTCTCCTTACCGGGAAAAAAACCTCAGCGATAATAAGAGGGGTTGAAGGGCACAAGGAGCTAGAATACTGCTCTTGTGCGACAGCAACATGCGTTTGGAAATTTTTGGTTGTATATTGTTAGTAGTTGGGCTTGGGTATGATGCGCGTCGATCCACTTCTTCTCCGTCAAGTCCGGATCGCCGAGCATGTTCTGTAACAATCCGTTAGCAAGCGTGGTCAGTAAATTACGTTGAGACAATCATTAGGTGTTGGGTTGGTGGAGGAGGTGCTTGGGGCGTTTGTATCTGGTGTCGCGGGTGTGATCATAGTTGCCCAGACGCTTTATGATTGTGTTGTGTGAGAACTGTGTCTCTGATAACGTCCATTAGTGACAGAATATTCAATTCCCGATGGACGTCTTTAGTGCGTGCCCTCCAAGGTGCCTTGGCGATGATTTTAAGGACCTTGTTTTGCACAAACTGGAGGTTACGGAGGTGGGTTTTGGCTGCAAAGCCCCAGACTGGTCCTGCATACGTCAGAATTGGTTGTATGAGTGTTAAGTATAGGGCGCGAGCAGTGGAAGTGTTTATGGTCCGTGTTCTGTTAAGCATAGGGTATAGCTGTTCTAGTCTAATGTTTGCTTTTCTGGTGGTGTTCGTGGTATGGAGTTTCCATGTTAGGGCCGGATCCTGTGAACTCCTAGGTATTTAACCGTGTCTCGGAATTGAATCGGGCGATTGTGGCGTGTGAGTGGACTGTGACAGTGTTTGTGTAGGCGTACGTGTCGTGACCTACTTGCCAGTAGGAGTGCCTCGCATTTACCAACGTTAACTTTAATTCGCCATCGTGTTAACCATGGTTCGAGTGTACTGAGTGCGCGTTGTAATTTATTGTTAAGTGCCGATGGTCGCCTCGACCGAGCAAAGATGGCGGTGTCGTCTGTGAATATGGCGACCTGGGTTTCTGGTGTTGTGGGGACATCGTTAATGTAGATGTTGTGTAGGACAGGCCCAATAATACTTCCTTGAGGCACTCCTGCTTGTATTCCCCTTATAGTGGACTTGGAGGTGTTGACCTCAACAAAGACTGTCCTGCGTGAGAGGTATGAGTGCAGCAGCCGTATTAGTCCCAGCGGAAACCTACAGTCATTGAGCCGCCGTATCAGACCGTTATGCCATATCTTGTTGAAAGCCTTTACGACGTCAATGAAAACGGCTGCCGTAGACCTTGCTAGGTTGTACGTGTTCAACTATTCGCAGCAGCTGGAGTGTTGTGGAGTGATGATTCCTAAAGCCGAATTGCTCCGGTAATATGAGATCGTTTTCTGTGCAGTGTTGTGTGATTCTGCGCAAAATGACCTTCTCGACAACTTTACCTAGGGAGCAAAGTAAAGTTATGGGCCTATAGTTAGTCGGAAGTGGTCTTTCCCGGGTTTCCGGAAGGTCAGGACCTTGCCCTGCTTCCAGGTGACCGGGAAGTGTTGCGTGCGGAAGATGGCATTCGTGATATTACTGATCTCTTTCGAGTGCTCTGGGGGAAAGGTGTTTGAGCACTCGAACTTGAATGCCATCCGGACCAGGTGCCTTACTGGGGTGAGTTTGTAGTATAGCCCACCTGATTTCAGCAATGTTTGTATACCGTAAAGGCTCGACGACTGCTTGTGCTAACAACTGTGTTACACCCTTGTCCGTTTCTAGTATTAATGTCGGATCTGATGGATCGTCATTCGATTGGAATGTGGCCTCTAATGTATCTGCCAGCAGTTCTGCCTTCTCCGAATCGGAGTAGGCATATCCTGCCGGGCCTTGTAGTGTTGGTATTTGGTATGCCTCCATGTGAAGTGTCTCGCCATCTGCCACGTGGAGCGTGTGGAGGTGTCGAAGTTTGCAACAAGCTTGTCCCATTCCTTTCTTCGGTGTGTCTTGATTTGTTCTCTAATGGTGTCTCTAAGTCAATTCATATGTATTTTGTATATTTGCAATCTAGTTCGCTGCCAATACCTTCTAATTCGATTTCTTAGTGTTATCAACTCATTTATTCTATCATGGAGCACCATCCTGTGTTGATGCGGAGCTACAGTTGGTATTGTTTCGGATATCGCGTCCTGTATGGCAGCGGTGAGGGAATTAACAGACTGAATTATTTCCGCCTCGCTGCTGATGTTGTCTGTGTTGTTCATATTTCTAAGGAAGGTTTCCCAGAATAGATCCCAGTTTGCCTTTCCATTGTAGAACATTGTGTTTTTGGGCTTCCCTGTTTTCTTGTTTTTGTGGCTCTTGAACAACCGTGTTGCTGGAGCAGCCTGTTTCTGAGATGTGGTGGATGGTTGCTCCAGTGGTGATGTTTATACCCACCTATACCCTTAGTAGATACTCTTGCTCTCCTGTGAGTTTAGCAAGCAGCCGGCCCAAAATTTTATATGATGTTTGTAAATTAATGTTTTATTCTATTTCTAATTCAAATTTTCGAAATTTAATTAAATAAAGCGTTTCTTTTTTATTAAAATTTCAGTTTTTATCACGTAATAATTAATCACAGTCACCACAACCACTGTGGACAGCTGCATAGAGGGTGTTGACGAGGAAAATAAGGCGTAAACAGATAATTGAAATTGAACAAGTCGATTTTTTCATTATTGACGTAGTATCGAATTAAACTTATAACGATATTAAGTTTTTGGATGTGTCAATTGAAAATTATGGATGACCTTTTTGACGTTACATTACATATGTAGAAGGGTGGAGAATTAAATTAAAAGGTAATTCAGAAATATTAGGAATTTATTTATACGAGAGAACTTAAAAGCGAAACATTACTGAGGGAAATATTTGCAAGGAATTTAGAGTTCGGCGAAGCAATCATATCTACTTAACACAGGTTCAATACCGTGGGCGATCCCTCCTAAACAACCTAGACTGGAAAATTGACAGCGTACCTCTTTACAGCTTCTCTATATGGCGCCGTCTTCTTCAGCACAAGTCTCATCCAGGAACAAGCATCGATTACCCACCGTTTGCTCCTGATACTCAGAGCGGAATGATTCTACATAGCCTCACTGCTGTGTCCCACATATCGATAAATCGATCATTTGCACTCGATTTATCTTTACCCACGAAACCCCATTGGCCGGGGCAACCACGTGGTATTCAAATATTGTTTGTTTCGTTGATGTTTTCTTCCCATGCTGACTATTTACGAAAATAGCGCAGGCCAGATTTGGACGTGCTGTGACAGCATTCCAGAGGCAACTTGTCGGTGCCACTCAAATTTCCAATCCTTTGCTAATTATTTCATTACATATAATAAAGTAACTAATAAAATAAATATCGCGCTACAGATATAATTCTCAAAGTGTCACTTGGCCCGTAATAACGCTGTCGTTATAATTTTATGAGATTCTCAGGCTTGACGCGTTTCTTGTGTGAATCGAACGAGTTGCAATCGACAATCATGACTCCACGTAAACGATTGTTGGAGAATAATTTCATTGACACAATTGAACTTAGTTTCAGTATATTTAGTAGATTTTTAAATATTTAAATGTGGGAGGAAAGTATTTTTTATAATATTATTGTCTTAACAAATTGATATCGGTATTTTTAATGTTTCAATAAAATGTGGTGTCTTATATTGATATGACGTTGCCTAAAGCACATGTGAATAGAAAAATTTAAAGATATAATAAATTATTTTTATTGTTTTGAAAAACTATAGCCGATTAAAAGCTATTGGGTACCAAAGTCACAATCGGCATAAAATTTAAATTCATTGAAGAAAATTCCTAACTTAATTTATCATTTCAAAATATATTTTGTAGACTAATCACTCTATCAATTGAGATAATTTACATATTTTAGATACAGGTAGTAATTATAAATTGCGATTATTTTCTGAAATGTTTAAACTTGTTCGCGTACATTCACTTAAAGTAGTACCGACTCGATTTCTTAACTAATACTTCGATTTTATACTCTAATTTTTAAAAAATAATCTGTCTTTTTGTCCTAAAGACTTTTCATTTTATTGTTTTCAATATAATATAATTATTTTTAGATTTCCATTTCTTAACTTTAATTTCTTCACTATTTCATAATTAAACAAAAAGTTTTTACTTTGAGAATGATTGCAGCAGTCGCTGATTAAACATAATGTTACTTAGCATGTCACTTAGCATTGTGCTTTAAGACTAGGAGTTAGGAAGAAGGGAAGGGAGAAGTCTTCTACTTGATCATTTATTTCACGTTCACTAGTAGATTTTAGATTTATTTTTTCCATTAGTTCTCGGTTGAGGAAATATGATACGTCATACATTACAAATAACTAATAATATTAAGAACAAAATAAGGTACATAATTAATAATAAATAATCTACAAATAAATACCTAAAATAAAAGTATATAGTCTAAAGTCATTAAAAAGACTACACGCACACTAGAGAGCACTAGTAGTAAAGGAGGCGGACATTAGGGTTCTTCTTTTACCTGGTTGCTATTAACACGATATGAGTCGGTTTGCAATAAGCACGCGCATGCTACGTGTGATATAGGCCTCACTCCATCGTGGTCAGAAAACAAGTTATTAATGCCTGGGGCCTGTTACCCAACCTCTCTCCAGGTTTAAATCTATAGAGGAAACCCCATCTTTATAATTTTTAATAGAATGTCCGTTATGCATCTTATCACTGCCCTAACGCTCATTTGGCATTTTCATAATGTTTTAAGCTAGTTCAGCACCACGCGTCGGCTTACGTTTAACCATACAAAAATCACCAAACGTTTAACATAATTTCGTTGCAACAGGGCCCGATAGCTAGGTACAAACACGAGATTTGACCCTTCTCACTATCACACAATGAACTTTAAACACAATATATTACTCTACACGAACGTCTTGCTACAAAGTAATATTTAAAGTTTATTTAAACTAATACAACCCAGAATGTTTAGATTTGTTCCTCTGTGAGTATCGTTATGAAATAATAAAACTATTACTAAAATTAAGTATAGGGCCCACATTTTGTAACAGTTACAAATAAAATAGAACTTAAGTAAATCTAATACAATATTCTGCATATATATTACTCAATTCTCCCTAAAATCTGAATTAATAAATATCCTATGCAGGGTCGTCAGATCCCAAAGAAGATGTGGCGTCGTTGGCGTCGATAATTGCGTCAACAATATCGTCGAAGAAGGTCCTCCGCACTGAAGAGTATATAGGGGTCGAGATTGAGAAGGAGGAGGAAATTCAAGCAGCGGCCAAGGACCGCCTGACTAGGGATGGACGTATGAGGTATCAGAAGGCGCTGCGCAATAAGCTTCCGGTTCTGACGCACAGAGACATACGCAGGTACAGGATGCCCTTTCACGAGGCAATATGTGAGGAACTGGAAGAGGATGGCTTTCAGCAGACAGCAGCTTACCTACGCAGCCTCGTTAACTTGGACGAAAAGATTCGAACCCTAGCCGGCCCAGAGTCAATTAAGTGGCGCCGGCCCAGGCTTTTAGATCAAATGGATTTTTTGCTCAAGCTTCGGATTGCGCTGGTTGAAGCAGAGATCGCTCAGAAGAAAGGTGAATCTAATTCTTACATACGATGTATTTTAAGGAGTATATGTTAAGCTGAGACTAGTGTTCGTCTTCAACAGGCTCATACAACATAACTTAAAGACATTTATATTATGTCTAGCACAAAATGGTATCTCGCGATTTTTGTCTCAAGACCTGGTCTAGATATTCTTTGCGGACCAATCTGAGACAATCGCAGAGCATTGTAATCGGGATACTTGAGAGAATCGTAAGGCCAGATTCCGCAACTTTGTGTAGTGTGGTCGCATGAGATACCGTAGACCTAGTCAAGCTAGTGACCACCCAAATTCAATTCACATACTCTGTATTTGTACAGTTTTATACATACAGTATATTTTTGTGGAACGTTATTACTTAATGTACAAAATTGATCAATTAAACGAGCAACATGGAAAGAGGTCAGTAAAATACAAACATTATTGTGTCCCTCTTTATCTTTAAATTTTCTGTTCTTTTGAACGTTACTTTCTTATTGGTTCACCACATTACTAATATATATTTGAACGGTTAGCAAGGGAAATTATTTCGTTAAATATATAGAAAATATATGCAACATATAGACATCATGGGAACACTGTAGTATGGACCGATACCAAGTTGGGCTTGTGTGTTGGAAATGTTTTGCAAAAAATAATCGTAAATAAAATCAATGTAGCGTCGTTAAACATTGGAACCTACCAAATCCGATAAAACGGACACGTGAATTGCATCATTTCAAGAACACCACAAATAGTAATGACGTGAATCGTTGGTTTATGACTTTTGCTTCTTACTTGGCGATAAATGCTGAATGCCGTATGAGTTATTCTTGGGCTTGTACCCGGATCATTATGGACTTAGGCCACGACGTTTCGATGGCGTTCACTGACATCTGAAACGCCATCGAAACGTAGTGACCTAAGCCGACAATGAGCCTGGTGGAAGCCCAAGAATTACTCATACAACATATTCACCGGGAAAACCTTATATCTTAATGCTGAATGCTGCTTACTGTCTCTCTGGTCCTCACAGGTGCGACCACTGCTGATATATCGCCCTCCAGGTTGTAGCAATCTCCTCCACGCTTTTTCAGCTCTTCCATTATATCGGAGTTATCAACTATTTGCCAGTGGACAAACTGCGTGAAAGAAACTTATTAGAGGTTGTGTTGAATGTCCCCGCGGAACAAATAATTACCTCATGTAGCGCGTAATGTTCGTAAATACTTCCATGAAACCATGTCCTGAAAGAAATACTGATTACTTATATTCCATACTGCGAAAATCCTTCTAGTTCCGCGTCCCTCAGACCTTTAATAGACACACGACAACTTGGTTATCTGGGACTACGACCATATTCTGGCTTTTGTAAAGAAAAGTCCAACTGTCAGCGAATATTAACAATTCTCCACCATTATGAACTTCGGAAGCCACTTAAACGAGTGCTATAATGTATGCCAAAGCTCACTAGTGCATATTTCCCACAATCTTGGCATATCCCAATTTTCCTCACGTAGCTTTTCCTTCTCTGAATGACAAAACAGAATCTCTCCATGTCTTTAGAAAAACGCTAAAATAAACTTTAATCCAACATCGATCTTTAATGTATAAACATATTGCATTAAATATTTGGACATTAGCACATGAAACATTAAGCTCACAACAGCAGTAATCTCATAAGCAGTAAAGTTGCTGAATACCAACCAGTCTTCAGGCGATGATTTCTATGATTGGGAAAATAAAACATCTATATTTAACTTGTAAAAACTCCAACATTCTTACCTGGTCAGACTCAGGCGCGCCTACCCCTAGACGACCGAAATTTCTTGCCTCTTTACAACCCTACGAGTTAATACATACATTTCATTTTCCCTTCCGTCTTCCAAACAGCATGTATCAAAACTGACGGCCAGATTCTGCAACACCGAGGAGCTGCAGAGGATCCCTTTTCTTGTTAACGGTTCCCTAGAGATCTAAAATCTCAGGCATATACGTGAAAATTTCTCAATTTCCTCAAATTCTTGGGATGCCGAAAGGCTTTTCTATTCTCTCCAAACCATACCATATAAAGGAATTTTTCATCTATTTCCAATGAAATAAAGGCTGTATTCCGAAATTGGTACAATAGGTAGTTGTGACATTTTGCTTTCTTTTTCACGATCTAATCACAAAAGTTATTACGAAAGTTAGAAAAAACATGAATTATAACGTCCGGGGAACTCACACATTCCAAATAATGCTTCCCAACACCAAGATAAGTAGATTTTTCTGGATTAATAATATTATTCTCCCAGGGAATGGTTGTTGGTGAAACGTAGTGGAGCCTGACGACAACGTATTGTTATTGAAGGAAAAAGGTAAGATATTAGAAAATCTTTAGCATCTGAATTGACAAAATCTTTAAAACCGAGTTGGGACGCACGATCCAAGCGGCATTTAATGGAAGACGTCTAGAATTGCAAGTACAGTAAAACCAAATTCTTCCTTATAGACACATACAGTCGACCCGTCCAAATCTCGATTTGCACTTGACACCCCCCTCCCAAATCTTTGAATGTGTTACATACATCACTTAAAAATGAAAGAATGATATGTGAAATAAGCGTTGATGTGTATTTTACAGACCAGGCGGAGATTGAGTGCACGGCATACCTGCAGCTCGCGACATTCTTTATGAGGCAGCAGTCGCACTGGTGGTGGTTGGCGGAGCAGCTCATGCTGCAAGCCGTGGAGGCTGGCAAGAGACACCGTATGGACGGGGGGCGCCACCAGGCCTTAGCTAGATACGTTTACGGGGCTTTCCTCCTGAAGCAACTACGAGAACTTGAGGACGCTTGTTTACAGCTGCGCGTTTGCAGAGACCTATCCGCAGGGAAAAACTGGACGTTCCCAAGCGACCTGGACGTGTGCACAGGCACATTGTTCACGCTGACCACTGTGCTTTTGCACGAGGCCACGATGGGTCTGGTGCGTGAAGCCAGGATAACAGAACCAAAGAAGGCGTTGCGTTTGGCCAAGACGGCAGCAGCTCGTGTGCGGAGTGTGGGTCTTCCCGTGGAGGAGGCTGAGTCATTGCTGGAGCTGGCTGCTTGCCACGAGGAGGCGGGAGATCCATACAAAGCATTAACTGTCCTTTCCCACTATTGGTCTCTGGACGAGAACCCGGTTCGCCTCTGCGACGCTCATCTCGTCAACGCCATCTGCTTACAGAAGTATGGAGATTTGCTTAGCTCATTAAGTACTGTACACCTTATGTCTTCATTAAACGGGACTTACACACCCAACACAGTTCAGCGATGACAAAATTTGCTCGAATACAAATATCCGTACATATCAACTTACACGCTATGTTATTACTACCACAATCCATACCAATCTCATTCCAACTCACTGCTTATCCCAAACTAGATCAGCATCTAATTCATTGGCAATTTATTTTCTATTATAATTATATATATCTGTGACTCTGTCTACGTCCTGTAATCTTAGTTTCAAATGAAAATATCTGTAATATGAATTAGCCGAGTAAAATCTGAAATTTCATCATACAACCAGTGTTTGTTGTCAACTAGAAAAAAACTCATTTTTAAGTTTAAAAGCAATACAATCATGATTTAATTTCTTTATTATTGCTTCAATTTCATGCACAATCTTCATTAACACCCTAAATCTTCCTCAAGTTTAACACATATTCACACTCCAAGCAAGGCGGTCCATAGGCCAATATCCATTAACAAGATTCAACATTAAACACTTCACACCTTAATTCTTTCATATAAGCGCAGAAATGCTATGTTAATAGGTTCATGTAGACTTATAACCCTGTGGCGTACTCTTATTTTGTTGGGCGCCAGAGTGGATGTCCTTGTTGCCATTTTGTACGTATATAATAAGGGAGGGGAGTTAAATGATTATTAGAATTATTTAAAGAATATGAAAATTTATTTAAAAAGCAAATCTTGGCGAACCGATCCTACTCAATTATCTATACATTCTGTTCTACCACTGGCTACTCAGCTATGAAATCTTAAAATCTCGGGTTGACCGTGGGACAAATTTGGTCTGGAAAAATGACGGATTTACGATGTTTACGTAATTACGAGAATGTTAAGCACTGCCATGAGTAGAACTTATATGTTGTTTCCCCTTGGCGACGTCGTGTAGTCAGCTTGTCTGGTTTCTATGGACCCTGGCAGCTTCTGTAGTTTGCCATCGAATGATGGCGACAGCTCTTTGTAGTGTCATCGACCGTTGTCTTCGAAGTTTTGCCAGCGACTGCCTCCTGTCTCCGCTTTCATGCCCTTTTAAATAAATTTGGGGGCAGTCGCGCTTCTTAAAGACGCAAAACTCTACAACTTTCCATCGCCAGAGCATCTGTTTTGTTCTCCATCAGGGGTGCGTGTCACATTATTCACATTGATCACCCTCGTGCGTCCGAAGATTCTAAAGAGGCCCGGCGCCATGTATTGGCGATTCTGCAGGCCTGTCATTCACTTTCTCCAGATGTTTAACCCCTGGGTCTGGACGTTTCTTATATTCCATTCAACAAATCACGCGATTCACTGTCTATATCTCAGTTTGAATTAATTGCGCCTATACTTAGTAACGCGCTACAAACCTAATTCAAGTGATTGTAATATTGCTTCATCGCAATTTTCTATTCATTTAATTCTGTTTATCACTATTGCCACTTGAATAGTAAGTAAATCGTTTCCTCTTATCTTTACAGTTAAATTCTTTTATCTGACACTGTAGGCCCAATTACAGAATAATTTTTAAAATAAGTTCAGTCCAGCGTCAAAGTTACAATCCCTCCTTCTTTATGAATATTAATTTTATCTGCATCTCTTTCTCACTCTACGTTCCTAGCTTGCATCCTCTTATTTTGAAATTTGAAGTCGGCTGTCTTTAGATTGTACTAACAGTAAGTTAATTCACTTTCTTCAATTATCTGGATGTATTATAATTATTCTCTCCTGAGATGAATTTGTCTGCGACGTAGAATTTAAGTCAGAAAAAACTTACGGTTTTCAAGGTTTGATATCATAAAATAAGTTATCACAGATTATTTTAGTAATCAATTATGTCTAACGCAAAATTGAATTACATGCTTGATTGGAACTGTAATTGGTCTATATTGTAGGATTGGCAAGAGGAGCGAACTTTTCTCCCATCTGGAAATGTACCTGAAACTCGCCGTGGATAATGATCTAACGGATATTGTGGCAGATGGACACCTCTACTTGGGCGAGTACCATCTCTCTGAAGTAAGACCTAACCTCTTGTATACTTATTTATAAAATAGCCACATATCGTCCTCAATAAAAGACAATAAGCAAAGGTACTGTCAGTCATAGCAGGAAGCCAGGAAGTTTCGATCTTACCTGTCCGTAATCTTCAGAAACATTAATCAAGATACATTTTTATATTACACTAGCTGGGTACCCGGAGTTGCCCTAGTATTTATTCATATTTTCCCATAATTACGCCATCAACAAGTGATTGCTTGAAATCGACCAGAGTCCCTGAGCCAGCAGAGAATGCAGGGCGTTACCTACTGAGACCGAGAACCAATCAAGAAAGGACACGAGCTATGCCACCTAGGCATGGACTATAAAGTCGACGCACAAACCACAGGACGGCACTTTCACTTGAAAACGATGGCAGAGTACACCATCGAAACGTCGTGACTTAAACTCCATTTAACTCGGGTGAAAACCCAAGAATTGTTTATCCAGAATATACACCGGGAAAATCTTCGATCTTTAATCTATACCATAAAGAGGTTATTACAATATATATATATATATATATGTATATATATTGTAATATACTTTTATTGTGTATAAAACATTTATTAATTTAAAGTACAAATATGATCAATTTTAATATTTTTGTTTATTAATTTAAGTGAAGACACGGGCTTAATCTCGGGGGATTTTGGGTCTCTCAAGAGATGGAGTATGCATTAGCCACAATTACTGGCCCAACAAACATCCACCTCTCGAATGTTTGTGCGTCTCTGGCTATCTGCGCTCTGCTCCACTCGCCTCCCTTCTGGGGTCTGCTGCACTCGCCTCCCTTCTGGGGTCTGATCACTCGCCTGCCTTCTGCACTCTGCTCCACTCGCCTGTCTTCTCGGGTCTGAACCACTCGCCTCCCTTCTGGGGTCTGCTCCACTCGCCTGTCTTCTCGGGTCTGATCATGAGCCACCCATCGGCTTCCCTTTTAAACCTTCCGACGGGAATTCCCCTATTTCTCAACATTTCGGGGTTCCCCGCCCTCATTTTTTCCGCGGGGGTTCACCATCGTCATTTTTTATACAGGCAAGGCGGGCCTCCCCCGCGGGGAAACACCATCTTTCGGCCGACTAGCCATTGTTGTTGACCGAACTGCGCCTCATAACGCCACAACCTTACAAAATCCCCGTTTTTATCACATTGCCCCCGATCAATTTTAATAAAATTTTACAAAAAAAAATTGAGAAATTTATCTCCATATTTTATCTTTAACCCCCTTGCTCATTCTTTACAATCATTTTTGTGCTCGGAGAAATTACAAATTAATCAAATTGATTGAGCACCCTTTTCAACTTAATTTTAAAATAATCTTTCCTATTGATTTAGACTTAAAACCATTTATTAGCTAAAATTGGATAGAATTTCAGGTTAACACGTGGCTTACTTAAACTTACACATGTTTGCCTGATGCCCCCCCCCCCATTGATAAAATAAAATCCTGTTATGAATTATAAATTATTTAAATTTACCCGCTCACAGGAACGAAACTTTCTGTTTGCCAGGATGGAGAAACTTGGCATCACAGTTCAGTATTCACATGCCATCATATATGTTTACAACAACATTATATGGCTGAACTGCCCTCTAACATCATTCCTCAAACAAAAACAATCCTCAATGTGGCTCCATGTTTTCCTTCCTATGACATTTTATCAAACCCCAAATATAGAATTTTCAGAAGCTAAATTTTTTATTCCTGAAAATTATCCAACTTATCCAACAATAAAAACTAAAATAGCTTGATAGCTCCCATACCATATTTATTTACCCAGAAGTACAATTAATCAAAATAAACAAACTCCTGATAGCACAGAATTAATAAAAAAACAGATAACACCCTATTTCTGCACAATAGTTTCTCATTCCATGACTTCCCAACAAATAAGTCTTCAATTTCTACATAGTAACTATTCCTATCTCCCCATTAACTCAAATCTTGCCTCTTTATCATAATAATCGTTGAGTCACCACTTTGCTCATAAAATTCCTTCAAAATTCCCCCCCCCCCAATATTCTTTCTCTATCAGCTCTGAAAATTCACAATCTTTAAAATCCAAGGTACCAGCTGGTCTATTTTAGTGACACATTCTCTTCTAACATTTTTATTAAACGACGATTTTACTATACTGTTGTGATCCCCTTTCTATTTGGGCTAATCACCAACTAAATTAATCTCGTGGACTAATTTATGCCACCCTCAATACGACGACTTCACATACTATTCCATGCTTATAATTCGACGAATCCTTCACTTCACTTTAATGTACGACGACTGATTTCTTTAATCAAATATTCCCACCAATAACACTATGAGGTCTCACTGCTATTTTCCACCAAACTCCAGTACCATAAATCGAAACACCTTCCAAATCACAGTTGACATTTTCCAATTTTACTTCAAACCACATTCCTTTCATAAGCTCACACTAATTCAACTCTAAATTTCTTCCAAACAGACAGGATTCTAATTATTTCTCCCCACAATAAAATCCACATCAATAATCTACTTTCCACAGCCCAACAACCACATAAACCCACAAAATCGAAAAAATACTCTTTGTGCAGAAACAAAATGACAGAACAAGACAATACCAAAATAGGTGATTCCCAAAATTAACCTAAAATCCTGTCACACTATCTCAAATCATCCCCAAAATCTATTACAATACAAAAAAATACACCCGTGACAAAATACAACTGAACTATCTAGAATTCCCCATCAAAATCACCTAACTAGAAGATAGCATAGAGAATAGATGTAAGAAATAGAGCACTGAAATGGAAGAAAATGCTTTATAGCTGGAGTCTCCATAATCGCTAATTATGAAATCATTAAAGGGTAATGATTCTCCTAGAGTTGTTTACTAGAAGATAGCATAGAGGATGGATAGAAGAAATAAAGCATCAGAAATGGAAGAAAATGCTTTATAGCTGGAGTCTCCATAATCGCCAATTATGAAATCATTAAAGGGTAATGATTCTCCTAGAGTTTATTTGCCCTAATCTAACATATCACTTGATATGGCAATAGACCCCTGCCATCATCACAATTTTCATGTACCCCAAATATTCCCGTGCTATTATTTTCTTCTATCTCCAACAATGGATGCCCATATTCTTTATGCAGCCTAAAATCCCATTGACATACAAACAGATTTTTCCCAAACCGTTTAATTACCTCACCAACTGAATAAATCCTCAGTCCTTTAATTGACCACGTCGCTACATAATTTAAACTACTTATCATTGTTGCCATGCGTTTTCCATACTCCATAGTGAAATGATCCTGCGTTCTCCCTCTACATTGCTTTCCCAACATTCCCTCATACATTTCATCTGCATAATGATCGAACCTAGTCTGTTTAAATTTAATAAACTTTATATCTATTCTTACACTAATGTGACCCAAACTTTGTCTTTTTCCCCTATTCCCCCGTAGAGCTTCCCCTTTTAACCCTGCTAAGTTCAGCATTTTCTTCTCCAAATTGTAACTATACAACTTTCCTGTCTCTAACACTTCAGCTATCTCTATTTTCAGCTGTTTCATAATATTTCCCTGCATATCATTATCAATAGCCACAGGATTCTCTCCTCTCTCAACTATTTTCCCTGACTGTTTAAGAACCATTTCCCTTTTACTATTATCAACAAATAAACTACACATTACTTCTTATCTATTTCTTCTACGTGCACATTAAAATCAATATGTTTATCATCACATATTTTCTCAGATACCTCGTTCTGAATAATTTCTTCCTCCACTACTGCCCCTATCTCCTCCATATTCTTATTTACTTCCCCTGTAAATTCTACACTAAACTGTTTCCAATTATTCTCCATCTTCTCAGCCATTTTCTCTACATTTTCCTTACACTCTATTCTCATTTCTGCCATACTCTTATCAATTTTTTTCCCCATGGAAGCCATATTCTTATCAAATTTTTCTCCCATATTATCCAATTTATTATTATTTTCTAATTTCATCTCATCCATTTTATTAGCCAAATATTTTATCAGCATCCCAATATCTACGCTAGTACTGTCTCTTCTTTGCTTATCACTCTTTTCCCCTATGGCATTCGTAATATCACTATTGCTGACGTCTACATTTTCTGTCACTGATGCTTGCCCTTTATCACTTTCATCAAACATTTCGTTTAAACCGATCACTTCCTCGGATTCCAAATTCTCACCCTGCGCACACTGAAATTCTGGTTCCTGTGAATTTTCCATATTAATCACACGTTTTTTACTTCTAAGAAGCACATATCAAACAAAAGAAACCCCCAAAATATTAAATAAAAAAAACATGTATTAATTTTTGTAAGCAAAAGATTGCGTACTTGTGGAGATTGCACAGTAAAAATTGCATAACCCAGAATTTAAATTTTAACCGAGAGGAACACGAAAGAAAGCAAAACAAAAAAAACTATAACTCTAAATTCTGGAAAGATTACCTTTTACAAAAATAGCTTCTGCAGTACTTCACCCTTGAGAGAGATCGTAAGCTCACACGGTTGGGCGCCAAAATGTAATATACTTTTTTTTGTGAATAAAACATTTATTAATTTAAAGTACAAATATGATCAATTTTAATATTTTTGTTTATTAATTTAAGTGAAGACACGGGCTTAATCTCGGGGGATTTTGGGTCTCTCAAGAGATGGAGTATGCATTAGCCACAATTACTGGCCCAACAAACATCCACCTCTCGAATGTTTGTGCGTCTCTGGCTATCTGCGCTCTGCTCCACTCGCCTCCCTTCTGGGGTCTGCTGCACTCGCCTCCCTTCTGGGGTCTGATCACTCGCCTGCCTTCTGCACTCTGCTCCACTCGCCTGTCTTCTCGGGTCTGAACCACTCGCCTCCCTTCTGGGGTCTGCTCCACTCGCCTGTCTTCTCGGGTCTGATCATGAGCCACCCATCGGCTTCCCTTTTAAACCTTCCGACGGGAATTCCCCTATTTCTCAACATTTCGGGGTTCCCCGCCCTCATTTTTCCCGCGGGGGTTCACCATCGTCATTTTTTATACAGGCAAGGCGGGCCTCCCCCGCGGGGAAAAACCATCTTTCGGCCGACTAGCCATTGTTGTTGGCCAAACTGCGCCTCATAACGCCACAACCTTACAAAATCCCCGTTTTTATCACAATATATATATATATATACAATATGATTAATGATGAAAAATAATGTTTGATATTTGAAATTCCTTCACCCTGCTCATTCAATCAAATGGAATATTGGAACAATCTATCACCATTTGTTGAATAATCAAATTATATGAATGACTGGTTTTATTAAATGAAAACAACACGCTCCAAATAATTAATATTAATTTATTCAAACAGTTACATTCATATAACACACTGAAAACTTTTTTGGGGTCACAGGTGTGAAATTTAAATGCAGTTATTTAAATAAAAGTTAGTAATAAAATCAATTATTCCCGGAGAATGATACTTAAACATTTTGATTAATATTATTATTAAATTGGGATCTATAAATTATTAGTAGTTAAGTGAAATACTATCATGAAAACTGTAAAATATAAACAATAGAATACAATCAAGTGAGCTAATTTTTAAATTTTAAAAACTTAATCCTATCGTAATTTTTATCCTTAAAATTTGATGCCACAAGAATAATGGACACAGTTTACATAATAATCTTTAATATACCTTTATTTTTCTTTATTGTACCAAATTATCGAAACTGTTACCTCAGAATTGGTACCAAAATTCACTTTTTACTGGAATACACCAAACATTGACCGTAGCAAACGGATCGTCAGGAGCATTACAATGAAGATGAAAACGCGTCGCCTTTACCACCGTCTTCGCCCGCGTGCACCATCATATGTCTGCAAATATATCCAGCTGCCAATGTAAGGCACAACGTCATGACATTATCACAAACTATTATTGAATCTGTCTGTTTCAAATTCCTGGAGATATCTGCTCCTGACCAGTTCTCCTTACAGACTGCCTACTGAACGTTAACCGACGACTAACTCTCGCCTACTGGTAATTACGACGACGAAATTCCAAGCTCACGCCAACGTGGGAAAGCCTTCGATCGCCATCAGTGGTCTATTATCCAATTTTTGTTTTGCTTCGCACCGCTGTCGTTCATTACTTTAATTAGGTCGGTTAACTTCAACAATTTCTGTCCCTATGAAACAAGAAAACGAATTTTCTCACGTCTGTTTCTCTTGAATTTTAATGATAAAGTAATGTTTATATATACAGCAAATAACTTATTAGTAAATGACAAACAAATTGCACAAACAGAATATAACATAGTAAAATATTACAACAGTTTTATTCAACGTCCGATAACACTCCAATATCTTCACGAACAGTTATTGGCAAAAGTCTTTAACGGATTAACTTTCTCTTCGTGGATTTAAAATGGGAAGGAACCATATCTGAATAAAAAATTGAATATAAAACTATTAGGCTTGAAGCGCCTTTAAAAATATTTGCATAGCAGTAAACAAACGGAAAGTTATTAATTTTTCCAGAGAATTGCTGCTGAATACTCGCGCTTGCGCCTCGCGACTCGTAGGTTGTGACTGGAAAATCACGAGTGCAAGTGATCACAACGGGAAAGTGTTGACGTGCCGTTGGTAAAGGATTTGAAACGTAACTTATAATACTTGCATATGTCCTCTTTGAGACTAATCCCAGACAACCAAAATTCTCTACTTCCGCCCATCATAACATAAGAAGTCATAAATATGTTCCTCTTTGTCACGCTCGTCCGCTGACCCTACCACGTTGTAGACTCCCGAGTCCAAACAGCTGCTTGAAGAAGACAAAATTCTCTTGTAAAATTTTGTATATACTTTGGACATTCCTTTTTCGGCTCATTATTGTGTTTGCTTTCTTCATTACATTATCTATGGCTGGACGGATATATGAACGGAGGGATGCACGGAAGGAGATGGATATGCAACCTGTTTCTATTATTCCATAACCGTTATAGAGGGGTTTTCTCGTTCATATCTGAACCCCATTTTATATGTATATATACCTCACACAGTTTATTGTAGTTCTTTAACAATCAATGTTGTTTTTTATTTTCAGAACCATAATATGGAGGCTGCAGCACATCTTGTGACGGCATTCACAATTTACTATAAGGCTGGTCAGATTGAGCATATGGAAATGGCAAGAACATTGGCAGGTGTGGCAGCTGCTCAGGAGCATTACCCCGCTCTCGCTGAGCTAATCATTAACTCAAAGAAAAACCGATTGAACCTTCTGCTTTTCTCGCGCTGGAAGGAAAATCGCGTGCCCTTCTGGTTAGAGTATTCTGTCTGTGGGTCCAAGTATGACATCGTGACAATAGTGAGTGTTTAGAATAACAATTTATATCAATTTATTGAAGTATATACAAATTATTTAAAATCAGAAAAAACTACTTAAAACCCCACAATATTAAACTTACTATCTTAATGATTATAACTATATCAGAAATAAATGGAGAGAATATTTTGACAGCATATCTGATTGCATATTTGTGGTCCAGTTTCGGCTAAGATTTTCAAAGCACGCCCATTCTTAGATGCTAAATTTCAACTCATTTAAATTCTTGAATCTTTCCAATAAGTTTCAAGTTGGCAGAGTTCAAGGCAGTACTCTTTATTTTGCAGGGTGAAGCGAGTCTCCTTCCCATCGGGAAAGTCTCATCGACAAAAGAAATGTCTGAAACAGACATGCACTCAATAAGTATAAAGTCCATTGTGAAGAGCACTGTATCAACACTCGAAGATAACCAGAATGAAAATTCTCTAAATAAATTAAGTTAAATGAAGTAGTTATATATTTTTGCTTTCGTCTTTAATGTAATATTCATTGATGGAAGAGAGGCAGATGTAGCCAAGTAAGTTATTGTATTCAATTTTCATGTATTGATGGTTTTGTGGAACCAGGCTGGCTGACCGGAGAAATGCCAGACGTGAAAAGCACGTGTTCCCCAGGAACGCAAGGGAGGGCAGGAAGTCACTGCGAAATAGGTGATTTATCTAGCAGCAAGTTGAAGTCCTGAGACCGGACGCTAGACAATTGGGAGAAGAGCTCAAAGTGACTTTGCTGAGATTGGAATTTCCATAACAATTGCTGGCTTTAAAGATGGTACTTGTACGGCAAGGGTAAAAATTTGTTGATGGTAGAGTGTGATATCAACGTCTGCCAGTCTCGAATCTTGATTCCATTCAACCTCTGGTACGCAACGTTCCTAGAACTACGTAGAATTCGGCGCCCACAGCCAGGGTAACTGATTATTATATACGGCATGTGTCTTTGGCGGTGGATTAACAAGCCAAATCGTGAGCTGTTCAGATGATGCTTTTAAGCTACCTGTGCCCCTGAAAGAAAGATTCGCGGAATAAATTTTCTTAAATATTGATCAATATTAAAATTTTATGCTAGAAAAACTTGCCATTTTTTAAATAAAATCAAAACTTTGTAATTAAAGTTCCTCTTTCCCCAAGCAATAATGTTCCATATTTGGAAGAATAGTTCTCGGGTTTCCACTCGGGTAACAACGTTCTTTAGCCGAGAACTATTCTTCCAACAGCTACACCGGGAAAGTCTTCCATCTTTAATGTTCCATATTTTATTAAATGATCTAAATAATTGAATACTTTTTATTTAAACTCTTCTCAATTAGATTCGTGTAAGGAACAAATGTTACAAACTATATTGATAAAAGTTACGATAACTGGGTACGAGTGGGCTACTTCATTTGGTGGCTCTCTCCTATAATAAAATAGGAAGAGATGGAAAGGCGGGATGTGGAAGGTACAGCAAGGAGGGCAAGAATTGGCTAGTTTAAAGACACTACCACGTGATGCCGAGAAATTCTTAGTGAAACCTATATGACAAAGTCGACCAACTCGCGGGAAGCCTACGACCCTCCTAAAACATTTTTCCGACCCGCGAGATTCATAAAAACTTACTCCCACGTCCTTCCGATAACGGGAGGTAACGTTTATTGTGGGGACAGAACAAATCCGACTTAATGCGTTAACCAGCTGGGAGACTGGTACAAGAGGATCAGCAAACAGCTCTTACCGCACACCCAAAGCCGAAGCAAACACTCCTAAACACTAACGAAGGTCGTCTTGGCTCGAAGGAGACGTTATTTCAAATACTTGGCCTGGGGACAAATGATAGGTAAAACTAGTAAGAGTAAAGTACCCCTTACAAACTTTTGTGTTCTCCATTGCAATTTTCCTTCCTCGGATTATGTTTGGAAAGCTAAGAGATTCGTCGTTATAGGGCTTCGTGCCCCTTTCGGTAATTACTTCTTAATGTTAATAGTTGAAACACGGTTGCTGAAAAATTATATAAATGGATGAAGGGGAAAGGGTATTGGTAAGGGGTGTCGAAAGTTTGATGACGCACGACTGCAGGAAAAACGACACGCATTTTACAGACGTGTTAGTGGTGCTGTCAGGGGAGGGAGGGATATGGAACCTTATGTGTACGCCATGTGGCGTGTAAAACATTGTTGCATATGTATTAGCTTTCTTGGCGCGCGGCGTTGGCCTGGTATTCAGTACGTAATTCGACAGTAATCTCTTGTCCAATACTTGATTAAACTATCTGCGAAGTGGTACATATTGACATATTTACCTTATCATTACTTTATGAGAATTGAATTTTATCATAAGCACCGTGATGACTCAGTATCTTAAAGGAGTCAAGAAAACAACACCGGAGGACACTATCAATCTCTCTCTAGCCAGGAAAAATATTGATTCACATGCAAATATCTTTCTTGCATCCGGATCGAAAGGAACACGTGTACAAAATTGGTCGACATTACTAGACGCGGCACGAGAAAAACGCTGAAATAGTCAATCAAATTTATAATGAGAACATACTAGAATACTGCTAACTGATTAGCGTGAAATAATTTACACACGAATGAAAAATAAAATTGAGTGTCTGCTGCGCTATAATTAATCTGTACTACGACTAATAAAACAGTATGCATATTTGTAATCTAATTATTATTACTTAGCTGCTATTGGGCATTTGCCCGGTGGCAGCTATATACAAAGAAAACACATACAATTACAAATAGTAAATACAATTCACACTAAGGAAGAATTTTGAAGTGTAGGTTTTGATCTAAGAAAGAAAAGAAGTCAGGACACACACAGAAATCACTTCCCTGCACTTCATTATTAGCACTTCAATGATTCTAAAAACTGCTCACTTATTTCCTTCTAAACTGATTTACGCTACCCGGAAAAGTCGTCAGTATTTCTGCAGGCAATGAATTCCAATCGCGTATAGATCTATTAGCTAATGAAAATTTTCCTACGGCTGTGCGTTTCCCTTTTTCTTTAATTATGAACGTGTGATCATTTTTATAAATATAATTCGGCGCCGTAAGATGGTTTGTTATTTCTTTCCTGGTCGGTTCACCCTTATAAGCTTATGGAAGGGATATATTAGGTTGTGCAATGATAACACCGATCGATGTATGTACACTCCTTTATTCCCAACTACAAACTCTCGCCACTTGTACGGTCCTGCGGGAAGCTGGTGGCGCGTGCTGCTGCGTGCGATGCTGAGGCGAGCCTGAGGGAGGACTGTTTTTTTATTAATGGGCCAAATGCCCAAGGGCGGTGCCCCCTGAAAGCTCGCACCGCCCGCACGGGGGTCTACCATATTCTACACCCCCTCTGCACGTGCTGTTAGTACACTAACTGGAACACAAGGATCGAGATTTTGTGTTTGATCCGCACCTGAGGGCATAATACCCTTTAATACGGTCGTTCACGGAGATAGATTGTGAGAGAGACAGAATAAAGAGCGTAGGGCTTAGGGAAAAAAGTGCCGATAATTTGACCAGAAGGGTCTCCTTACCGGGAGATTTTAAGGACCTTGTTTTGTACAAACTGGAGGTTACGGAGGTGGGTTTTGGCTGCAAAGCCCCAGACTGGTCCTACATACGTCAGAATTGGTTGTATGAGTGTTAAATATAGGGCGCGAGCAGTGGAAGTGTTTATGGTGCTTGTTCTGTTAAGCATAGGGTATAGCTGTTTTAGTCTAATGTTTGCTTTTCTGATGGTGTTCGTGGTATGGAGTTTCCATGTTAGGGCCGGTTCCAGCTAAACTCCTAGGTATTTAACCGCGTCTCGGAAATGAATCGGGTGATTGTGCCGCCAGAACATTTATTTGGCAAATACTCTTTAAAAGTGATAATAGACAACTTTAACCGGAGTTTCATTTTACCCCAGCCGTTTACATACAATAAATATTAGCCGCAGTTCCGCCGCCTCTACGACCGTCTTGTCTGTCGGAGCGGTAGACTGCGTGTTGTGTGAAGTGTATCTTATACGTAGGGACAAGGTGTGTCTCGTTCAAGAGCGCGATGCCGACGGCATGTTGCGTCATGAACGCGGCCAGTTCGACCCTTTTGTTGTTCAGGCCGCGGGCGTTCCAGAAAAGGATAGGCGTGTCTCGGCCCATGGTGCGTCTAGCCATGATGGAGGGAGAACGAGAGCATGAGATTTGTGAGCTGTCCTTGGACAGCGGAGAGGATGGCTTGGGTGATTTGTGGGAACATGGTCTCTAGGATCTTGGCGATCATGGAGTTGACTAGGGCCGCTATAGGGTCCTCTGTGTTTTGCCTGGCTTCTCTGTTAGGGAGAGCGGCCTCTGAGTGGCAACAGGCAAAGCAGGAGCTGAAGGCTTCTGCTTTGTGTGTTTGGGGGCCTTGGCTGGCTGGAGACGGCCTGCCTTGGCGGGTTTTGTGGTGGAAGGCTGGGCAGTCTTTTTGTTTTTGGGCTTGCCGGCCTTCTGGTTTTTCTATCTCTTAAACAGCCGTGTTGCTGGAGCAGCCTGTTTGTTGGATGTGGTGGCTGGCTGCTCCAGTGGTGTTGTAGGAGGGGCCTGCTCTGGGATCTGAGCAGGTGTAAGGGGTTGCGCTGATGGCGCAGGGGCCTGTGCGGGCTCAGGCTGTGTTGGGGGCTTTGCCACTGCTGCGGCGAAGGAGAGTCCGCTTGATACGGTGGACTGGGTGGGTCGGACAGTGGGGGCTGAGAGGACGGGTCGGGGTCCTTGAGGAGCTGTCAGAGGAGCTTGTTCCTTACGCAGGGCTTCCTTCCTGCGTTGCAACTCTGCCTTGTATGTGGGGCAACCCCTGTAAAGGACAGAATGATCGCCTCCACAATTGGCACAGGTCTTTCTCCCTTCTCCAACTTGCAATTGGCCACACCGTGGATTCCGGCGCACACCTTGCATTTCTGCTGGGCGCGGCAGCGGAGCCCATTGAGTTCGAATCGCAGGCAGTTGGAGCACTGCAAGGGCGTGGGGGGTGGGTTGAAATTCTCAACTCGTACGCGCTGGTACAGCACTAGATCCATTTTAAGGATCTCGTCAGCTGACGGGCTGTCCTCCAGCTCGACGATGAACATTGGGAGGGCTCGCCTGTGCACATTGCTTATCATTTGCCAGGCGTTAGTGACGGCAAAGCCCCGCAGTCTCAGGTCCTCCAAGACCGATTCTTTACTTATAGACTCGTGAATTCCGCGAATGACGTATTGCCGCGTACGTACGTCACGGATGAGGTAGAATGAGTGTTCCACACTCTTTGACTTCAGAAACTCTTGAAGATTTTCGTAGTCACGTCGTGTGGATGTGTATATAGCCGTGCATTTGTCCCGGCGCTTAGTGAAGAACCTTTGCGGCTTGTAGCGCGCCGTTAACTCCCGGTTCAGCGCGCCCAGATCGCCGTGATTGTAGGCCACTATGGGCGGCAGGACATCTGCTGGCATTGAGTTGGTTGTGGTGGGCTGTACTGGGGCGATTCAGTGTCGCCACAAGCTTTATATATTGCGCACAACCCGCATAAACATCTTTTCAGCCCATTTTTGTATTTTCTCCTAGAGTGTGTTCATTTCGATATGGATCCCAACACGTAATCCCATATTCAAAAATTGGCCTAACCAGCGTTTTGTAAGCATAATTCTTGTTTTTTCTCGTGCTTTTCCTCAAGACCCTGTTTACAAAGTGAGGCAGCAGCGCCCTCCACCCTTTACCTGCCAGGGACCTTGCTTCACGCCATTACCCCAATTTAAATCTGTACTAATGTTTATAGACATATCATAGTTCTATGTGGAATAGGGTAAGAGAAAACAATTTGACCAAGTAAAGGGATAGATTAATAGGCCACGTTTTGAGGCGAGTTTTTTTTTCAAATTAGCATTAGAGGCAAGTGTGTGGGGTAAGAACAGAAGATTGAGGCAAAGGATATAATACGCTAAGTATATTAGAGAGGATGTGGGATGTGATAAGTATATAGAAATGAAATAGGTTAGCATAGAGGGTTGCATCAAAACTGATTACGATAGCAACAACATACATATTGTAATATCCTTTTCAGGGGATAAGACATTAATTAATCAATTGAACAATTTTTAATCAATTTGAAAATTTTACATTTATCAATTTAAGGTGATAACATGAGCCAATATCTCAGGGGTTTTTGGTCTCTCGAGAAGTGGAGTATGCAGTTACTGAAAATAGAAAAAAATCATTTAAATATTATTCAATCAGCACAATGAGCAAGTTTCACAGCTTTTAAGAACTTACCCACAATTACTGGGCCTACAAACATCCAACTTCACGAATGTTTCCGCGTCTCTTGGGCGTCTTGCAGGATTTTTATACCGATGAAGGTAGTATGAACCAAGTCCAACTCATCTGCTTTTTGCAAACATCTGACAGATCCATCGTCCGTCCTCTCCCCAACTCATCTGCTTTTTGATCCGTCGTCCGCCCTCTCCGCAACTCATCTGCTTTTCATCTCTGAAATCATCTGACAGCATCTGACCACGTCTGCTAGATCCGTCCTCTCCGCAACTCATCTGCCCTCTGACTCATCTGTCCACATCTGACAGCATCTGACCACCTCTGACGTCTGACCACCTCTCACCACGTCTGACCTCTGACAACATCTCACCACCTCTCACTACGTCTGACAACATCTCACCTCCTCTCACGTCTGACCACATCTGACAGATCCGTCCTCTCCGCAACTCATCTGCCCTCTGACTCATCTGACCTCTAGACTCATCTGATCACGAGCCGCCCATCGGCTCCCCTTTTAAATTCTCACACGGAAATTCCCCGCTATTGGTTTTCTTACACAATTCAGGGGTTCCCCGCCATCGGTTCTTCCCAAAATTCCGGGGTCCCCCGCCAGCGGTTTATTTCATAAACTTCCGGGGTTCCCCGCCATTTTTTTTACACACGCCCCGAGGGAGTTTCCCGCAGGGGATCCCCATCGGGGGTTCATCCGCTCTCAGCCAACTTGACATTGTTGTTGGCCTCGCTTGTCGCGCACAAAACTTAAAACGTAATAACCTCTTGTTGTAGGCCGAACTGCGCCTCATAACGCCACAATATCACCAAAATCCGCGTTTTTTCAATACAATATCTACGAAACATAAAACTGAGAGTGTTCGGCCCTGATCTTTATGTAATCAATCTGCAATGCGACTTGTAAACAAATTTACTAGGTACCTGGCGTTGCTCCGATATTTATTTATATTAACCCGGATCAGTATTAGATTATTGCTTAACCTTACTACGCCCTCTTTCCGAACACTGGAAAATGTTAATATTACCATATCCGGTCTACAATAAGTAAGTCAAGAAATAGGCTTGTATCTTCATTAAGCCCAGTTGATTTAATTTTACGTAACATTAATAGAGGAAAATATATCAGCATGTTTAAGAATTTCCACCCCATTCATCCCGCCTCCTACACCCCCGCCACTAAGGTGCATGCGAACAATTTTATTAAAATTTGAGCGATAATCACGCCATACCCTAGTAACTAATTCTCGTTTCCCCGTCTTCATAGTCGGTCATTGCCTTGGTGGATGGACGTATTCAAAACCCTTGTAATACAGATGAACAAACTCGGCAGTAGCGCAGGAATTCTGATGAGCAAATCGGTATATACTTTATAGGGCAATGACATTTTTAAAAACCCTCCCACTCCACGAGTTCAATAAAGACGAAGTACGTATAGCTTGGCCACAGATTCTGGTTGGCTTTCATGTTAGGTTTCTCCCTAAGAGTCTTCCTTTCCTTTCTCACATCTTACAGTGTATAATATTGACTGTAAATTGTACACTTATCTACAGCTGTGTTTTAACTGGTAAAACCTCAACCTCCCGTTTCTTACCTGATCAGACTCACGCGTACCTACCCTCACACTACCGAACTTTCCTGACGTGCCTTGCATCTTTACAACTCTTAGATATAATTCTCACATCTCATTTCCTTTCTACGTTCCGAACCTGAAGAGCAACGCCAGATTCTGCAACATCGAGAAGCTGTAAAGAAACTCTTCTGTTTACGGTTCCTACAATCTCAGACGAGCACGTGACAGCGGTAGGAAACAAATAACTTCATTAGATAAGAATTTAACAGGTATCATTGAAGAAAGGAGTTAGTTGTTAAGATTTTCTGTGTAGCATATCCGGAATTGCAAACAGAAAGATAGATAGTGGGTCCAGGCTTTTCAGACGTACTCAGGACACGAACCAAAAATGTGGAGTGCAGTAGCCGAGGAAAGCGAAAATCATTGAACTTCCAGATTACGGCGTGTGTACGACTTCAGCGGGGCGGAAATAGTGAATCGTCAACGAAGTGGTCGTTGGAGTCAAATGGCATATTGTTTCCCCAAGTAACAGTGTCTTGCATTATCTGTGATCAGCGCTTCACATCATAGCAGCCCGAGCTTCCCTTCACTTCCATTTTTCTTTTCTGTGAGTCAAAAACAATTAAATCCATTTTTCCAATATGACAAATGATCAGGAAATTACGTTCGAAGATGTATAAGAGCAATACGTCACAATAGCACATGCTCTAAATTTAATACCAAGTACATTTTCCGCAGAACTTAGAGGGTTTATAGAGGGTGTAGAAGCGGCATTTGAGATTGTAAAAGCTAATAAATATAATGTACTCTTAACGTTTGTTGAAAAGATAAATTGTTAGCCAGAGTAAATAAAGAGTCATAGGGGACGGTGAAGTCTTTTCTAAACGAAAATTAGCTTACGAGGATAACTCTAGACCATTTTTACGTCCAATTCCTTACATCCAAGCAAGAAGTTGGAGAAAATGTTAGTCAATGGGCATCTAGTATTGCACGTATTAGTAAAAGACCAGACAATTAAACATTTCATTAAAGCTAGTTGCAAAAACGTTAGTCTGGCCCAGTGAGTAGAAACAGCCCTTCAGGAAAATGTAGAATTAGGATCTTTAAGATTAAATGTATACCTAGAAAACAAGAAAGTAAATTATTTAGACACGACACACAGCAAAGACAAGGCGTAACTAATAAAACACATACACAAGTGGTTAAAAAATAATTTGGGAGGACCTTCATTAATTTTTTTCATTGCAGAAAGCTAGGCCATATAGGGTGAGAATATAAAAATTAAATCATTTATAAAAATTTGTGGGAAGCAAGAATATCACGAGAAAATTTGCTGGGTAAAAAAAATTCAGCTGACCTCCTGTGGTGTAGTGGCTAGCGTTGCTGCCTCACAACCCAGAGGTCCCGGGTTCGAAACCTGGCATGTTTGTGGCGTCATTGTCACGGAAACTGGAATGAAGATTTCTGGAGAATCGATACGCTGCCCATGTGCCACTCCAAACTCGGAATGTGTCATGCAAGATGACAGTCCGCAGTCGACTCGGTAGGCCCAGGTCCTCAATGGACTATAGAACCATGGAGAAGGAAAAAAATTCAATAAATGGTTCGGAAAAGCAAACAATAGTGAGCAAACCGAAATAAAAATATTAGAAAGCACAAGGAAAGAGCGAAAAGAAAACAGTGTAATAAATGCCTGCGAAACCTCAGAAAATATTTAAAAAGCCACTGAAATATAAGAAAATATAGTGAGGTCGCAAGAAACATATAATTTATTTTAATTTTATTCGCGTGTAAGGTTAATTGCGTAAAGGCGCGGAAGTTATATGTAACTTGCTTGACAAATGCCCTCACTACAGAACGGGCAGAGAACTCTGATGCATGTTTATACTTCTCTGCTATTTTTGGCAACTACGACCGGTTGGATTGTTGATGTTGCATACAGTCGATATATTATTTATAACAAGTTGAATATGTTTCCCCTTTGTGTTTCGTGTACGCATAATGTCCATAAACAGGAACTAATCACTTTGTATTTGTGATAGAATAGACGTAACGAGGAAGGGTTCCTGAAATTCTCACGAAAAAGTCAAACTCAGTATTACGCTACTGTACTATAGATACATAAAAATGAAAACAGTTGTTTAGTAATATTGCTTTATATTATTACTACAGAAATCAAGCAATAATAAAAACAGCACATGTACTTTGAAGCTGCTTTTCATTGTTTAATTGGCTCGGTTTCTATTACTTGTGTTATTCCCCTTGAAGGTGTCAATTACTGAACAAAACGAAATGAATTATTTTTCATTACGTGTGATAGTAGTATTTTATAGCTATGCATCATTATTTTGCGTATTTTTTTTCTAGTTAAAGTTTGTGCCGTTGGAGGGTGGACAATAATTATTTTTGGAAAGTTACCCTAAAAATTTATTGGCTCATAGGTGCAACAAACGAACTCCATCCTAAATGCTTCTGAACCAAAATTCTAGCCGCTGTTCACAACAAAGATTCACCTACTCCAATCGCACACTATAACAAACTGCACGCGTATTGAAAATGAAAATTTACAAACTGTTTTCCATTGCGCAATCAGCCCTGCCTCACCGTTCACAATCGATAATTGAGAACCGTAACTGCCACTAACTGGCCTCCCATGAGGGCAGCGTCTAGGTCGGTGGAGGGGGAACGTCAGTCATGACTGACATACTGTTGACACCAGTTGACACGCTCCAAGAAAAATGAGGCAGTGCTCTCGTGTCAGCGATGCATAGCCAGTTGTCAGTTCAGCACTGACGTATGTTGACACGCCACTGACATCACTGCCCCTCGTTTTCCGGCAGTCATCACTGCCCGTGTAAACCTAGCCTTACGGCAGTAAGCGGATTGCGAGGTACTACTTTTTTTTTTCTTTTTTGTCCTATCGCCTTCTCCCACCACATCACAGGACAATATCTAGCTTGTAACTGTACAACTACTCTGAAAAATCCAGCGACTAAGTCGCCTATAATAGCATATAATTATTTTTCGAATGATATTAAAGATATGTTTCGTAATTCGGTTCTAGTATGCATTAATCGATATTTTGAATAATCGAATGATCGATCACAGGCATTCGATTAAGCCCATAACTAGACACAATTGAAAGAGTTCTGTTGTCTGTTACGGTGTTGTTGTTATAACTGGAGAAATACAATGCCATTGTTTGGGAAGAAAACAGAGAAAAATTCAGATTATAAAGCTAAACTTGAGTACAAGCTTTATTTGGTTAGAAAATATTAAATAAACATAAAAATAAGAATTATTACTTTTGTTACTATGCTGTCATTTTACAGGCAAGGGAAACACCAGAGCCAGTTTTTGATTTGTCGAATTGTGCTTTGAAATCTGTGCCTTCAGGAATTTTTTCTTTGTGTAAAGTATTTAGGAAAGAATACCTGTATCTTCAGGTAATGATTGTAAATTGATGTTTACTAAATCATTTGTTATTTGAACATTTATTAAGAGGTTATAAATTATAGATGTAATATAATTTTAGTTTAAATATCTACAGGAAGTTTTTGTCAAAGTAAAATGAGCTAGAATTAAGTAAAAATTTTTGTAGAATCTCAATTATGCTAAATATTTTAGCTTTTTATCAGACTTTCCCAATCCCTCTGTCTTACTTTAAGATGTCTGACTGGCAAATTTACCAAAAGTATCTTCTTTTTAAGGAAAACATTCTGCACTCATTGGATGGTGGAGGTGAGCTAGGTGATCTGTCATTACTTCTAGAGTTGGATCTTCATAGCAACTTATTTACAAAGTTACCCATCGAAATTAAATTGCTGAAAAGCTTAAAGGTATTCATTTTTGTCTTATCTCTCTTATTTTGTACTAGTGATAAAAATTTCCAGTTGGGGAAAATCCAAATTAATTGCCTTGTGCCATGGTTTATTAAAAATAAATTATTGATCGTGTGCAAAAATATATTATGTGACATCAAGTATAATGGAACTGGACTATTTGATATCGACACCTACTCACTGCCCTTCCCTTCCCACGTTTGTGGATTTGGTGTGAGTGAGAGTATGACAGTACCAAAGTGGTTGTTAGCCTTAAATATTACAACATTCTGACTCCCATTTGTGACTTGTTCAAGTAAAATTTAGCTGTACATGGAACCTCACTCCATTTCAGCCAAAGGATTCGTGGAGTAAGGGTTCATGTACATCTAAATTTTGACTTGAAAAAGTATCAAATGAGAAATGAAACATTGTAATATTTAAATTAAAAAAACTGATGAATAGGCTGATTTAACTAATATATTAGACAATCAATTTTTAATATTTTGAATATACACTATGAGAAGAGTCATTCAAGTGGTGTATTTCAAATGACAAATTCAATGCTTTTTGATCATTTTACATTTTTAAACCATCTAAACACTAAACAGCATTACAAAGATAGTCAATTCAGTAAATATATAACTGGATTATGAAAGAAATTGAAACTTAAGAGAACTGTTAGTGAATTATTTTTAATTTCTTGTTATGGTAATATGGTCTGATGTAACCCTCCATGTTAACTATCGTGAAAAGCCTTTTAATTTCTATGTAGCTACCACATCTCACACCCTCACTAATCTGCTTAACAACTTCCATCCATGACCTCCCTCTACTGTTCTTTCACCACACACTTGCCTCTAATATAATTTTAAAAGTCATGTGACTTGTAAGTGATAGAATTAGTCAATATATACCTTTATTGAATCATTGCCAACATTATTATATATAATAAACAAAAATATACTTTTCCAAAAGAAGTTAAAATTCTGAAACAAAATAATTGTTTTTGAAAATATTTAATTACATATGTTGGAGGATATTCTATAATCAATTTTTGTGGGAACTCATAAGTTCACTGTTTAACAGAAATTAAGACACAAAATTGATGACATTGACACTGCAAGAAAAAAAACTGACAATGTCAATGAGCTCAATTTTAAATCCATATGAGCTTATTAATAATTTATTAAATTTGATAGAAACTGTAATCAAATATGCAACATGTACCATGCTGAGCTCTGTAGTCACCCATTACTCACCAGAATGTTACATAACATAAGGTAAAAATACACAACTGTTGTTCCGATCTTTTATAAAGACAGCACATATGATGTTGAAAATATATATTATAATTCAAGGAATATTTTGTTAAATTGATAATTTTTATATAGAAAAAAGTAATTCTATAGAATTAAAATCACAAGTTGAATGACAGTTTCACACCAAACTAAAAGAAAATTTGAAAAAAGTGGGTGACATATTCTTAGATTGACATCTGGTTATGGAACAACCAGCTAAAAGGCTTGCCCAGTGTTTCTGAGAATGACAGGTTGTGTTTCCATGTATATTAATGGGAAATAGATTTGGGTTGACAAGGGCCCAAGAATGGATTAAGTTGGTAACTGAAGGGTCTACTGCACTAGTTTGTGTCTCCTTACTAATTACTGTATTTCTATGTTACATTTCCGTTTTTGGATTTTCATGACACATAATTCTTGAATTTATTGGCCAGCTGATTTATTTTATTTATACTTAATGTCACATGAATATTAATTTTAAAACAAAAATAATTTCACCTTATATCTTACTCACATTCACAACTAACTCAAAAAATATGAAGAATGTCAAACAGATTTTATCAAAATCATTTTCTTGCACTATAACACTAGCTGCAGTAACAGCAGCAGAATGAAGCATTTGTTCAATAAATTGGATGTTTTTGCATATGTTTGGGTGTGGGCTCAAATGCTCACTAGTGTACTGGAAAGTCTTAATTTAGGTTAAAGAACAACAAGTTTGGTAGCTTTAATGATATCAACAAGAAGTAGGCCCTCCTCTATTCTTTTTATTGTGTGATTTACCTGAAATGACCAGCAATTACATATCAGACTTTCCTCTGAACCTTTTAATACTTGATAAAATTCTGGAATTTATGTAATTATTTTGTAGTTAGCTTAGGTATTATAGTTCATAAGTGAGTATTGAATGTGAGCGTGGCTGTGAGAAGCAATATTCAATGATTGTATATCCGTATGAGTGAGCTTTGGCTGTAATTTATATTCGGAATTAAATTGTTGAAAATATTAAGCCCTCGTTTGATTATTAATGAAACCTTACCCCCATAATTAATTAATTAAAGACAATACCCCTGAGAGTCTCATGCTTGTCTTAAGGACTTGTGTGTCTTGACGCTTTCCATCTCCCTTAGTATCACATTTTCACAATAGTATTTTTTGTTATTCTGATTGTTGCAATGTACATTAATTCTGCACCCAGTGAACGGATCTGAGGGAGTGGGTAATATTAACTGGACCTGGAAATGAACCCGGGACATCCCTCTTATGGGACGATATTTCTGACCACTGAGCCAGTCTGAGTTGTTACCCAAAGTCAAATTGGACTGGCTCTGTGGGAGGAGCAAATACTTGGTAAGTGGGAGGTCCTGACAGTGGCAGACTTGGTACTTGAGAGGCCTGAGGCACAATTTAATTTCAAGGCCCCCATCTAAATTTTTTCTCCAATACAGTGTGAAAAAGAAATATCTGGGAATTTTCCAAACTTGTCATTTATATTTATTTGTCAGTGTTATGTCCCTTTATTGTACAAGTTTTGTCTCTGTTTTTTTCTTAATAAGCACATCAATCAATATTAATATCATTGTATATTTGTATTGCAATGCAAAAATATCGTTAATATAGTCCTACTTACTAGGGAATTGAAGAAAAATTCCTGATACATCCTAGGAGAGAACCAGGATTTTCATAGTATGCTGTCTCGTTGATATTAAAAAATGATTAAACTGTAACAGTTTATATAATTTTGAATGGGTTGTATTATAAGTTTTAGGAATTATGTGGCATTTCTTTCTCTAAGGGGACACAGGCAGACTGATTGGAACATAATTTATTGCGTACAGATGAACAAAGGATGAAGTGTGAATACACTTACTATTAGTCGACACAGCATCTCTCTATCTCCTTGGAAGTCGCCTCTGCAGACCTGCCAAGCCAAACACGGACAACGATTGTTATACAGGGTAGAATCCTCACTATCACACATTTAGATTTTTATCCACTCTTTCATCCTCAGCCCTCTGGCACAAACAGGGAATAATTTCGGCCATAAATGTTTACTCCCCTCCGTCATTACTTCACTTGCCACGTTCTCACCCTGATGCCATAAACATTCACTCCCGCTCAAACATGCCCTGATCTTAGACACAAGCCCAGCTTGAGTGTGGGTTCCACCACATTCAGGGTCTGCCCGACTATCTTTTTCCCATGCCAAAAACTTTCTCTAAGGCTTTGTCCTCCTCCCCTCACAGTCATCTGTCCCTTTTTTCTTGACAGGGCGTTCAGCCTTCCAAGCATAATCTGTTTAATGAACTAAATTAATTAAAAATAAATACATGTGCTACATAAAATTACAGTTAATATCAATAAAATTGTTTTAGGTTTGTAAATGATGGGTGGAATATTAATTAAGTGAATTTAATAATTGGGTTTAAATATATACATTTATTATTTGTAAACACAATAATTTTAAAATGGGTCATGCGTGTATATATTATGTACAAAATAATTAATTAAAATCGGGCTTTACTAAAGATCTCAGGGTAATTCTGGTTTGGGTGACCACGTGTAGCAGATTTTCCATTCGTTGACGAACCTGAGTTGTTATGAACTTTATGGTCAAAGTGTCAGCCGCAGTCCCTTTGTTTTGATTCCGAGCCGCCAAGCCAGCGCCTTGCTCATGCCGAAATATTTGTTATTTAAGTTTCCGTAAATAATAAAAAAAATTGGGCGCGGGTTCTACTGTGCTACAGATTATTAAATGCAATTATATCTTAATTTTTCTCATTTTAGCTTTAGCAAATTTATCAATTAGAATTTCATATTCTAATAACCTGTGATTTTCTATAAACATAATAGGCAATTAGAGTTGATATTAGTAATTTATTAACTAATTCTTAATCTTTTAACAGCTGAAAAAGAATGTTCAACTCTTGCCTTGCAAATAGGAATATCAATACTTTCAAAATTATCTCTGCATAAGAAATGTATACTGTCAACCTACTATTATTAGTTTGTGGGGTTTTAAAAATAAAATGAACAAGTTCATCTAAAATTTTTAGAAACAATATCAATTTAATATTTTTCAATTAATTTGGCATCAGACAGTTTAAATTTGAATACAAAACCGACAACGGTTAATCAACTGTAAGCGTAATAGTAGGCAACGTGATACGGATGTGAGGCCTACCAGCTCCCATTAGACGCCCATGGATTCGAGTGTTTCCCGAACCATTCCAGCAAATAGAAAAACAAGATCTAGTTTAATGACGTATTTGACGGGTATCCGGGAACATACAAGGACCCCCGTTACACGTCGAGTTTCAAGACTGTGTGTCACCGCGTTTTTTCAAGGCGTGACCGTACTCCTTCAAAGGAAAAGTTGAAGCTGAAATTGACCGCTTGCAAGACGTCGGAATCTCCGAACACAATGAACACTCTAAATGGGCTACACCTATTGTCACAGTCTCTAACTGGCGGCAGTGTTTGAATGTGTGGCGACTATCGTTAAACGATCAATCAGGCCATCAGACCCGATACATAAAAGGTGCTACACTTTCCTGGGGAAAACATTCTCCGTAGTGTAGTGGCTAGCGTCACTGCCTCATACCACAAAGTCCCGGATAAGATTCTTGGCAAGGGTGTTTGTTGGCGTCTTTATGTTCCCAAATCGAGTAACCCTTATAATGAACTCTCAGTAGATCAGGAAAGGAGTAGCCAACATAGAACACCAGTCTAGGACTGTTTCGAGTAAATCGCTTACCCTGCGGAATTCAATCAGTACCGATTTGTTTCCAACAAACAATGAAAGACTTGCGAACTTCTTGATTACATCATAGTCACCGAGTACACTGTGCCCGGCAACGTCAAATAAGTATTCAGGCGTCATCAAGTAAATGGACTCAAGGTTCGGGAATACAAGTGTTGCTTTATGTTACCGTCAATGACATATCGTGATTTCAGAGCCTCTTCTCAAGGACTCTCGCCAACGACAAAACAAAAGCCTCTCTCGAAGCACCTGAACGAAATAATTTTCAAGAACTATGTTCATTTTTTTGACTACTTACTATCACCGATGCAACATTGCAGATATCTTAGAACCACTTCACAAACTACTGGGCTCCCGGGAGCTCAAGGATTGAAGGACTTAGATTCAAGGTGAGAAACGGGTCCAAAGATGTCTGGACCAAATCATCGTCTCATCGAAGCCCCACTACTTGTACACTTCGACCCTAAGAAGAAAATCGTGCTGTGTGTTGACGCTTCACCATATGGTGTTGGTGCAGTACTATCAAATGATTTGGTTTTTGCAGTACCTATACGGAAGCACGTTTCACATTTATATAGATGACATGCCTTTGTTGGGCTTATTGGATAGACGTGAACTCATACCGGAAGTGTGATCTCCGAGAGTACTGCGTTGTGAATTGCATTATCGACCTCCTCAAAAAAATTTAAATGCTGACATGCTTAGTCATATCCCACTCAAGGCAAATGAATTGTAAATAGAAGATGCCACTCCACAGATCTTGCTTCTAACTGAAGAAATTTTCATAAACCACAATGAATGATCAAATCTTGGACTCTGGACAGCCATGTTACGAGGCAGGTCGTCAACGATATGTCAGAGGACGTTGGGCCGGAAAACGTGTGAGATTAACTGTCGGGGATTTTTGGGACTGGAAAAATCAGTACCTGTCCCGTATATGCCGTCAAGTTTGACAGGGCGCAAGTCCATTTTTGACGTATATAGTCCAATAACATTGTCTAAGGCGCTCATACCCTCGAGACTTGCCAGGGTATGACATCAGGGAACGGTGTTACCACCATCCCCGGCCTGCTATATCCCGAACCGGCCCCATCAGCGGGCAGCATGCATACAGCTCCCGCTCCCGAATTTTCGACCGTCCTGTAGGGAATGCTCTCCGTTCACAACAATGAAGTGCCCTCGGGGCCGCTGCCCTATCCAATGCCTGGAGGCTTCAATACCGGACCTGGTCCGCCCCCTAATATTAGCTCTATCTCCCTGGATTTTTGATCGCACGTCACTGTCACACCGAGTCCAACCCTAGTGTGAGCCGGGCTGCCACCCAATAGACTGACAGCTGAGCCGAAGCTCACCCCGATACCCTGGTGTACCAAATTTTTCGCTGAAGGCTTTTGTGAGCCTCGTACTGCTCTTTCAGGGAATAAATTCCCCGGGTTCACCTCTTCGGTACAGCTCACACTTCCAGAGCTCAGATTCGTCTGTATTGTGTGGCGGTTGTTTAGGTCCTAGGAGCGAGTGCGATCCCAGAAAGTAACATTTAAGCTTAAACTTCCTTTAAAAGAAACGACGGGTCTTCGAGGCCACATGGTCGTGAAAGCTAGCAGCTATCCCCTATGGGAGAACCCTGTATTGTCGGTTACTAAGAATGGCCGATCAGTTCCGTTGTCGATACCTCAGCCAGAAAACTAGGCGACTGCTAAGTCTCATCCCGCGATGATCCCGACCCTTCACAGTCCATCTCCCGTGCTTATTTAGGATAACTATTTCTCAACGAACTAGCAACAGCAGCCAGCCCGGTCCGCCACCTACTTTTAGGTTTCATATACCCGGACCAACCACTTCCACCCACCGATCAAGAACCGACGCTAACTGCACGCTAATATCCTCATAAGCCGTGATCATTCCGTTCACTCCGAAGAACTTGAACAGGGGTGCTCGCGAGAAGGCAAGGTCTTCGAGATGCTCTCGCATCAATCTCCCATTTCTCCCCCCTCTAAATGTCGATTTGGCACCAAAACAGCCTGGCATGTCAAATATGAAGTCTCGTGCTGTTGTATTGCTGTGATTGAAACTTTTGTGAAAAACTGTATACCATGTCACCTTCACGCCAAAACACAAGTCCTGGATAACACCCTATCGACCCTAGTCAAGGATCCAAGTAGATCATGTAGACCCATATAAAAACAATATATTCTTGATTGGGACAGATTCTAAAAGCAAATGGTTGGACGTTGAAAGGGTCCCGAACACAGAAACCAGAATAACAGTGTTGCGCCAACTGGTCGCCTGGTTTGGATTATCTGATCAACTAGTGTCAGGTAATGTCCCGAGTTTAAGGTTCTCTTAAAAGGAAATGGTATAGAACAAAGTTTTGGTTCCATCATAGCATACTGCATCCAATGACCTAGCAGAACACGCAGTGCAGTCGAGACTAGACAAAATTGCGGAAGGCAGAACAGTTATCTCAGCACACCCCCATTTGAAGCGCTTGGATGAATGACGCCAGGTGGCAGAACACCAAAAAGGCATTGGACAATCTTAGGCTATTACCTGAAGAGTATGAGCAAACCCCTTTGAAATTTGAGCCGAATCGGAGTTTCAACGCGCGATAGACTGTTTGGAAGAAGAACCTTCCGATCTGGACAAAAGTGGGCAAAAGGAAAGATTATAGGGCATCATAGTAGCCGATAGTATACGGTGCATGATTGTGCTACGGGCGATGTCGTCACATAAATTAAATTCATTAATCTAGTCCTGGTTGCCAAATTAGTACAGTTCCAGAGGAAGTAAATTTAGACTGCCTTCTACAAGGACTGTATCTATATGGGTCATTCCATGTCAAGTGTCCTGATTTGAGGAACGATCCCCGCGCAACCATTTACAATTTTCATGAAATTTAAACAGTTTGTATTATGAAACCTTAGATGAACATATGCAAAATTTTAGTTCGAAATTTGCATTTATGACCGAGATACGGGCTTTTTCGTCGAAGCCAGCGGTTTGTCGGAGACGACGTCGTTTCAAAATGCCGCTTTTGAGCTTCAATATTGTGGTACTTATTAGACTCTGAAAATTCGTTTCAAAGATAAATCGCATGCGCGGATTACGAAAATAATAAATAAATATATATATATATATATATATATATATAGTTTTATAACGTCTTGCGTCTTCCAATTCCCAAATGCCAATCCTCTCTGTCTTTCCATAAATTTTCTTCTATTCCTCTTTCTTGGATTTCCTCATTTATGCCACTAATCCAGCTCTTTCTGGGCCTGCCTTGTTTCCTTCTTCCTTCCGGCTTCCATTGTAGAATTTGTTTCAGTCGTCTTGTTTCTGGCATCCTTTGTACGTGTCCAAACCAGATCAGTTGTTTGTCTCTTATGTCATCAATTATGTTGTGTTTGACATCCATAATTTCTCTAATTTTTGTGTTTGGTATCCTGTCCATTTTTGATCTGCCTACCGCCCTCCTCCAGAAATTCATTTTGGTCGCTGTTAACTTTTTGGCCATTTGTTCTTTTAGTAGCCGGGCTTATGCGCCATACGTTATTATATTTTTTACAATTGTATGATTGTTTGTTCTGTTTTGTAATATTTTTGTCCCATAAAATGCTATTTAGCATGGCTATCACTTTCCTACCCTGTAAATTTCTTTCTTGAATTGCCTCATCAAATTGTACCATTTTGTGATATTTTTATTCCCAAATATTTATATTCATTGCATCGTTTTATTTGTTGTCCATTTTCAATTTCTAGGTCCTGTTGTTCTCCTCCAATACACATGTATTCAGTCTTGTTCATATTTACTTCTAATCCCCATTTTGAATACTCTTCTATTAATTTGTGGGTCATATTGTCATAGTCTTGGGCTATCAATATTTGGTTGTCCACAAAGCATAACGTGAATAAGGTGTTATCTTTTAAGGGTAGGGACCCATGTTTCGGCATTTTTTCTTCCATTCCTTTAGTGTGTGTTCAAGGTAGATTTTGAACAATGTGGGAGATATGCTGCAGCCTTGTTTTAATCCTTTGGTTGTTGTGAATCCTTCTATGACCATGTTGTCTATCTTAATTTTTGTCTTTGATTGTTTTTATTAGTTCTATGTTAATGTTCGTTTCTTCAAGGGCTTCCCATAGTTTTTTCAAAGGGATACTGTCATACGCCTTCTTTAGGTCAACAAAGAGTAGATGTAATTCTTGTTGAAAGGACGTTTTCTTTTCAATAATTTGAGTAATCAAGAATATGTGATCAATTGTCGATCTGCCTGCTATAAATCCAGCTTGCTCTTCCGCTTCCATTTGTTGGTATTCCTTTTCTATTCTTTGTTTTATTATTTTTCCGTATAATCTGCTGATTGTATTTGTTACGGCTATTCCCCTGTAATTCCCACATATACCCCCTGTTGCCTTTTTTAAATACAGGTGTTTTTTCAATGTTCAAACAACTTTTTGCTTCAATTTTTTATTAGCTCTCGATATACATCCCCGGCTCCTGGTGCTTTTTCATTTTTTAGTGCTTTGCATTGCTTTTCCACGTCTTCAAACTTTAATTTTATCGGTGATCCTATTACTTTTAAGTTACATAATTGATTATTATGTATATATTCTCTACGTTCTTCTGTTAACAATTTTTGAAAATATTGATCCCATTTCTGAGCCCTCATGTGGTTAAGCATTGTCTCCACCTTCTGTGTATTACGATTGATACTCCTTTACTGGCTCTTGTTGCTTTGGATACTCCGCTAAAGAAAAAGGTCGTAATTACCTAGATTTTTGGATCCTTTTCTTTTTATTTCTGTAATTACGGCCATATCAATTTTTAGTTCTTTTAGTTCCGTAATTATTTCACTTATTTTCCTGTTTATTCCTTGCACATTCCACGTACTTAAATTCAATGTCCTTTTCCGTCGCTTTGTCCGTATCCGATTTTCTATCTTAATCTGAGGCATGGTTTTGGGTTTTTTAACAAGGTGTTTTTTACGGGAATGGGGTGTTGGCCCATTGCCCAACCCTCCTCCTTTATCCGGGCTTGGGACTGGCACCTGGCTGATTGAGCAACTCAATCCACTCAACAGTCAAGAGGCGGAGTTCGAAAATAATAACAAATATTTAAACAAATTTCATCCTTTGCAGCTATGAGCCCACAAAGTTGGTGAAAAAAATTGTGTTATTTTGTTTTTCATATTTTCAAAGAATCTTGCAGAGATAAATAAAGTACGTACAGTATTCAATTTTTCTTAGTTTGCATGCCTACACAAGTGAGACGATTTACAGCTATGCAGAGATTATATTTTGGTAAATATGTGCAGCAAACCTGGCGCCAAAGTAAAAAAACAAAAATGAGCTTTTTCAGAAGTATAAATCGTTGTTATGGACACCAGATATCTTTTTCTAGTTGACACCATTAGAAAGATGAGGATTTTTTCTAATAGAAAGCATATGTTTTGTTTTGGTCTTGTCAAATAAGGTCTAAAATATGGGTCAAAGTCCACTATAGTGTGCCCTTGACAAATGTGTCATCGTGTAATAATCGCTCGAATAATGTGCTCTTAAATGTTATTTCACTTTAATATGTGTATGACTTACATATAAAGTAAAAGAAAACTTATTTTGATCAATCGCCTATTTATTATTACTCCATGAAATCTCCAAAAGTCGAAATATACCTATCTAGAGGCGCGAGTTTCTTTTTCAGTACTGTAGAATTAAATGATCTATGAATTTTGTAATGCGACAAGTAAAAATCAAATACAACACACTCAGAATTCCATGTGGGGTCCATAACAGGTTTGCATATGTTCATCTAAGTCTTCATAGTACAAAATCGGAAATAGCTGTGCCAACCCCTTGGTCACTTGACATGGAATGACCTGTATGTGATATGCCATACTTAAAAGATAAACCACTGGACATCGAAGGTCCATGTTCCTCTCCTATATTAGTCCAGCCAAGTGACAAGGAGTTATCTACTTCTAAGTTACAGAGATCTGAGCGGACACCTAAGAACCCTAAGACTTCTTAACACAGGACATTCTTTTTTATCACTCCTTATCGTCAGATGTCCGAAATCCTGTGTCTGAAACCTTGGCAATTCATAAACTCCATGTAGCTGATTAAGATAAATTTATTGGCACTTTTTATGATAATTTCCATCCTTTCAAAGTTTCTACGAAATAATTAATCAGATCAGATGATTGAAAAGGTACAAATATCCGCATCTGCTGACTCAGTTGAGGAGAATACTCGATGATGTTTGTCGATATCTTTTTCGTAACCCCGGAAACTCGTCTATAGGATCAACCAGTGTTTCACATGTAACACCATCAAAAAATGGTCTCTCAAGCTTTATCAACAACATATATCTCTGTTTCAATCTTCATATTATATTCAATAGCTGCCTTAAAATATCATGGAGACCGCAAATTTTGTTGATCTGCATTATACAAGTGATGTAAAGTTGACAGTAAACGAATATTACTGTAAATTATCGGATGTAGCTGTGTTGAGAGACATATTACATCTAGCCTGGTATCAATTTTCCCTTCAATTATTGTCAAGAATTGATAGGATTCCATCTGTTGACTTTTATATATTACATCAACATTCTACTTACTAATGACAGGACCAAAAAAAAGAGATCTTCTTCACGTACATCCTTCAATTAAACTGTCAATAATAATCCACTTTTCCACATTGTAGCCAATGTCCCTGTTTCTCACACCTAAAACATGTCATGTTATTTTCAGGACAGATCACATGTCCTTCACCTCCACATTTAGTAGATGCAGCAGTTTGTTCTTTCTTTTGTCCGAAAAATTCTTTGTTATGTCATTTTTCTTGTATAACTCTTTCTATGTCAAGTTTCGATTTATGATTGGATTGCAAATCTTTCCCCTGAATCGGTGGCGTTTATCATTTAATTTGTTCACTCTGTTAAGCTATTTATGTGGCCTTCTCAAGATTTATATTACTAATCAGTTGCATCCCTTCAAACCAACAATCATCTATCTGGAATTAATTAAGCTTTTAATTGTCCATGTTTAAAATATTCAGCTTGGCTATGTAATGCAGTTATAAACTCTTCGTACAGTCTTTACCTTGTATTCGTATATTGATAATTGTACTCTCAAATTATAGTACTTTATACAATAAAATAATCCCAGAAAACCTTTTTTTATATCTTCGTATTTGTTCCTTTTATCGTCCGTTGTGCTTTAATACCACAAAAATGTTATCAGCTTGTTTGCCCATTATCTAAAGAGCATTAACATTAACCTGTTCAATTTCTGAATTGGAACCAAATCCTGAAACGATACAGTTTCCTTCAAAACGTCGTATGCTTCGCATCCACTCTGCAGTCTTTGTAAATTTTAAAGAATCAAACTGCCACCATGTAATGTAAACTAACTTAATTTAATAAATTTGATGATGACCACGCTTTTTAACGCCATTCCTTTGTTTCCATTTCATCATAGTTGCACACCAATGACATCACAAACAATGCCCTCTTTACAGTTTTATTCTAGTTTCTTTGTGGTTCTGGTTATCCATCTCGCAACTAAAATTGTAGAATATATATATATATTATAAAGTCCATTAACAATCAATTTAAAAGCAAGAGAATCGACAGAGCTGTGAACATAATGATGTTATTGTAGTTGATAATATTTAATTGACTTGGTGGTAAATAACAGAATATATAACAATGAGGTTTCATAATCATTGAATCATTTTGCCGATTTTCTCGCCGCCAATTGACCGATATGTTTTACATTATCGGACAAACTAATTTTTATAAGGGCATCTTTAACACATTAATAAATACACTTTAATCCAGGAACAGCATCTGCAGTGAAACTATTTTTATGGGGAATGAAAAATATTTTAATTAATTTTCTAAAATGGCTACAAAAGAATGAACCTTAGCTTTGCTATAACACGGAAACCTTATGTGGAGATTTAGGTGTCACAGTATCCATCACCATATCCGTCACCAAGTAGACTCCGAGAACATAAATTTTGAACAAAGTAATGCTCCTGAACAAGATCTGCTGAAAATTTTTCTTTTCTGTATCCACTATCACTACTATACTCACCAGTATCAATATATAGTAGCTGACATATTACCACACAGTTTAAGGGTCTGAGAAAGTACAAAAATGAGATTGTATTTTAACTAAGCAAAAATGCATATATGTTTTTGTTTTTTAACTTATGTTCAACTATTAAGGTAGGTCGACATAGCTATTTTAACTTTACTTAGTGTAAATGTAGGTAAGTGCTTCCAAAAGGATATGTTAATTACAAATACATATTATGATTACTCAAAAGTTTACATTACTTGGTTTCTTTTATATAAACCTCTGGAAATCTATCAGTCTACCTGACAACAATGGCGAATCTTGCTGTCAAAACATTGTGTAACCAAACTTTGGCCCAGGTTCAAACCCAAGAATTGCATTTTTAGTAAGAAGTCAAGATTTAAATCACTTGGTACTTTTTTATGTCAAACATAAAAATAACATATGTTATTTTCTGTAGCTCATGCAAGTAAATTATCTTCAATATGGAGCAACTTTAAAAGTATAATTATCTCATTTTAGTTTCTGGTGTGTATTTATTCTCATAACTCATTTCTTTGTGAAGGTTTTAAAACTGAATAATAATCGGCTAAAACATCTGCCAGAAGAAATTGGTGAGCTCACAAACTTGACTATCCTGGACCTGTCAAAGAATCTATTGAAGGATATTCCTGAATCTATTGGAAAATTGATAAATTTGCAGACATTAGATCTTCAGGATAACAAGGACTTGTTTCTTTTACCAAAAAGTTTGTGTCATTGCAAAAGTTTAAGGAATCTTATTATTGACATTGAGATACTCACATGGCCACCAAAAGATGTGACTTTGAGAGGAGCAGCTTGTGTTTTACAATATCTTTCCTCAGGTAATCAAAAAGTATTTATTTTATTATTATTTTCAATCTGTTATAAATTAATTGGTTTATTCAACTTGTGAATTGTGTAAATCAAATCATTGTTTTATTTGAAAATATAGGGTGTTTTTAAGTGATGGATCTGAATTCAAGCACCTATATTTAATGAGTTTATGGTAAATTTATTTATTAATAAATATAGGTGTTTCACTATAACCTATTTTTTATCCCTACATGCAAAACTTCTAATCACAGGATATATGATGATAAAGTTCTCCACTCAATGGAAGATCTTCTTCTTCGGCTTTTCCCCCTTTGCAGGTTTGCTGTCTTCAATTTCCATTTCTGTCTGTTGTTCCAATCTCCCTCTTCCAAATTCCTATCTTCTATTATTGTTTTCACATGGGTTTTCCACTTTAATCTGGGTTTGTCCCATTTATTTTTTCCAGGAGGTGATCATTGGTATATTTCTTTTGGTCAGCTTTCGTTTTCCATTCTTTGTACATGACCATACCATTTAAGGGTTTGATTTTCAGTCCTTTTAACGATGGATGTAGTTACGTTCATTTCTTTCCAAAGGAGCTCATTTCTAATTTTATCCTGTCTTATTTTTTGAAGACTTCTCAGATAATCGATTCTACTTTTTTTTGACACATGTATTCTGTCTTCTGCAAATTTATGTTGAGTCACCATTTTTTATATTCTTCCATTTGCTTATTTATATGTATGTCATGTCCTCTTCATCTCCTGCAAATATTACCTGATTGTCAGCGAACAAAAATGAATGTAGTGTCTTATCTCCTATAGGAATAACCATTCCAGATCATTTTTATACCATAATTTAAGTGCCTGATCCAAATAAATATTAAAAAGTGTCGGTGATAAACTGCATCCCTGCTTGAGGCCTTTATCCACACTAAATTCTTCTGTTAGTTTATTCTGTATTTAAACTTTGGCTTTTGTATTATTATAGGTTCTCCTAACAACTTTAATCCATTTATCACAGATATTCATATTTCTCATTGCCGACCATAATAAATGTCGAGGGATACTATCATAAGCCTTCTCTAAATCAATAAAAGTCAAATTTAGTTCTTTTTGTTTAGTTAGTATCTTTTCTTGTAATTGTCTAATACAGAATATATTATCAATGCATGATCTTCCACTCTGGAAATCAGTTTGTTCCTCTCTTATTTGGCCTATTGTCTTATTAATTAAAAAATTTATAATCTCACTAAAAATTCTCGCTGTTGAAGCTAAAACACTTATACCTCTATAGTTAGAACACATTTTTTATCACCTTTTTCAAAAATAGGGGTGATATAAGATATATTCCAATCCTCTGGAATATCGTCTCCAGTTTCAATCTGTCAGAAACAAGAAATATGCATACTCAGCACTTGGTTTCATACCCCCATCCCATCTGCAAGCATCATCAAACTGCAACTTAGTTGCACTGTATCTGAAATTACTCACAGAAGTCCTGTGCTTTGACAAAGCTGCAATAGCAGCAAAATCAAAATAAACCAAAACCATTCAGGAACTGAAAATCTTACTTTAAAGTAGTTTATATTTAAGATATTCCATATTAATTTAAGTTTTATAGATTTTTAATTAAATAAAACCAGTGATACATGTTAAAAACTCCAGCTATGGGTCAAATAAAGTTTTTGACAGCAGATGACTAGGCTATTTTAGCTCAATGTTGAGTTTAAATCATATGATTTAAAAACTCACAAGCCGCCACCGTACATATGTATGGAAGGTAAAACTACTGGGTAAATGACTGGGTTTAATTAAATTAACTCTAAATCATCATTCACAAAATTTATTATTTATTTGCAATTATTGTCAATTTCCCTATGTAATCAGATAGTTGAAAATAAAACTTGTTTAAAAAAATCATTCATAGAATGGTTACTGAGCACAGCTTGAGATTCCTATTCCAGATGCACATTATGGGTCCCATTGAAATGGATGTTAACAAATATTTTATGAATAGTTCAAATTTAGCAAATATACATAAATTTTATAAGCAAACTTTACATGAATACATCAGTTTTGTAATTATACCCCAATTATTTGAAGTGTCTGCCTCCTTCTGCAACCATCTGACATCTCAGAACGAAGGCTTTCCCGGTGAAGAATATGTAGAAACGTTTCTCGGGTTTCCAACCGGGACGCTACGTTTCGTGCCGACGGGCACCCTGATGGGGTATATATACGGGTCTCGGACGGAACATAAAGACTTCAGCCTGGAAGATGACGGAGTTGCTATCTGTCGAAACGTCGCTGTTTACTGAGACTACCCGGTTGGAAACCCGAGAAACGTTTCTACATCTGACATCTCTTTCACAATTCATAGAGACAATATGACAGTAGGTAACTAGAAAATTACTACACCGATTAATAAATGGGTTTATATTCTATACTTTTAAGTTGGAGCTTTAACATTAATTGATCTGTGCCTTGTATTTAGTATACAAGTTTATAGAGCTTTTTTTAAACAGACTGTTCATGTTACTTCTGCACAATTTTCCAAAATCTTTGAAAGTTCCATGAGAGAGTTTCAAAATTACGACAGTAATGTAGGCCAGGTTATATAGACTTGTTCATTGCATTTCACATTCCAGTTGCACTCGCCACACACTTGGCTTTAGTGCATGTGACCAAAATGCCATCTCTCTTGATGATGTTCATCAGCACTATCAACTCCAGAACACTGGCCACATGCCCATGTGCTGTGGCACTTTCTCAAGTGGCTATTTGTCAGCATCTCTGACCGCATCTCGCAGAACTCTCTCAGGGGACTATAGGTTGTATACCTCTTACGTTGTTTGCAAGAATGCTGACTTCACCACTATCAGCACTACTAAACCCACTGAAAATACACCAATCATCACATAGCAACCACAGTGACATCTCTTGATCATTGCCCCTAATTACCCTAGTTTTGGAATATTCTTGAAGCTTGACCACTACTTATTCTCATGATTTTCAGTGCAGCATAATGTCAACACCTATAATGCTCCAGAAAAATTGTTGCTTTCGCTCTTTGTCTGGAGAATTGTTCTGCCCCACACACGAGTCTGTCTGAGCCTTTAACATAAAATTCACCTAATAGTTAATAAAATTGTTTTTCTTTCTCCCATGTCCGTGTACACTTTATCACATTAACACCTAAAATTAAAATAGATCAATATTTACAATTGCAAACCCCTATGTTCCAGGTAATGTACTTAAATAAAATTAATTAACCATTTATTATTACATGAAACATAATGAAGTTACACATTGGATAGTGAGTAAAAATAGAAATTTGGGAGAAAGGTAAGAAATTTGCTGCAAATCATATACTCGGCATAGTATTATGCTTAAAGAAAGACATATGCTAAGTGCAGAGAAAATGGAATAAGTAAGAAAGAACGAAAATATTCAGCATAGCCCAGATCTGCTCTGAAGCTGTGGGGTGTCTTAGCCAAGTCCACCAATATGCTGAGTACAACTTACCAATTATAGACAGTCTTATTTTTAAGTTGGATACTCCAAACCTTCAATCCCTCTTCTTTTTCCATCCCACCTAACCTAATACATGTGTACTGCTTTTTGTTTAAAGATTTTCTGTTTCTCTTTTGTTACTTTTCCATTGTTGTGATCCACCCTTAAGAGTGAGAAGTTTTGGGTGTTGAGCGTTGCATCTTAAAGGTTGGTGTGTTGGATTGTCTCTGAGCTACCATACGTCTCGCTATTCAAACACTGTATGTCGAAGGGAGCTGAAGTTAATGAAAATTCACATTTTCGTACTTCCCTGCCAGTTGACACCTACTATCATTTCAAGGTAAGTCAATAGCTTTTTTCTGTTTCCCTCTTCCCTATCCAATTCAATTCATTATATATATTGGGAAGAGACTTGTCTTCAATTGGTAATAGGTGTAAACTGGCAGGAAGTCTGAAAATTTGAATTTTTAAGAGTCTCAAGTCCCTTTTTTGGATGAGGAATGTCTGAATAGATTGGCAGCTTGTCACTGAATGTATGTATGGAAAGAGAGATAGAAAGGTGTCGGCTTACCTGAAGTGTGCAGCTGGCAAACACCATGAGTGCAGAGTTTTCTTTCATTTTTGTAAGCAATAACCCCTTCCGTCAGAAGGTAAGAAAAAGCATTCTAGGTTATGGGTAGCCATCGGCTGAGCAGCCAAAATTGCTGCGTGGCTAGCTTATGCTAGTAAACAATAGATTCCACCAGGCCACCAACTTTCTCTCTCAAGAAGGTCAGGGTAGAGGTGAAGAATTGATGAGGTACTGCGGAAATGCACATATTAACACACACACATACAGCCACATATTAACACATACATACATACGCATTATGTGTTTGAGTCCAGGGCTTTGTCTGAACTGCAAGATGTGTTGGAAGTAGAGTTCCCATAGATTGAATTCAGCTTCTGTAGGGCTTTGAGAACGGTCAGTGTGAAGCACTGAACAGGTTAGCAACTGGAACAGCAACATTTAAATTCTTCAGCACTCAAACCCTTATCCTGGGTCCAGTTCAGAAATGATATTTTCATGCTATTGACCCATGGACCAGATGCCCTCTCTGATTTTCCACTCAACCATAATCCAAATTCAATGTCAATTTACTTGGAACGACTCCCCCAGCAACATCACCTTCCTGGATGTTGACATACACTTTAATCCTAACTTAATAACCACCTCATAAATCTATCTATCTCTGTAATTCAATAACTTGGTGGTGATCTTTTCTTTACCAGCATTTAGACTTTGTATAATTTATAATTTATTTACTATTATGCAATTAATCCAGATGTCAAAACTGGGATACACATGTCAAACTATGTTTTCCGTATTATTAACAATATATTTGATTTTTGTGCTTTGAATTTATATCAAATATGATCCACATGAACTTCATTCATTGTTGCCCAAGTCTTTGGTGGCTTGTATCTTGGACTGGATTTTTTTTGGACAAAAAAAACAATATGCTTTGTCCTGAATTTTAACACCTAAAATTCAACAAAATATGAGGCTATCAAGGTAAAAGTTATTTCTTTGGCTGCCTGAATTGATATGGATCCTATGAACAGTAGTTTTCAGTTTCATTTAAATTAAAGAGCAACCAATTTATTATTTAAAAAAAGTATGATATAGTCTTACCTTTTTAATAAACATTCATACAATTAATGTTTAAAAATGATATATTTTCACTTAATTATATGTAGCATGTGATATTTTCAGATTGTGAGAATCTGAGTTATCATGATGATGCAGAAAATGCTGAAAAGTCTTTTAACAATGAAGTTTCTACCATTGCCACTTGTGAATCCGAGGAAAGGGAAAAATACTTTAAGGTAACGGATTCCAATTTTTTAAGTATTAACCTTTCAAAGATACACATTATTGCTGTAATATGTAATATTAGGGAAATTCTGTATTTATCCATAAATCTTTAAGGAGAAGTTTGTTAGTGAACATAAAATACTGACTACCCATCTTTAAATGTTTCTTCTCCTTTGCTTTGATTTTCTCTATTAACATATGGCATTTCTACCTGAATAAACTACTCAGTGATAGAAATGAAGCGTAAATTTCTGTTTGACCCACAGAAGGATAAGTTTGCCTGTGATAATGTTTTAACAAACATCAATGGTTTAGACATTAATATTGCTGAAAGCTGCTAAAATAAATATACTTTAGATTGTAACATAGTTTTCTGATTTTAAAATTTACTATTCTTATGATTATTCCAACTCTGTTGAACAACTATCTGTGAGTCTGGAATTTAAATTGAAATGTCTTATATGTTCCTCGTGCTAAAATCTTTTCATAAATGTAAAATTCCACATTACTGTGAAGTACATGTAGTATTGCAAACTATTATAAGGTTTTCTGTAAGGTGGAAGATTGTTACTGTACATTATGTCTGTACAAGTTAAGCTATTCATTCTATTTGGTTATTTGCTACTAATTTATTAACATCTTGTTCATTTGTGGTCTTTTTCATTCAGTACATCTCTCAGTTATGTAGTTGGAAGAACAATGGGGTTTAAATAAAAATGCTCATATTTACAATCTCATGAAATAAGATAATATTTTGCAATGGTACTTGTGACTTCATTAATCAGTGTTTTATATTATTAACAGTATTTGTGGTCAGTGAATCAATTAGCGGACAATTAAGTATAGCTAATAAAAAATACAGCAAATTTGTCAGCAAACAAAATTATTTATTTAATATATTTATATTTTGTCCATATTTGTAGACTTCATCAGGTAAATTTTAACTTTTCATCAGTTGTGACTGTTTTCACATATGTTATTGATTTAAAATTTACCCTATGTAGTCCACAAATATTGGTAAAATATATTAAATAAATAATTTTGTTTGCTGACAAATTGGCAATATCTGTGTTGTAAAACATAAAAGTTAAAATATTCTGAGTGACCAATTAATTATTATTATTATTATTATGATCCCCACTCCCAATACAATGTTGAGCCACGTTTTTCTTTTATTACTTCTTGAATTTGGGCATTGATTCTATGAGATGTTGGTAGGAGGTAGGGGGAATTCAAAACTATATCTGGTGAACTGTACTTTCCAATTCCTTATGAGAGTACACCATTAACGTAACAGGTTGTACTTGATCTGCGATAATACTTGAATACCCTTAGATATTCAGACATTGTTTCACAGGAATTAAAAGGACCCATACCATGCCAAGGAAACATCTCCATAACCATAATATTGTTGCCACCAGCTTTAATTGTTGTAGCAACGCAGTTGGGACCCATGCTTTCATGTTTTTTTTCCATATTCAAACCCTGTCTTCTGCATGGTGCATTTGAAATTGCAATTCATCAAACCACATGACCCTTTTCCAGTCATCTACTGTCCTATCTTTGTGAACTGAAGACGTCTGCTCTTGTTCAAGGCAGACAGTAGAGGCTTTGAAACAGGCTTCCATTAGCCCGTACAGCAAACAGTTCATTGAGATACATTCACAGTTAGTCCTTGATTTATATATTCTACTATTTGACACACTATTGCTTTTCTGTTGTACTGGACAACTCTGGCGTCTCCTTTTAGCTCAAGCATTGAATTGCCTGTGATGGCCACAAGTCTGACATTGAGACCTAATTTTTTGCTTGGAATCAATCATCCTGTGTTAAAACCTCTGTTAAATCACGTTGTTTGCCCATATCTTAACAAACTACATAGTACAACTGATTGTTCAGTTCTCCTGATAATATCACTTCTGCATTCATAGCTATCTTGCCCTCTAGTGTCTGTGTCTGTGACTGTGACACTGTCAGGTGGTCATAATAATTTGGCTTCTTATTATGTGAATGGGACAAAGTATACAAGCCTGAGAGCAAAAATTAAGAAACATAGATAAAATAATGGACTGACTATAGGGAAACATTCTGTGATATTGGGTGCCAAATAATGATACTTTAAATGTTTAGAATACTAAAATTGTTGATAATGAAGGTAAGTATAATGCCAGATTGATATCTGAAATTATTAATATTTAATTGAATAATCATACTATTAATTATAAACATTATTAAAAAACTACAAGTGAGCAACAGCTTGGTTGTAGTGACTTTACATTCAACTAATCTGTGAACAGCAACAGCAAAAGTCAGATTACATTAATCACACTTGATTATTATCACAGTAAAGTGTTATATGGCAATCCACCCAGTCTTTTAATAAACACTATAACAATCTTGAGAATAGCCTTCGGCAATCTTGCAGGTAAATTGTTCCAATCCCTGATAGTTCTGTTTATAAAAGAGAATTTCCCTAAATCTGTTCTCTTATACCTATCATTAATTTCTTGCTCTTCATCATTTCAGGAATCACATTTGGTGTCCTAAGTTGATTTGTGACTTCACTCCAGGCTATCTTGTTTAATTTGATCACCCCTGTTTAAATTTTTACTGACCATTACTCCCAAATATTTACAGATTTTATTGACAAGTTTCTAATTTTTGTAAATTAAATCGTCTTACTCTTAGAAGAATTTATTTTCATTTTGTTAACAGAGACCATTAATAAATTTAGCTTAAATTATCCTGTAGAGTAACTACATTTTCATCATGATTTTGTTTCTTATAAATAAAAGTCTTCAACTAAAAGATTTATACTGGAGCTAAAGCCTTCTGTCATCAATGGCCCACTGATTCTGAGAGTTCATTATTGACCTTATTTGAAGTTGATGTTTGCTCATAAATTCCCAAATCCACTTAAGTATTCAAATATCCTTTCCCATTTCATTTTGTTTCTGCAGGAGGTCATGAGATACAACATTAAATTCTTATACAAAGTCTACTACTATCACATAAATTCTACTGCTATTATCATTTTTTTCAGAAGGATCTTGATACAGAGAGATTAATTGACTTTCACATGAGTGCCTCTTTCTGAATCCGTGCAAAGTTTTTTTTCCCCCTAGATTTTCCTTAGGTAGTCATTAATTATTCACTCCATTACTTTGCATATTACAGAGGTATAACTTACCACTCTGAAGTTGGTAATCATTTATTTTGAATTTGATTTATGTATTGGAACAGTAACCGTTCCAGTGAGCGATACAGAGGATCTCAGAAATGTCCATGATTTGCTTTCTTCTTAAAATTCTTTCTCATTTTTATTTTGCAGTGATTTCTTATGTATTTGGTTAAATGTCATGTCTTCACATGAACAGGTCCACACAATGTTGAAGAAAATATAAACTTGTAATGTATTAATTTAATTTTCAAATAGTTGTGTCTGTATTTATCCATCATTTAAATCAGATAATAAATGTCTAATATTAAATATTTTAATCATTAATAAATATTATAAATAAATAAACATACAGGCAATTTGTCAGCAACAATTTTATATTTATGTAATACATCTATGAGGTTTCATCCATATTTGAGGCAACTAAATAAAATTTTACGAATTCAGTTATAATTTTGAATACAGACTATTTCATTCACATCAAACTAATTTAGTATGCAAATTCTGTTTGTTAATTGTAAAAAGTATTATATTGACTATACAATGACCAGACTAGAGTTTGTCACCACCAACTAACATTAAAGCCAAAATGAAAAACAAGTACAGGTCTGCTGGCTCAGTACTAAGACAACAAACCATGTGTTTGGATTTCAAGATATTAATATTCTACACAAGAAAATATAAGAATTGCTGAGGCATTTCATATAAATCTTAATGGTAATATGATTGTTAATTACAGAAACATTGAAACACAATATGTGGAAGTCAACAGTTGACTTAATAATAACAAATAGAATTAAAATTAGGTAAATATATAGCAACACACAAATAAAATACCTTGTATAAATTTGAAATGTCAATATAAAACACATTATCGATATGATGTATTGAGAAGGTTGGGATTTCTGATTTGCAGAAAATAACCCTGGACAACAGTGTATTGGCACAGTAGAAGCTGTAACTCTGTTTCTTTAATATATGTACACAACAAGGCACTGTGTGTCTTAAAAATAAATTTAAGGTTTGTTCTGTCCAATTCACGAATAAACAAAAGTTATCTATGAAAATAATTTGTTTCAGTTAATAGTATGAATATGACAATTATGTCAAAAGCTACCTAATGTGAAGTTTGAATTGAATAAAAAACTTTCAAACCTATATCATCAAACAGTCCAACTCATCAACAAGTCAACATTGCTTACGCGCTGTTAAATATCAGTTTGGCTATAACTGTCACAGGACATGGTTCGTGATGCAAAATTATCCACTTTTGCGTACTTGTTACCCATGTAATTCTGTTTTTTCAATTTTATTGTAAACTATCCTTTCCATATTTTAATGAAATATTCTGTATTTAAAATTATAATTAGTTACATTATGATATATTATGTATATATAAACATTTAATTTTAATTTGCTGATCTTGATTTTTCAACATTTTTTTACCATTTTGAATTTTGTCAGTTACAACGTCATCTGTGACCGAAATGACTCGAATAGTAGGTCAAATTGGAGTAATTGTTTTTCTGCAGAATCCAAATCTGCAATAAAAATGGGGGTTCAAATGGAAGATTCAGATTTTTTAGCATGACCCAGGATGCATAACATAGAAGTAAAGTCTGCTCTGTATCTCTTGCTCTAAAAATGAAAAAATAAAATAGTGCTAACGTGTGTGGAAGTTGATCAGCATTTTCAGGAGATGTTCAATGTTTACTTGCAGGCACAACTCAATTCTAACATCCTTGGGGCACTTTGGTGTTGATAATTGTTCTATAGGTCTGTTTATTAAATAAATTTAAAATTGTTTGGTGGCAAATTTACTGTATTATTTATTTGTCCTTATTTGTCAGAATATTGATTAATTGAATAACTATTATGTATATAAGTAATAAAAGCTTATGGCTGGCCCACTTTGATAGAGTGGTCAACACTACTGTTCCACATCATAGAGTTTGAATCCTGGCATGAGCATCAATATTTGTTTTTGTCATTGTAACAAATACTGGGTTTTAGATTGAAAGAGTGTGCCACTCAAAAAATGCAGACATTGTCACAAAAGATAGCACACTGGCAGTTGTTCTAGGGCTAAATGTGAACAAGTAATAATAAAATTATATGATTATAAATTATTTATTTTTAAGTATTACATACTTATTTGTGTGAATGATCTAAAACTATGTTATTGCATCTAGTTACATTCTACCTATTAGCACTTTATGATTAAGTACTAATTATAGCTAATCACAATGTACAATTATTTGACCTCAATTTAGTGCTCAAGATTATTTTCGTGTATATTTTAGTTAGCATTATAATTTTTTTCTAGTATATACTATACCTAATATTAATTATTATTTTCTTTTTTTTATTCTAGGCAAAAATCCTGCAGCTTGATATACTGAAGGCATGTTGAAATGTAATCCTTTTTTAGTTTGCTTCTTTTTTATTTTAGCTTGTATTTTAGTTTAAAATCTTTTATGCATTAATTAAGGCTGACTATATTTGGCAAGATGGTGCAATGATGGAATCAGTTAACGCACCTAAGGTTAGGGTTCTGTGACAATCTGGGTTTGAGCCTCGACTTTGCCGAATATTTTCAGTCTTTCTTTCATTCCTCTCTATGCTTAACATATGCCTTTCTTGTGTAAAGTTGGCAGACACTGTGCAAAGGGCGGAGTTTGAATTTTTGGATGATTACAAAAAGTGACGGCCAACCATTGACTGAGCCATCAAAATTGCTGTATGGCTATTTTATGCTTTTAAACAGTAGATCCCACCAGGTCAGAGAAGAGGGAAAGAATTGATGGTTTCTGGGGAGATACATAATAGAACCTCATGTTAACTCACTTTGCTTGTCCTACCTGCCTTCCACATTTCTATCATTACTTACTATCCAAATATCCAATGTGAGATACTTTGTCACATTTCAAACATTTCATTAATTTACACACACACACAGACACACACAGTGCGGACCCTTAGATAGGTGTCTTTAGAAGATTTTCACCTGCCCTCGCAAAAAAAAAAAAAACCACACACACACACAATATATATATATATATATTGGATAGGAAACAGAGTCAGAAAAAAGTCATTGACTCACCTTAAATTGATAGTAGGCATTGAGTTACTGGTAGGTATTGAAATTGTGAATTTTCAAGAGTCTAATCCCCCTTCTTCAAACAAAAGAGTGTTTGAATGTTATGATGGCAATCCGCTCAGTGATGGTTTAAATTATAACACGTTAGACGTCAACAATAGACATCCAAAAACTTTTCCTCTCCCCCTCCCTCTCTGTTTTACTCTTCTCATCTCCCCACTCTCTTCCCCTCCCTCTCCTCTATCTCTCTAAATCTCACTAACTTTGAAAAATATTTATTTGTATGCAACTATCTGCCATTTCAGGAGCAGATATAAACTCTAACCATAATCTGCTGCTTATGAAATGCAGGCTGGAAATGAATCTCAAGATGGGAATTAAAACAAAAAGATGAGATATACAAAAACTGAACAAACAGGAAGTTATCAAGAGTAGATTAATAGAGAAGAGAAAGAAAAAGTATAGAAGAGACATGGGCACTCTTGAAGGAAGAAATAACTAGAGCAGGCCATGAAAAAATAGGAAGTGTAGCTCAGGCCAATACAAAAGCAGGGATAACACAAGAAATAATAAAAAAAGACTGTTGAAAGGTGTAAATATAAAAATGCGAGAGATGAATATGGAAAAGATACCGGCACTTAAAGAATGAGATAAATAGGAAGTGAAATGCAATGCGGTTGAAGATTTCATGGTGAAAGGCAGCTTATAGGAAAATCAAAAAAACTTTGGGAGAGTGGAAACATATTATCACAATCATCAGGAGAGCGGATGGGAAGCAAATTCTGGATAAAGAAGAAAAAGCAGAAAGATGTATCATGGTGGAATCTGACTGACTGACTCCTTGATGCTACGCTTAATGATGGGAATTCTAAGAAGCTTGTTGGAGATCCAACGTCAAGAATAGTGAACAAAAATTACACCCTTCTCAACTCGTCTTGTTTGGGAAAAGAGTGTATCAGAGGTTTATGACAGAAGGCTCCTCCTCCAGCTAGGGTCTATGGTTTGCCCAAGATACAAAAAGATTGTGTCCCTCTGCATTTGATTGTAAGTATGATTGGTTCTCCAACTTACCATTTAGCCAAGAAACTAGGATCATGCGTTGGGAAATGGGAACATCATATAAGAAATTCCTTGGATTTTGTACAAAAAGTATTAAAGAATTTAGAAGTTGGGCCAGAAGATTTACTAGTTAGCTTTGATGTTATCTCCCTGTTTACCAAGGTACCGATTGTTGATACACTATGATTACTAAGAAATATATTCCCAGCAGATGTCACATTACTGTTTGAACATGTTTTTACCATTACTTACTTTCAATATTCAGGACAGTAGTGGCCAATTTTTATATGGAATTTTTCAAGGAGAAAGCCTTAACAACAGCTGAGAAAAAAACTCAAATGCTTTTTTAGATATGTGGACAATATGTTTGTTATATGGACTCAAGGTATTACTGTGTTATCGGAATTCTTACAACATTTAAATAGTATACACCAAAACATCCAGTTTACAATGGAAATTGAAAAAGGAGGCGCACTACTCTTTTTAGACATCCTCATTTACAAGAAACCTGGAGGAAAATTAGGGCATTCAGTGTGCAGAAAACCTACACTTACAGATTTATATTTGAATGCAAAGAGTTTTCACCATCCTGTACATAAGAAAGCAGTATTACAAACATTGATACATAGAGCTCGTACTATTGCAGATGAAGAAAATTTTGCCTCTGAAATTGCAAATTTGCGGCAAACATTTATCAATTATGGTTACTCAAGAAAAGAAATTAACAGGGCTCTGAACAGAAAGAAAAAGAAAAGAAAACATGAATTACCACCAATAACCCTGGCATTTCTTCCATATGCACTAAAAATATCATCAAAAGTTAGTAGAATATTGGCCAAACATAACATAAGGCAGTTTTTCATCCACAAAATATAATAGAACAGTTTCTGGGCTCCGTTAAAGATGACATTGGTTTGAAAACTGCTGGAGTGTACCAAATTCCATGTGACTGCAGCTGACTATTGGTCAAACCCTGAGGACAATTGAGCAACGTTGCACTGAACACCAAAGGTATGTTTGCTTGAAACAACATGACAAATCTGCTGTTGCTGTGCATGTTTTGACAATGGAACATAAAATGCATTTTTCGGAGACAATTAAATTAAAACACGCTCATAAATGGCGTGACAGTGTGATATTGAAAGCCATTGAAATTAAGACACACAATAATCTCATAAACAGAGACTCTGGCTACCATATCAGTAATGCATGGGATCCCATTATCATGAAAATACGTGATATACAAGTGCAGTTGACAGACAGACCTTCCACAGGTGACGCACAAGGACCAATTGGATTGAAGCATGGATCAGGTGACTCCGAAGGTAAAAAGACAGTGCATTCAGTTTATGACGACATATAGCCTGAAGATGGTGGCAGAAAATGGCCATAGAAACATTGTGTTCTTTTAAATACCTGGCCCGGTTGGTTAACCGTGTAGATTTCATCTGAATCTATAGTATATATTCTTTTCTCGATTGTGTTCTTTTAAATACCTGACCCGGTTGGTTAACCGTGTAGATTTCATCTGAATCTATAGTATATATTCTTTTCTCGATTTGCAGTGATGTTATGTACAGCTGTTTCTAAAGCAATATTGAAGAGGATGGCCGACTTTGGATCTCCTTGTCTCAACCCTACTTTAACATCAAAGCTTCTCGATATCCTTCCTTGCACACATACCTTAACCTTTCTGCTGCTTAAAGCTGTATTTATCAGCCTAACTAGCTTCCCAGAATAACCAAGGGCTTTTATTTCAATAAGAAGTTTTCCTCTTCGTATGCTTTAAAATCTACATAAAGCTGATATAGGGTAATATTGTATTCATAACATTTTACCATCATGATCCGCATTGTAAAAATGTGATCTATTGTTGACTGGTTTGAACAAAAATCACACAGATATTCTCCAAGGTCTTGTTTTATTTTATTTGCTAAACGTTTGGTAATTACTATGGTGAAGATCTTATACCCAATACTTAGCAGAGATATCCCCTATAATTTTCACATTTCAATTTATCTTAAGGATAGTATACACCAAGGCAATTTCCCATTCTTACGGTAATTCTTCTGTTCTCCAGATATCTAATATCAGCTTGTGTAATGATTGTATCACTACTGATCCACCTTTTAGTAATTCAGCTGTTATCCCATCTTCTCCTGGAGACTTGTAATTCATCGATGAGAGGACTTTTTAACTTCTTCCAACGTTGGAGGTTCGCTATTGCATACTGTAGATTCTTTGTCTTCAAAATTTGGCGATTCCCATTCTTCTTCATCCTTTTGTTCACTTTGTTCCTGCCCTGGATTCAATGCTTCCTCAAAATATTCTGCCTATTTATCTAATTTTTCTTGGTTACTTCCAAGTAGTTGACCCTCTTTGTTCTGTATACAGCTTACTCTTAGTTGGAATCCACCTTTCCTCTTACATTTCTATAGAATTTTCTGCTTCTCTTATCCTCATAATGCTGATGCATCTCTTTTATCAGTTCTTTTTCTTTCTCCATTTTCTTTTTTCTACAAATATTCTTTGCTTCTCTTCTACTTGGTGGCTCTTGTCCTTTGCATATATGCCATCCTTGCGTTATTTCTTCTTTCCAAGGCAAGCTTTACCTCTTCATCATACCTATCATTCTTTGTCTGTTTCTTTCTTTCTCCTAATACCTGCTGGGCTGCATTTCTTATGGCTTCTCTAATCACCCTCCATGATTTGTTCACCATTACTGCTTTTCTGTTGCTTTTCAATCCTTCTTCTACTTGTATTTAATAATCTATTCTCTTTACGTCGTCCTTAAGTTGCTCTTCGTTATATCTTTTCCTGTCCTCCATGTTACCTCTGACTTTTACAGCAAGTTTTTGTTTCACTAAATAGTGGTCTGCACCTCTATAACTACGAACATCATGTATGCTTGATGCATGTCTTTTATTAATCAATATATGGTCTATTTGATTCTTGATATTTCCATCTGGTGACTCCCATGTTTGTTAATGAATTCTCTTATGTTCAAATGTAGAGTGCTATTAATCACCATATCTTTTGCCATAGCAAAGTCGATGATTCTCAATCCATTGTCGTTACTTTCCAAGTGTAAACTCTGTGTTCCTATTGTGGGGCATTCCCAGATCACTATCTTTGTGCCTCAAGTCGGTAATAGTGAGGCCTGTCGCCCCTAATCATGCTAGTTTTTGTCCGCCCTGAAATATCGGTTCTACTCATATCTGAGTCGTAGTTCCCACTACGCAACCCGGGGAAACATCGGATGGAGGACTAACATCCCCAAACGGTTATTGTTTCCTATATACCAACATATGCACATATTCATATACACATACATACTCATATACCCTTACATTCTTCTCACAACAATCCTAACTGATGGGCAACACCAGTCATCCCAACGCACAAATCTTTCATCATTAACTTCACTACAATTATTTTTACTCCTACGACCAAACTAAATTTATTTATTATGTTAAAACTTTTTACTATTATTCAAATTATTGTTATTCTTAAATATCATAAATTACTTTCATTATAAGTTACTTTTCGAGTCTTCGATATATTGATATCGTCTATGTTTGACATTGAATTCATTTACTTTTGAACGCAATAAGTTAACTGTAGTATAATGTTATCCAAATGTATGTGCCATTACTGCCTCTAACATCGAATAAGGTTGCTACTTGTTCTAATAAAACGTGCTATTATCCGCAATGCTTGCCTAAGATAGATCTTATTGTTGTAACAATACTACTTTGTGTTTGCCGCCCTAAAATCTTTATTTATTATGGTCTATAAAAGTTAGAGTTAATTTATTGAAATCCACATTTAAAAGATTCAAATTGTTATTATACTTAAGTTTCCAATCATTACAGTTCGTTTGCTATCAATCATGTCCGTTATGAATACGCGAGTCTTGTAATAGAAACGAAATTGAAATTGCTTTTAATGATTATTGCTAATTAAGTTTATTTACATGTATAACCAAACTGTAAATATATTTTCCCTATAAATACCTGTGATTCCAAAGATCCCTATTAACTGCACTTATCACGCGGAGAACTGTAAAATGAATGAATTTACCAACAAAACCTTCCTTATAAGTAAATTTGGCTTTCAGCTACATTAGTTGCAGATAAACAGCCATAGTCCATTAGCTTGTGCATATATCTATACTAAAACGCACACATACACAAGAAAAGCAAGAAATTTAACTACATTTTCAGAGAAATTGTGCACTAGCATCCAATTTTGTAGAAAATAATGCATTAATATTTCACATAAACCTATGAACGTATTTGACAAATAATTGGTGAATCATTAGCAAATATTTACCAGATTTAAAATTATAAGCTTTTGATTGCTATGGGATGTCTTGTAGAACTGATGCAATCAAGAAAAAAATTGATTTTGCTGACCTCCTGTGGTGTTGTGGTTAGCATTGTTGCCTTTCGTCATAAGGGTCCCGAGTTCGAATCTTGGCATGGGCATGGATATTGTGTGTATTTCCACACTGTGAAAACTGATCACAAGTTCCCCCTACTGTAGTCTCTAATAGCCATAGAAGTTGATGCGACTTTCAATAAAGAGATAAAAAAATTGATGCTATGTTGGAAATATCTGAAAACACGTCTAAAAGCGGCGAGCGGTGGGACTCAACATTTACTGAGCGGCAGAGTAGTGAGTGATGCCGGCTACGATAGAGAACCCTTGAGTGGGCTCGTCCAATGCACCGAGTTTTATTTCATTTCCAATTTTTTTCTATCAGTACTTAAGCATTATAAAATTTTATGTCATAGAAAGTAATATAATTAAATAAAAATGTATATTAATAAATGCTCTCATACCATTTTATTGTATCTGATAAAAAGAAAAGAAATTATACGTTTCGGAAGAAAATAAACATGTTTTGGCTTGAAAAAAATAATTACTTATTTCTCCTGATACTTTGGATCCTCTATTTCATTTTAAACCTGAATTAAATGTACAAAATATATTCTTTTTTTAGGCAGATTGGGATGTATAATAAGTACATTTAATTGTGATTTAAAATGGCCTAGTAGGCCTTCCAACAAATGATATCATTATTTTTTGAAGACTTAACATGTTCATTGCCTTCAAAATATATCGTCACTAAGCAAATGAATAATATGTTTGATTATCGTTACAAAAGATGGTAAAATTTTGCTCCACAGAGAAATTTGTTTTTCTGCCATTTGTTATTTGTTTCCTGTTTACCAAATCCTAAAATATGTAATTATTTCATCAAAATCATTTTATCGACCTTTTAAAATCTTGGGCTGATTTTCTAAACCATATGTTGTTATTTTCGTTCAAGGTTAAACTCTCCCACCTTAGTCCTTCCAAAACTACAACACTCCAAAAGATAAAATAATATTTTAAGCAACTATTAACATTCCCTCTTGGTTTTATCACTTCAAGCCGAAGGTAGGCGTAGTCGTGGCAGGAATAACTCATTTGATAATTTTTTTATTAGACAAGGAAACACGTTTTGTTTTCTATACTTACTAAATATAAAAAATAATATAAATATTTAATTATTGGAGGGTACCAATTTCATATTTCACTGCATAATGCACCCACAAAAACATTGTATCTGCCTTTAGCAAAATGCTGTTTTGCAATTCTCCTGAACAATTTGATATTCACTGTTAAATTATCAATATCAGAAATTCCTGACAATTTTTACTACCACTGTAAGTTTTGCTTGTGTAAGATGAAAAGAGTGGTGTACTTTTGTTTACTTACTATGTTAGAGTTCACAGTCGGTATTCCATTTCATATTGCTTGTTAAAATGCAACAAACACTCTGCATTGATATAAGCATATATACTTTTTAAGTTTGGTAATAAGTTCACACACATTCATTTCGCTTTTCATTATACGAAGAAATATTTCCACGCAGAATTTTATAAATCTCTTCGGTAGGATGCTTACTAAGCCTGTCCTTCACTGAGTTTTTTCTTACAATTAAATAATACTATGCCTGTCCTTCACTGAGTTTTTCCTATATTTATATAATGAGAATCTATTTCCATTTATGATGTTGGTTTTTCTTTGTCATATTACCTTGCATAGTAGAATGTTTTACAAAATGAGTTTCAAGTGTTTCACATAAAATATGTTAAAAATATAAAGCATGTGTCACACATTTCAAGGTGAATATAATTTAAATATTAGTGTCTCTCTATTTTTCAGAACTATTTTCTATATAACACTTTTCAAAAGACCTAATTATTGCATTAAGTAACACCATTTGCTGTATTTAATCGTTAAGATTGTGTTTGAGTTCAAATCTTCTCAGATAGTTTGATCTGAATTTATATATGACAGTTTAAGCGAAATGAGTTCTAGTCAGTATGTTGCCATAATTTAATATGTAGTTAAGTGTATTAGGTTAATGTGATCATTTGTAGATGGATACTGAGGTTAATAACCATATAATTATCACTTATATGGGAGCACATGTCAACTTTATAGTTCTTCAAGAAATTGTGTTGTTTTATATTAAGTACTTTGTTATTTTGTTAAATTGCTCTCATGTTGATATCACGCCACCCAGCATACAAGTGTACATCGTTCACTATTACTTGAAAACTATCATTTTTGGTTCGTAAAACTTGTTAATTTGTCTTTGGTAAAATTTTATGTTATGAAAGTATTGTCACCTGAAAATCTATATTTATACAAATTTAATACAGTCTTCGAGACTAATAATAAGATTAAATATTTTGAATCCATACTTATTTAACATACTGCATATTTTTAATTGTCTTTCTCAAATTGTTTTACTTGAAGGAACATAAACAAAATGAACGACTAGCACTGGAAAAGGAAATTGAGAATCAAAAACAATTGGAGTTAGAACTGCATTCTGCCAAACGAGTAAATAAGGAGAAGGTCAGTATATTGTTCTCTGTAATTACTATATAATGATTACGAAAAACATTAACAGTACAATTATTTTCAGTATGTTTAGATTAGTTGTAAAATGTGAAATTTAATAAAATTGTTATGCTACCAATGTCCACAATTTTCAGCGTGTTTGTGTTTTCTTTAAAGGTTGAGTAAACCCAAATAAAATAATTTGTAACTTTCATCCTTATTTGAGATTCGCTGTTAAATAATCACAATCGGCAATTACTTATCTTATTTTTTGTCAATATTTAATCTGCCTACAACAGTTTGTTACCAGTTTCATTCCAATCTATGTTCATGTTTAATAATTCTGAGAGACACAATTATCTTGTCAGACTTTCAAACTCTGTCTTTCATATTGTAAAAAAGTTTGATAAATGTGTAAAATTAAAATAAATTTTGCTACCCAACTGTTAAAAATGTTTCTTTTGCAATAGCTTTTATGTGAGTTTTACTTTCATGCCCATTTAGATTCTTTTTTGTCTGTTTCTATGTGTCTAACCATTTTGATATAGAACGATTCAAATTTTCATGTTTTTCAATTACATTGGGATATAAATATGTCCACACAAACAAACATTTTTCAAACAACTGAAATTGTGACAACGTCAGTTAAAGATATATAAAAACAAATAAAGTTACTCTTTAACAAACTTCCTTAATTATATTCTGACACAACTTCTTAAATTAAATTAAAACGTCCTGTCAATATGTCTGAAAATTAATATTTGCTATTAAATTCCTTCTAAACTTTTGATAGGTATGATAGTTTGAGTCTCTGATCCCTCAGATCTTGCTTGACAAGCTCAATCTATTGGTTGATTTCTGCATTATGCAACAGCATCATATCCTTCTTTATGTCTACTACATCCACTTGTGATGTGAGTTTCCAAGGACTGGACAGTTCAATAATTTTCTCTTCAAGAGATGTGGACTTCACCTTCTCTAATTCAGCAGCTGCCTTCTTTTATGAATATTGTATCTGTAACTCAGACAACTGTTTTTCATATTCTGACAACTGAGTCAAAGATTCATTGGCCTGAACTTTCATATGTCTTTTTGTATTGTCAGTAATTTTCTGCTTACTACTAAGTTGAAAATTTTAAATGATTCTGTTCTAATTTTAAAGATTCTCTTTCAAAGCAGCTACTTTTTCAGCATTCTCTTGTTCATGTTGCAAAAGCAGATGCTTTATTTTCACTATAACCTGCCGAGCTCTTTCTAATGTTGGTAAATCTTCTTATACTCTTCAGCCACTTTTATTGAGATGTCTAAAGCTCATTTCTGCTTTATAATCTCCAAATTCTCCTCCTCAATGACACTTTTATTTTTTTCAACAGCTACATTAACATTTTCCATTCCTTCTGTTAGCATTCTATTTGCTTTTCCACTCCCCTTCCATTCCTCAATTGTTTTCTGTGCTCATCTTCCTTCGTCTGCAGAAGTCATTTCCAATGTAATTTACATTTTACATGTTTGATGTTTTTATGAGCGTATCATTTATACCAAATCGTAATTGATACAGTTAGTAGACATCTATTTGACTCATCCTGATAATACATTGTTTTATATAATTTTCAAACATGTTTTGCAGTCTGACATTTTAAATTCTGACATATTGGAATTTTCACCTTGTATGTAACCTCTGTCTAACTTCTGGCTTACTGACAATAAAATCCTGAATCATGAAAAACATTTTCAATATTATATATATATATAGACTTCAAAATTATTTTCAGTTTGATATTTATAAGTGTTTGGATCTTTACTGTTCAGATCGGGATCAACATTCTTTTATTGCTTTAATACAATGTCTGTTAAGTAGTCTTCAGGTATATAATTACACTAGTGCATTTACTCTTGATTCCTGTGTTAAAACTGTTGCAATGTTAATTTTATAATAGCCAAAATGTGGTTTTGGACAATTTTTAGCTTATAATAGTTATTAACATCTGTAAGTTTAAATTAATGTAGTTGTATTAAATTATTGTTTGTTGTCTTTTATGAATTTTTTACTGTTTTTGCCCTCATTTAAACATTAATTTTTAGCTTATTCTTATATGCATGTTCTGTTTAATTGGTCACTTAACACTAATTTTTTTATTATTTTTCCATTCTGTGGTTTTGATAGTTGCATAGCCTGGCCTATTTTAAATTATAGGGACTAAAATAATAATGGGAAATACTAAACCATATGCATCCTCTTCCTTTAACTATTAATATTATTCTCCTTTATTTCCGTAGAATACATAAACACCGCTTACTGTTTAAACATTCAGCAGTTTGGTACAAAACAAGAATTAAAAATTAATTCAATTGATTTCAGTAGAATACATAGAGTTTATAACATTTGTACTGAACAAATTTGTTTATATTTTAAATTTCGATACTATTAATATTATTGATGATTACCATAATTTTCATTGTTATTTGCTACCTGACAACTGTTTCTTTTTTAGTTATATTCATTGCTACAGAAGCTATTCCTCTACATGGTAAAGACCATACCTTGAAATAAGTTATACACAGTATACACATTCTAACAATAAAATATTGTTAATGTTTATGTAGTGTTTTGTATTTTTTTCTTGGGTTACTTTATCAGATTGATCGAAAAGTAGAGGGAACTCACTTATTTCAATAGTTTCAATAATGTATGACTAATGTTGATGTCAAGAACTTTCTACATATAATTGACTATCTCATGGCATTCATTAAATGTGTAGAGATACATTGTAATAGCACTTCCTCCGAAGTTACACAATTTAAACAGTAATTTGTATTTATTTAATAAATTATTTCATTATTATAGCTTCTAGATGATATAGTGAAGCAACAATCAAAACTGGAAAGTGAGATTTACAAAGTTCAACTTGATCGAGAAGTTGAGAGAGCTAGATTAGTTCAACAACTACAACAAGGTAATAGTCTAATAGCAATACATGGAATTAATAAATTAATAAGTGTTACCATATTTCGTTTGAAACTAACTGCAGTTTTTCAGTTGAAAACACTATAAATTCCAAGATTTCCCAACTGTTGGAATCTGGAGCTTGTGAGAGGAATTCTAATGAATTGCGGCTGTTACTGGAACAAGAAAGACAACAGGAAGAAATGCTACTCACTGTTAAACAAGAGGAATACATGGATGTTCGACAGCGGGAAATACTGAGTTAATAAAATATTTTACAATCTAGTAATAACGAGTTTTGAAAAAAAAATTATTATTAATTGCATTTTAATTTGATTAATATATTGTTGCTTTATTAATGTGGGCAAAATATAACCAATAAATTTAATTTAACATAACTGTTAATCTTGGGGGATAGAAGATTAATTGCTAGTTGGCATCACCATGCTGGAAAAGGTCTTCACACTGTTCTTAAGGACAATATGTCTGAATGGCATGATTGTCAGACACTCAAGGTGGGTTTACACTATGGCATCTAACTTGAACAAGTTGCCTGTCTTGCATACTGTCTTCTCTTTTAACATTGTGTAAACAACGTTAAGACAGTTAGTCTTCTCAAGACAGTCAACTCGGAAGCCTACAAACTTTTCACCATGCTTGTAGAAAAACAACGAAAATAAAAAGTGAATTGCATTTGAGATGTCAATATATATACAAGTGTATGAAACAGAGGAAACTATAATAATAAACATTACAAGATATGGGGCAGAGATGATGCCCCATTTAAACATTAATTTTTAGCTTATTCTTATATACATATTTTGTTTAATTGGTCACTTGACACTTTGGTAACTTTTTTCTGTACATTTTCTGTGGTTTTGACAGTTGCATAGCCTGGTCTATTTGAAATTATAGGAACTATAATAATAAATTTATAATTTCTTTGATAAATCTGTTATGACTGAATTAGACTTATAAAATATAAATATTATATGTCTTCTAAACTTCATCAATGGTTTTCTTGTCAGTATCTTCTTTCCTTATAGTGTCAAAAGTTCATCAAATTGAAATACAGTGTGTCTCTTCATATTCAATTGCCACTTCACTGAAAGATGTTGCATTATATAATTCCTTTAGATATCCAATCCCTTACCATTGTGGTCATTTACTATTCCTTTTCCTCAATTCAGTATAATGACAAATCAGCTAAATTTCTGTACTTTGTCCATCAAAGTATGCATTGAAATGTCAACTATTTTGCTTTCAAGTTAGTTTACCATTTCAGTCAGTTGGCATCATGTAAGCCCACCTTCAGTATCAAATTCAAACCCTGTTAGGCAGGATCAATCATAACCCAACAAAGCTAAGGATCAATCATACGTCTCAAAACATGGAAACATAACTTAATAACGCATACAAACAATCTCTTCTTCTACACATTGCTAACCGCTACAGCTTTATCAGGTGCTTGTGCCCAAAGCCACAACAATTTCAACCAAAGATTCACACAGACTCTTTTAAAATCTTTAAATTGTTTGCATGATGCCTTACTATAAAAAAGTTTTTATTTCAAAATTGAAATTGAATTGAAAATTAATTAATTAGCTCAGCAAACAGCTCTATTAATTATATACATTGTTTTGGAAATTGTGAAAGGTGGCCAGTTATAAACTTTGTTTTATAGAAAATGTAGGTTTTCTCAGTGTAGCTGTTTTCTCGGGATTCCACTTGCATATCAACCTTCTGTTTGTCATGGCAGTCATCACCTTTTTCATTTGAAGAACAATTCAAGTGAGGTATGGTTGTTTATATGACCCATATTAGAGGTCTCAAAGCTGGAGCTCCTCTGATTGGTCCCTTGCATGTAGGTGGTAGGGGTGGGCAACCTATGGTATCCCATCACCACTCGCTGTTGGATCATTGCAGCCTTCCACCTTGCCTCCTGTGAATGCGGCTCACCTGCATATCTGTTGGTGGGTATAACCCACATATTTTTATGTGAAACTCCTCCACTATGGATACTTCCCTCCCTGAATGAGATTGAAATATTATACAAGCTATGGGGGAGACAATTTAAAGGGATTGATGCAGAAAAGTATTTATTCAATGCAGATATAGCCAATTTATTTAAAAATACATTATAAAAGTAATTGGCCTCAAAACTTATTTATTTGATTCAGATATTGGCTATTTATGAATGTTTTAAATTTCCACATCCTCCCCTCTTTGTCCCTAGGGGTGACAATTGATAGTTGTGTCTTATTCCCACAGTATTTGTTTTTGAGTTGCAAGGAACATGCGTACAAAATTTGATCGAAATTAACTCATCCATTAATATTGTATACAGAACTTTGTTTTACACCCTTCAATCACACTCTTAGGAGCTGAATGTGGGAAATAAACTCAACGACTCCCATAACCCCAAATTCAACACCAGATTTTTTTTTATGTATTTTTAGCGAACCACTCCCATGCCATATAAGGTTGAAATTATATACCAAAACATTGGAGAAAACTCTGTAAAAGTAATTAACTATGAAAAATATTCATCCAATTCTAATACAGGCCATTTGTGCATATTTATAAATTTCTGCCACCTCCATCCTGCTTTGTCCACTCCTATCCCACAGGGTGGGAAGTGATAGTTGTGCCTTACTCCCACAGTATTTTTCATATCTTGAGGAACATAACCACAAAATTTGATCAAACTAGCTTGAAACATTTCCCATCCCTTGTTAGCAGATGTACTGCAACATTAGTCACATGTCAGAATTAAATTCAGTGATACCTATAACCCTAGTTTTGACACCAATTTCTATAGTTTTATTGTTATTTTTGTGTGTTGCTCTTATCCTTCCATGCTGAAAGGGGTTAAAATTTAATACAAAAAGAGTCAATGGAAACACTATCAAAGGAACTAACCCCATAAATTATTTATTCAACACAGTGCTTATTTTCAGATTGCACAAAACACATGTAAAAATTGCTCCACATGTTTTTAGATTTATGTGTGGAACTTATGTACCACCACATGAGTAAATATGAAACTGGAGTTTTTTTATACAAAATAAAAGTTACCCATGTCATGCTATAGAAGAATGCTGAAAATCGAGATGGATGGATAGAGTAACTAACTAGGAACTTATAAGCAGAATTGAGAAGAGAGAACAATATGGATGACTTTGACCAAGAGATTAATACATGCATTAGACATGAGGGTCTTGTAAAATTAGCATTAGAGGCAAGTAGTAATCAGTCCTTAGACTTCTTTGATGCAACCCTCCATGCTAACCTATCCTGCACAAACCTGTTCATTTCTGTGTAACTACCATATCCTACTTTATCTGCTTAGTGTATTCCATCCTTTGCCTCTCTCTTCTGTTCGTAACCCACACACTTCCCTCATGTCTTAAAATGTGGCCTACTAATCTATCCCTTCTCTTGGTCAACGTCCTCCGTATTATAGAGAATGTAGATTCTCCCGACAAAGATGCTGGATGAAGAGTTCTTGGGATTCCAGTCGGGTGATGTTGTTTGTAGTCCACAACATTTCTATGGCTGACACCGCCATCTTCTTCAGGTGAAGTGGACTTCACTGGCGGTGTCAGCCATAGAAACGTTGTGGACTACAAACGACATCACCCGACTGGAATCCCGAGAAATCTTCATCCATCCTCCATATTGTTTGTTCTTTCCCAATTCTGGTTAGAGCTTCCTTGTTAATAATTCTATCCACCCATCTGATTTTCAGCATTTGCCTATAGCACAACATTTCAAATGCTTCTATTCTTTTCCTCTGGTACACATATACAGTCAAATTTATTATAGAAATAGAGCAAAATATGTAAATTGCTTATTCATTTGCTATGAATCGAAAGTCTTGTGACCTATATATTTTGGCTGTTGATCATTTTCGTACATAAAAGTATAGCAATTGTGTTATTGCAAACTGTTTCCTTTACACATCTTGCTTATGAGTGATAATGCAAAGGTTTTTATAATATACATTGCTGTAAATGAGAAATCTCTTTCTTTCCGTATAATTCCTTTTTTTGTATATCAGTTTTATAACAGTTTTTTTTAAATAATTAATGTGTATATAATCATAAATAGGAATAAAAGAGCATTTCTCTTTTAATACAATCCTAATAATACAGAAAAAAAACTAAATGACATTCCCCACATTGTCTGCAAATTTTACAACAGTTCCCCATGCAAGGGAACAGTTTTCTTAATACATTATCACTGGTGCAAAACGTGGATCCAACACCCTACTTCTCCAAAGACTGAATAAGTTTAAGGTGACACCATTTGCCAGAAAGGTGATGGCCACAGTGTTTTGGGACAGAACATTGTCATACTATCAAAACTTGCAGAGTGTTTCGAAAGTGGCCACATAGTGACCATTAACTGATGCTGTGACACCTTGACATGATTGCACAAAGGTATTAGGAGGAAATAGCCAGGATTTTTCTCCAAGGGCATCATTTTGCTTCACAGCAACATGTGACCTCATACAACCCGTAAGACCACCATCCTATTAAAGCAGTTCCCTTGGAACATCACCAGCCCCCTCCCTACAGCCTGGACAGCCTACTTGAAGGAATACCTGGGAGACCAACAATATGCAACATGTAAGGACAAGACTTTTACAAGGAGGGAATATTTAAACTCATCCTACAGTGTGACAAATGCCTCAATTGAGACTGTCTCAAAAATAACCTAGGATGCTGTATTGGTTGTATGTAATAAAATGTGCATTTTTCACTGCTGACTTAATAATCTTAGTTTCAGATCACATCTCATATTTATAACTGGCTTCACATATCACAAATCTGATTTTGTAACAATGTACTAACTCTTGAACGCAACACAGTGTTATTGCTGTGTATTCAGTCCTAAGACTAGTTTGATGCAACCCTCCATGCCAACCTATCCTTTGCAAGCCTTTTCATTTCCTTATAACTAGCACAACCCACATCCTCCCTGCTTAGCATATTCCATCCTTTCCTCCCTCTACTGTTCTTACCCCACACACTTCCCTTTAATGCTAATTTTACAAGACCCTCGTGTCTTCAAATGTGGCCTATTAATCTATCCTTTCTCTTAGTCAGTGTCCTCCATATTGTTTGCTCTTCCCCTATTCTGATTAGAACTTCCTCGTTAGTGATTCTATCCACCCATCTCATTTTCATCATTCTCCTATAGCAGCACATTTCACAGGCTGCTATTCTTTTCCTTTCCCCAACTCCTATCGTCCATGCTTCGCACCCATATAACACCACGCTCCATACGAACATTTTTAGTAATGATTTTCCTATATTTCACACTTATATTACCTGTAAGTAAATCCCTCTTTTCCACAAAAGGCTTCCTTCCCTGTGCTATCCTACTCTTTATGTCTACTATACTTCTACCATCCCTAGTTATTACACTTCCCCAGTAGCAGAATTCCTTATCTTCCGACAAGTATCCCTTCCCAATCTAACACCCTTTGTTATTCCACTGTTTCCCATACTACACTCTTTCTCCAGGACTCTGTTCTTCAGACTCCCCTAATACTATGATATCATTGGCAAAGGATAAGTTTTTTATTTCTTCTCCTATTCTAATTACTGTTGCCTGTCTTCTTTATAAGGTTATAGGTTATGTATTAACATCCTTATAAATAATTTATTCCAGTGCTCTTCAAAATCCTTAATAGTGTGTTCCAGTTCACATTATCAAATGCTTTTTCTAAATCTACAAATGGCATGAACATAGGCTGTTTTTTTCGTATCTTTTCTTCTAAAATTAATCACAAAGTCAATATTGCTTCTCTTGTCCCTATATTCTTCATAAACCAAAACTGATCTTTACCTAACTCACATACTATTTTTGTTAATATTTTGCATGCACGGGATACTAAACTAATTGTTCTGTGCTGTTAACATCTATCAGCCCAGCCTTCTTTGGTATAATTATGTTTTTACTAAAATCTTCTGGTATTCTTCCTGTTTCATATATTTCACAAACTATCCCGAACTGCCATGATATTGCTTCTTCGCCTGATGCTCTTATCAATTCTGCTGGAATGTATCAATTCCGGGTGCTTTACCATAACTCAGGTCTTTCAGCGCCCCATCAAACTTTGACCTTATAATTTTGTCCCCCAACTCTTCATCATACACCTTCTCTTCTTCTTCTATTACTGATTGATCTAGATTTCTACAATGATACAGCTCTTCTAGATATTCATTCCGCCTTTCTGCTTTTTCTTCTTTATCCATAATTGTCTTCCCATCCGCTCTCCTGATATTTTTCCTCTCGCTGAATGTTTCTTTGATTTTCCTATCAGCTGCGTCTATTTTCCCTTTCACCATGAAATCTTGTATTGCTTTGCATTTCTCTTGTAGCCAATCCTCTTTGACCGATTTGCACTTCCTATCTATCTCATTCTACAACTGTCTGTACTGCTCTTTACCATTTTCATCTCTCCTGTTTTTATATTTACGACTTTCATCAATCATTTTTATTATTTATTGTGTTATGCATGCTTTCCTATTGGTCTGAGTTATTCTTCCTATTTTTTCTTCTGCTGCTCTAGTCATTTCTTCCTTTAAGAGTGCCCACTTCGCTTCTATATTGTTTCTTTCTCCTTTCTCTATTAATCTACTCCTGATATCTTCTTTGAAACTGTGAAGCACATCCTGTTGTTGCAGTTTTTCTATTTTCTCTTCTTTTTGTTCTAATTTCTTTCTTGAGTTTCTTCATTTTCAGCCTACATTTCATAACCAGCAGATTATGGTCAGAGTTTATATCTGTACCTGAATAAGTCTTGCAGTTTAGTACCTGATTCCTATAGCTCTGTTTAACCTTTATATAATCTAATCTGTCCGAGTCCCCCGGCTTCTTCCATGTATATAGTCTTCTTTCATGATTCTAAACTGTGCTCAATGCATAATCATTATATTGTTTGTAATAACTTATGTGTTGCCACAGCCTTCCATTCATTACGAGACCTACCCCTGCATTTCCTGTTTTCGCTTTTGTGCTAATCACCCTGTATTGAACCTACCAAAAATCTTGCTCCTCCTGCCATCTAACTTCACTAATTCCGACTACATCTAACTTAAAACTTTCCATTTCCTTTTTAGATTTTCTAACATACCAGCACGGTTTAAACTTCTGATATTCCACGCTCTGATCCATAGAATGTCACTCTTCGTTTTTCTGATTACTTCCTCCCGAGTAATCCCCGCCTGGAGATCTGAGAGGCTGCCATCATATTTTATGCATTGAGCATTGCATGTATGCGGGAAATTAAAGACACAGCTGTAGTTTTCCTTTCTTTCAGCCATGCAACTGTAAAACAACCATTAAAGCTGTTCCAGCCATGCTTGTTTTTGTCCAACATTGAGCCATTCCCAGATTACTATCCTCATGCCTCTAGTTGGTAATAGTGAGGCCTGTTGCCCCTTACCATGCTAGTTTTTGTCCATCCCGAAATATCGGTCCCCACTGCGCAACCTGGGGAGATGTCCGATGGAGGACTAGCATCCCTACACGGTTATTGTTTCCTACATATCAACATATACACATATTTATATACACATACATACTCATATACCCCAACATCCTTCTCGCAACAATCCTAACTGATGGCCAACACCGGTCATCCCGATGCACAAATCTTCTTTTATCGTTAACTTCACTACAATTATTTTTACTCCTACGACCTAACTAAATTTATTTATTATGTTAAAAAAATTCTATTATTCAAATTATTCTTAAATATCATAAGTTACTTTCGTTATAAGTTACTTTTTGAGTATTCGATATAACAATATTGTCTATGTTATATATCAAATTCCTTACATTTACTTTTGAACTCAATAAGTGCACTGTTGTATAATGTTTTCCAACACAGTATGCCTTATAAATCTTGTAATTGGAGGGAATGTGTTCCCTTTTCCCAAAAGAGTTCTTCTGGCCAGACCAGTACCTTTCAAATTTTCGTTATTACCAACTAATTTATAATATTGTTCCATTAGTAATATGGATTTTATTCTTCCTGAGCATATTGATGACTTACCAAAATATAAATTAGTAAAGTTCCATAAAATAATTTGTATCATATACCCATAATGTGGAATATGACAGTATCCATCTCTATTCATTCCTTCCGTCCTCTTTCACCCTTCTTTTCATCGACTTCATTTTACTCTTCATAATTTTTTTCATGTATTTTTGACATGTATATATCTCTATATACTCCTTCTGTTGCCATTGTCTCATTGATTATTATATGTTCAAATGTGTATAAATAAATTGTTCTGGTTAATTAATATTCTCAATAATTCAGAATCAAATTTAGTGGTTAATAAAATGATTATAAATAAAGTGATTAAATTTCACAGAGGCTATGGAAGATATTTTAGCTGCAGAATATAAACGAAAAGAGAAATTGAAACAGTATGAAATTGGTCGAGCTGAGACAACTCGTACATTGCTTAACCAGTAAGTTTCTGATTGAGATTATTCCTGATGTAGTAGTAAAATGAAAAAGTTTTTAATTTGATACATCCATTTTTTCATTATGTTTAAAGTAACATATTAGTTAGTAGATGATTGCATTTTGTGTGGCCTGTTGAGGCTATAGATATTAAAATGGTGAGATTTAAGCATTTGAAACTGCCCTTTGACTGAAATTAAGAACAAAAATAATTGAGAATTTCTGTGAAGATTATATGTAAAATGTTCTAAAATCCATCACTAGCTGTACAGTGATTATATTTCAGTTTTTAGTTACATTGTATATGAAAACTTTTCAGATCTTTATGAAAATAATAAAACTATAGTATAAATTTTTACATTATTGGGAATGTTATTACATTTGTCTATAAAAAGAACAATGAAGGGAAATGAGCATCTACAGTGGAAAATCAGTAAGGATGATAGTGGAGAAAACAGCAGGATTAAAGGAGCAAAAGGCAAGTAAATATACTCCAATGTTTTGAACGGCGAGGAAAATGGCTATCTGAATGGTGCACAACTGTCACTTTAGATCCAGGCCAAATTTAAGAGTCAACAAATTCACAAGTGTTCAGACTCTCTTACTTTAGCTACCCTGAAGGTAAACAAAATTTTTCATTCTGTTCTAAGTGGATTACTTTCCTTTTGTCCTCTTTTTTCTGAACACAAACCAATTTTAGTTTATTCCTCCAGTTTGTCTTTCTTGTGATTTTTCTGCTGTTTCCATGACAGCCTTCTTGTTAATTTTCTACTGTAGATCTGTACATTATATGTCTTATACAAATAATGGAATACCTGATTAACAGTATCAAATTTTACTACTGTTAATTTCAAGATATTTTAAGGTATGTGTGACAAAATCTATCAATCAGAAAGGCAAATAGAGTTTCAATAAAGAAAAATAACTCAATTAGTTAAAATAATAGATAAACCAATATTTGTAACTCAAATGAAAGTGCATGTACAGAATGATTGATAAGTCATGCATATTACATTTACATTATCAACAATAATGTTTACGGTTATTGTTGAATTGTTAGACACAGTACATCAAGCTGTTTCACACAAAATTGTTCAACAAATGCAAAGGAATAACTGGCAATGAACACTTGTTTCTCTTGACAAATTACATCTTCATAAAATTATGAACCTTGCAGTACTATAGATGTACATACACATTTCAATAGAAATAACGTAAAAACATTTACAGACACATTTATTCTGATATGCACAACTTTTTTTGGTACGGAAGAATTAAAAATTGTTAGAGAATTTATTAATTAATACAATTATTTTTGGCCAATTGTCAAAAATTGACTAAGCTGATGATAAAATTTTATTAAATAAATTAAAATTACAATGGCTAATTTAACTTAAGAGAAACCATGAAATTTTTAAGGAAGTTGAAATGCTTCAATTGAAGCCATGTAAAGCATATAGTTAATTTTAGAAGAAAGACATGAATGGAAAAATGTCAACCGGACCAGATTCAACCCATGACCTCGCGATATCCAGCCGCGTGCTCTACCAACTGAGCTAATCTGAGTCGACGTCCAAGTACCTATTCAGCATCTCTCCATTCCCGTAAACCTAAGCTAGGCTCACCTACCAATTCACTGATCACAATCTTCACATCCTAATTCTAGGAAATACGTGAAGAATGGACATTGCATAAATTGATCACAGGTGCTTCAATTGAAGCCCAGTAAAGCATATAGTTAATTTTAGAAGAAAGACATGATCTGTATTCTTTGCTGGGCTTCAATTGAAGCATTTCCACTTCCTTAGACTAGAATTCAATGCACCTGTGATCAATTTATGCAATTCCAAAGTGTTACATTTCAAAATATGTAAGAGTATTATTTTCAGCAAAATGTATTGCTAAACTAATAATTATTCATTCCAGAAAATCAAATAACTTTCTTTTTTAGGAAATCATTTTGTGGAAACTGTAGGGGGAAACATTGTGATGTAAAAAATTGGGGTGACCAATTCTCTTGGTTAGCCTGAGATAAGTAAGTCTGTCTCTGTAGAAATGTTCAGACTGTTGTGGTGTAGCCCTAATGCCTCCCTTTATCCATGATTAAACTTTACTGTCATAATGTTTATAATCATCCTTCCATTCTTATTTTCCCCATATGCAATAGAAAACCTGATAGATATCTGTACCAGATAATCAATTTACTGTGCCATTTTCTATTATATTTAGCTGAGATATAAAAAGCCTATAATATGTTATAAGTTATAAATTATACATGGTACAAACAATAGTTACTTACATCCCTCTGTATTATGCTTTTTTTTTTTTGCATTGAACTAGTTGCTTGAAAAATTTATTTCTGAAATAAGAATTATAATCCTACACAATAGTTACTTATTATTATTATTAGTGTACTATTTTCTGGCTTACTGAATTATAACCCCTTCCCACAACTTGCCTATTTAAATGCCTGATATTTTGAATTCTCCTCTGAATTTAATCATGATGTCAAATTAATACTTTACAAAGTAAACTCATTGCTAACTGGGTTGTCAACAATATGAGCTTATTATAAAACACACTTCCAATTGGCATAATGGATGAAACCACATGTTTTTTTTATCTTCATCTGTTGACATAAACAAAGTTGAGAATAAATAAAGTTGCCTGGCTGTATTTATTAAATTGTCTAATTTCTTCCTGATAATTAATAATTTTCTGTACTTAAAATGCATAATTCTAGTATTTGTAAGTTTTCACACAATTTTTATGTGTACTGCCATAGGTCAGTGGAAAATGAAAAGCAGCTGATGGACATTTTAACCGTAAATGATCGCTCTCGTGACAGCCTCATTGCTAGTTTGCTTCAGAATGAAGAACTTCAAAGAGAAGCTGTTAGAACACTACTAGAGCGTGGAGATATGCGTTCATGGAGCTTAGTTCAGCAAGTTACACTTGTTAGCTCACAATTAAGTGCAATAACTTCTCTTGAAATGGACAAAAGGAGATTTCACTTAGCAGAACAAGTGGTATGTGTTAGAGGCTTTCACTGGTTCATTTATATAATAAGGTTATTAGAGTAATGCACATTCAGTCTAATACAGTCTTATAACTGAGATTTGATACCCCATTACTTTTTGTAGATGAGGTTATAAATAGGTCTGTGAAAAGCCATGTAAACTAAATTCTGTTGTTCCAAAATATTGTTTAGATTGATTTAATATAATTCTTAAATTTATTCTTCAATTAGAGCCATATAATTAATTAAATACCTTAAGACAAGTAATTAATCAGCAACAACTTGCAACACCTAGTATTTAAAGGACAAAATAATTTATTTGGATTGAAAAGATGGATAGAGATCACGATCTGACTGCCCTAAATCAATAGTAAGCATCAATGGCTGCGACGCAGTAACATGCCAAATATAATATATATATATATATATATGAGATAGGAAATGACATTGTCATGTTTAAAACAATTAATGGGGAAAGGACAGAGAGATAGAAAGAAGATGACTTACCTGAGGTTCATAGATGGTAGACACCTTGTGAGGTTTAGAGAACTTGAATTTTCGGAGGCACCGCCCCCTTCATATATATATATATATAATTAATGGGGAAAGGACAGAGAGATAGAAAGAAGATGACTTACCTGAGGTTCATAGATGGTAGACACCTTGTGAGTTTTGGAGAACTTGAATTTTCGGAGGCACCGCCCCCTTCATCAGAAGGTTAGGAAGACATTTCCAGTGATCGGCTAGCCGACGGTGGTGCCTCCGAAAATTCAAGTTCTCCAAAACTCACAAGGTGTCTACCATCTATGAACCTCAGGTAAGTCATCTTCTTTCTATCTCTCTGTCCTTTCCCCATTAATTGTTTTAAACATGACAATGTCATTTCCTATCTCATATATATATATATATATATATATATATATATATATATATATAGTAACATGAAAAGTAACATTGAACAATGCAGGCCAGCTTGTGACTTGCAATTGTTGAGGAACTGACGCAACCCGGGCCAACAATGTGGTCTGGCAAGACGTTGGCAGTCGTCATGGGGTGAAGGGAGAAGCAGACTATCTTTGATGCACCGGCGACGTAGCCTAAATGGTTAAGGCGCTCTGCGGCTACAGCGGAGGCTCTGTGACGTTCCGGGTTCAAGTCCCGGCGGCGCCGAATATTTTCAGTCTCTCTTCCTTCTTCCTTTCTTCTCTACGCTTGACATATGTCTTTCCCTGAGCACAATTCTGTGCCAAACATATGTTTCAAAAAGCGTATTTCCTATCTTTCTCCCTCATTTACTATCCTTACTTACTATCCTAATATGTATATAGAAAGGCAGGAAATTCTTTCTATCCAATTAAGCAATGTGTGAGTTTGTCACTTGTCCAATATATAATTTATTTGTAATTTATCCTCAACAGATGCTCCTAATTCTTCCATCCCTCTTCTCTATCCATCCTAACTTGAAACCCTAATATATAGACTGAAAATGTTTGATTGGTTTTACTCAATGTGTTGTCGGAAATTGTAAGACGCACATCATGGCTGTAGTGTCTGTTACACTGCTGATTTTGTGTATCCAGACTTGAGTCCTGGCCACATCAAATATTTTCAGTCATTCTTCTTTCTTCCATTCCTTTCTACACTTAATATATGTATTTCTTTGAAAATGATACCATGCCATACATATGATTTCAAAGAACAAATTTCCTGCCTTTCTCCCGATCTTTCTTTCTATCCAGCTAACCTATATGTGACTTCGTTACTTGTCCAATATATAATTTATATAGATAGAGTTTCAGATGACATGTATTATAATGTACTAATTGCACACTCCACTATTGCAAGAATATTAATTTTTTTTTCTTTTAGTCTCAGTTAAGTGAAAAGCGAAAAGCTTTATCAAGCTTGCTTATAAACTTGATTGCGCAGCAGACTGAAAGACAGAAGCAGTTATCATACACTTTACAGGAAATGGAAAAATGTCGATGTATTGGTTCACAGGTAATGTTTTATAAGAATTCAGTTAATAAACTATAATACAGTAAATATACTATAAATATTTTTTTTCAATTCTAGCATTTGCTTCTGTCCCTTTCTTCTTCTCATTATTTATTTGTGTATTGCAAGCAATTTAATTCATTTGAAACTAAATTATTGTTGTGTGTTTTTACAGGGTGTCCCATCTGAAACATTACAGCCAAATTTCTCTGCAAATTTCAATACACAGTAGTAGGGTTTCAAGGGGGATATTCAATGCATGCAATATTTTGAGCTTTTAAGCTCATGCTTGCAAACTGCAAGCACTAAGTTCTTTTTTTTAAAAAAATGACAACCATTTTTCACCTCCATTAAACTTTTTTGTCTTGATGAGTTGTTTCTAAAATTATTCATGTCATTTCCACCAATTTTACTAATTTAATACCACAAAAATGGGTTCTGTTGTCAAATTGAAGATTCAGACTTTTTAGCATGACCCAGGATGCACAATGTGGGGGGGGGGGTAAAGTCTGCTTCACATTTCTTGTGCTAAAAAAGAAGAAAAAATAGAGCAAACATGTGTGGAAGTGGGTCAGTGTTTACAGGAGATGTTTAATGTTCCCGCCATTGACTTCTTTCAGGCACAATTCAATTCATCCTTGGGGCACCTTGGTGTTGATGATTGTTTCACAGGTCTGCTTACCTACCAGAATTATCAAATGTAAATAACTAGGGACTACTTTGAGTATTTATTTATTATAATCAGTCTCAATTCAACTAGAATTGAGTTAGTATTACAACATGATGTATTCATCTAGTGAAATTGTCTATGTTTTACTTGCTTTAGGTGAGTGTATTAAGCCACTGCTCAAACATATTAGAGTGCTACCCTAATTGCCTACGTCATCTTTCAGCTTCAGTTATTCACAACATTGAAAGGAGTTGTAGAATTGTCAACGTGAATCTTCACATCAGTTTGAGTAAAATCAAATGGGTTATAGGAGTACCACGGAGCACAATACACAGAATTCTGTTACCTGGCCACTTCCACCCATATCACATAGCGTTGACTCGAGCATTGTCTGCACAGGACAGGCAAAACCTTGTTGATTACTGAATGAAGATCCAAATTTTTTTCAGAATGCTACTTGGAATTATTGCATAATCAACTGCCATTTCTGATTGAGAATGTGAACTGGCAGTCAAGAATTTGGTTTCAGCAGGATGGTGCTTCACGTCATTTTCTTGAATTGTAAAAGATTACTTGAATAGTTCCTTCCCAAATCATTAGATTGGTCAGTGCGGTTACATTTTGTGGCCTCCATGATCACTGGTCTCATGCCCCTCAACTTCAAATTGCGGGATTTCATCAAAGATGTTGATTACATGAATCGACCATCCTTTGGTTTTATAGTGCCATATTCATGAGGCAATTGCATGCATTACACCTCACATTCTTTGAAGGGCTGTTGAAAATTTAAACCATTTAATTGAGTTGTGCCTGCAAGTCAGTGGTGGGAACATTGAACATCTCATGTAAACGTTAAACAACTTCCACACATGTCAAACTATTTTGTTTAGTGCAAGGAATGTGAAGCAGACTTAACACATTGTGCATCCTGAATCACGCTAAAAAGTCTGAATCTTCAATTTGACCACAGAACCCATTTTTTGTTGCATTATTTGAGTAAAATTGGTGGAATTGACATGAATAATTCTATAAACAACTCATCAAGACAAAAACGTTTCATGGATATGAAAAATGTGGTTGCCATTTAAAAGAAGAACTTTGTGTTTGCAGCTTGCAAGTATGAGCTTAAAAGCTCAAAATAATGCATGCATTGAATAACCCCTTTTAAACCCTACTACTTGTGTATTTAACTTTTTTCATTTCCAGTCCCCCTTCAGAGAAATTACGCTGCACTGTTTCAGATGTATATGCTGGGTCTGTCCAACAATCAGTATTATAATTTATATGATGATACTATATGTTTGAAATTTTTGTAAAAAACCCAAATCCTATGTATTATATTGGTGGTATTTTAATTTCCAAGAACAATCATTTGCTTACTTTAACATTTTAAATTCCCTTAAAGGTTTTCTAAGATCAATGGATAGTAATTTTATAAAGGAACAACTTTCATTGAAAACTCTATTCTTAACTGCAATAGAATACATATCTTATGAGATGGATATGAATGTACCATATGGTCCTGATACATGATAGCAGTAAATAATGCAGGCCTATAAATATAGCCAAGTTTGTATAGTTAAGCTTTCTATCAGTGGTTTTACTAATAAAGCAATGACATTTACCAACAAACAACTAATTGAGGTTTCGATGATGTGTGTAGAATGTTATCAGAATTGCAGACAAGCAACACATGTTAATGAAATAGCAGTTGTGCACCCATAGGTTTTTCAATATTTATAAGCCATTTTCAAATTTGACCTTTGTTATCACAAAAGAAAAAGTAAAGGATCAGGATGGAAAAAGCAAGACTGGACCAGGCATCGAACCCAGGACATGTACTTGGTATGTGATGCTTTTACAATCTTGTTATATCCAGTTGGGCAGATTGTGTTCCATGTCTTTTTTGTCAGTCTTCCATCATCATCCAATGAATCTCAACCTTCACTTTCTTATAAAATTTGAGATTTGTTCTACATACACTTATAGCTTATGTCTGGATCTATAAAACCAGACTCCATCTTACTTTTTGGTGCCATATATATCTGTAAAGATTCTTATTTCCTCCTTCTCCAATCATAAGCACGCTTTCTTGTTTGAAGTAACTTGTCTCAATAGCATACTAAATCACATTCCTGATGGTCATTATGTAGTGTCCTAGTTTAGCATTTCTTAATAGATTATTCTTTCATGTATCATCCTGGCTGCATAACATTTTCAGCAGCAAATTTACTCTGTCTATGGTATTCTTATTGCTTTGTAGTTTACCAGTTATGTTGATCCTCTCTACTATTTACCCTTGTACCTTCCTGTTGGTATTTGTGTACAGTGTCTGTTTTTTGTATGCTATTTTCAGACCAACGTTCACTTCATTCTGTAATAGGTTTTTCTAGTGCAAAATTCACATATTTTTCTTTCTCATGTAAACGTGTCATGTCATCTATGAAGGGCAGGCAATCCACTGTGGTATTATGCTTTATCTTGACCCCAATTTGTACACCTTTGATTCCCATTGTCCTGTTCAGTTGTCTCCACTGTTTCGTCCCTTCATCTAAAACAAAGTTAAATAGTATTTGTGATAGACCACCTCCTGCCACTCTCCTGTCTTAATCTGACAGCATGTTGGAAGTAGTAGCTTCCAATGTTTCCCCCAGCAAAGATTGTGTAATAGAACCCAGATGTTCTGTAGTGTATTCCTATCTACTGAGTTTAGGCTTTTGCAAAGTCTACAAATGTTGCTTCTTTTTCTGTGTCTGTGTTGTACAATCCTATGTGAATTTGTGTTATTTCTTTTAGATATTTTTTGAATCCATCTGCGTTTGTTTCCAGTGAGATAGTGGTTGCTGCTGTTTTGCTTGACTTTGGTGGTCATGATCTCTGTTTCAAATCACTATGTGGTCAATCTGTCTTTCTCCAATTCTGTTTCCAGGATTTACCTACATTGTTTTCTTACTTGCCTTGGCTTTGTAATGAGTGGTCATGATTCTTATCTTGTGCCTCCTGCACAATTCCAGAAGTCTTTCTCCATTCTTTTTTCTTCTCTAGTGTGCAAGATAATTTCCTACTGGGCCTTTGAATCTCCTTTCCATGCCTAGCTCTGCATTGAAATAATCTAGCAATATCATACCTCTCTTGCTGGCTTCCATCACTATTGTCTCCAGTGTGGTCCACAAAAAGTTGTGTTTTTCTTGCTCTTATTGTTCACAAGTATGCGTGCAATGACCGGTGTATTCAATTTAATACCAATTTTCATTATTAAGTATGAAAATCTAAATAATGCTAGTGAGGAAACTTCAATTTATTGTAAACACCATGCTGATCATAAAATCTTTCGCATTATTCTGACATCTGATCTACCTTTCAGTATCACGTGTGTCCTTCTGATTTCAATGTATTTTCATTATTGTATCTTGTCTGTAGTTTGTGTTATGATTCCATGTTCTCTCGTTGCATCTAGAACTGGTTTTAATTTTCCCACTCTGACTGTGGTCTGTATGTTGTTGTTTCCCTATTTAACCTTTATCGGACAAAAGGGAACTTTTGTTTTCAGCAAGGAGTGGGTCCCCCTGGCCGAACGGAAACTTTCATTCCCATTTCATTTGAGTTATTTCTCTCTCTTTCTATGATGATGGTTGGAGTGCATAATGATGTCAGGGTTCTTTATCTCTCAAGAAATGTCCCTTTTGTCCTGCTAACCGGCACCCCTTTTTCTGTACAGTAACTATAACAAATACCTGCAGAGCTGAATTAAAATGCCCAAAAACACTCCTCCTGGGAGACCCCACTGCGGGAATTTAAATGCCATCTTTTAAAGGTTTTATTGGGTCTGATTTATGAAATTCGCTTTAAATCATGTTTGGAATAGTATTATGCTGTAATAAAGACATATCTTAAGCTTAGAGAAAAATGGAAGAAGAGAGAGAGAGGGAGACTGAAAATATTTGGCTCAGTCAGGACTCAAACCTGGAAACACGAAATAAACTGTGTAACAGCAGCTTGAGCCCTGACATTCCATCATGGAAATATGAAATTTGCTTTGAGATATATGTAAAGTGAGCAAGGTTTTACTAAGACCAAGGAATAATGTAGATTAACAACACCAGGTGTTTAAGTGGCTTGGCAATTGCCAGTCTAGGATTGTAAATGGCATTGAAACCATGTTATAACTCTTTATTGTAAGTGGGCAGTAATAGGTTTAAAAAATGTCCAATTCTTGGTTTTTGGAGATGCATATATTAAAAATCCATCATGAACAAATATCCAATATTAGGAGGAGCTTGATCTTTCATTGAATTGCACCAAAATAAAAGTGGAAGATGTAGCCTATTAAATGCAGGAAAAAAAATAAAATGTGGGAGGACTGGGAAAAATGCCTGGACAAAAATTTGCTGACAAAGAATGTAAATGAAAAAGATTAAGATATATGTATGTTCACTTTCTTTTGTATGATCTTGTGTTTTATTTCAGTTCTGAAATTAGTTTTTTAAATTTTTGTCATATTTACTTTATTTAAGCTTTGTTTTACTTTTACTGATGTAAATGTATATTTGAAACTATGTTATCACTACCTTCTAGTATCATGATTATATTTTTCAGACAAATTCAGATTTTTGGCTCCTGCAGTATCAACGTTTACTAGATTCACGACCTGCAAATATAATTGAACTTGAACAGCATATTGATCCTTCATTAGGACAACACTTAGTGTTGACAGGAGTTATTCATTGTTTACCTTTCCTGGCAAAGTGGATACTTAATCCAAATGAACTTGAACATATTTCTGATACTGACCTTGTTGAGGTAATTTTTAATCATTCATAAAAAGTAATTGAACATTATTGAATATATTGGGTTGGTGCCATTCTTCATTGGATTGGCACCACTCCATTGTCTTTATTCTTTTGTTTGGAGTTTGATTGTTGCAAACAAAAGCTTGTATATTGCTAACAGCAAAGAGCATTATGTTCATGATAATTTCTGTGTATTACATCATCCATTGCATACAGGTATTGTTGCTTCATGTTCTTTGCTTAAGAGCTTGTTTTTGCCATTTTAAAAGCTAATCAGTATGGAATGAACCTGGAAAAGAATTAATAAAATGGCATAGACTTATTCACTGACCCAATAGAAATGGTAAATTAATTGTTGATGTGGATATTTTTACATACGTTTTTTGTGTTTCTTTTGAAGTTTTTTGTGCCATGTAGTTAATAATTAAATGATTGTTTCTTATCAGAAGTTACATAATTTTTATTTCATCCCCATAAGTTTTGTTAATAATTTACTTTTTAAATACAATTGATGTCCCATGGCATGAACATAAGAACAGGTATTTGCAACCAATGATATGAATTATGAAAATGGTTATAGGTCAGTTATATTCACTTTGGCAGATAAATGTAGTGATTATATTGATAATTATATAGTATCAATTGGAATTATAAGAGATATTTTAATTATAGGAATAAGACTTTTATGTTGCTGATATTGCCTGGTTCTGAAGATGTTTGTGTTATCAGATATCTTTGACAGCCAAGAAAAAGCCCAAATGCTTTTTTAGATATGTGAATGATACATCTGTCATATGGAACCACAATATTACTGTGTTATCTGAATTCTTACTGCATTTAAATACTATGCACCATAACATCCAGTTTACATTGTAGATTGAAAATGGAGGCACACTACCATTTTAGACATTCTCATTTACAAGAAACCTGGAGAAAAATGAGGACACTCAGTGTACAGAAAACCTACACATACGTATTTGTATTTGAATGTGAAGAGATTTCATCATATAGTGAATTTGAATTTGAATTTATTAATACTGCAATTGAGTAGCACTCGGTGGCAGTTACGAAAAATAAACTTAAAAATAAAATATGTTATAGATAATAATTACACTAATATAATATAAATTAAATTAAATTCTAACAAAAAAGATAAAAAAAAGTACCCATTATTCATATATTGTTTCGTCGCACTACACTACACTTCACTACACTTGCACTTCACTACACTTCCTAATTCTTCCCTGAAACACGTTGCTATTGGCAGGGAATGTTTCGAAAACTTCTGCAGGTAAATTGTTCCAATCCCTTACAGTCCGATTTAAAAATGAAAATTTCCCAACGTCGGTTTTAAAGCTACACTGCCCAATTTTACAATGATGATCCCCTCTACTGAAATAATTTACTTCTAAAAACTTTGATGCATAAGAAAGCAGTATTACAAACCTTGATACATAGAGCACGTTTTATTAGGCCTCGGGTATGATAAAAGCGGCAGGAAACAGCTAGTTAGAGCGGCACCACTCACTTTAATGCTCCAATGTAATTCAATGGATCCAAGGTTCCACTGGCTACAACAAGGGTAAGCGGCAAAGCAGTTCAACTTCCGCCACTTGGCTTGCCGCTCACCCCAGACATTAATTTTTTGCCCCTGCTGAGCGACAGGGACTATAAAAAAACTCTCGAGCCCAACTAAATGCACAAAAAAAACCTGTAATTTCAGTTAGTAAAAAATCATTTAATTTGTTTATTAAATGTTAAAAAAAGAAAGGAAGAAAATTAGTTTACCTTTTTATATAAAAATATTACATTATTATTGAGCAATTCCTGCTTCGAGAATATTAACAAATTAAAACACAAAGGGAAGTGTTGATATAGTTATTTAAAATCATAATATATTGGTTAATTTTTGGAAGGAAATAACAACGTACGACTTTACAAGACAACATTTTGCAACAGACGCACTGTTCGTGTGGATGCATTACGACTTCAATATTATAGTATCGTCAAGAAAATTGCTGATGGCAATAAAAGAAAAATATAGGTCTTGAAACGTTGGTACCCTCCAATTATTAATTACTTAAATTATTTATTATATTTAATAAGTATAGAAAACAAAACTTGTTTCCTTGTCTTATGAAATAAATTATCAAATGAGTTTTTCCTGCCACGACTACACTAGCCTATCTTCGGATTGGAGTGATAAAACTAAGAGGGAATGTTAATAGTTATTTAAAATATTATTTTATCTTATGGAGTGTTAATAGTTTTGGAAGGACTATGGTGGGAGAGTTGAACCTTGAACGAAAATAACATATGGTTTAGGAAATCAGCCCAAGATTTTAAAAGGTCGATAAAATGTTTTGATGAAATAATTACGCCTTAACGGAACACAAATAACAGATGGTAGAAAAACAAATTTATTTGTGCTGCAAAATTGACCTAAGAGGGAGAACATAGTTTTTAAAGGGGCTTGCATAATGTGGTCAAGGACCACTCTTTGGGAATTATATGAATAAAAGGCTTCTATTGTCACTGAGCATGAGAAGCTTTGCTACTTCACACGATTACTCCATGATGGGGAATGCAGGACAAGCCGGTGCTTCCTGTACTAAAAAGGGGCAGGACGTTGGACGATGCCGCTCAAGGGTTCTCTCGTAGCCGGCATCGCTCACTATTCTGCCGCTCGGAGCCCGCCGCTCGCCGCTTTTATAGTGCCCGAGGCATTACAGATGAAGAAAATTTGGCCTCTGTAATTGTACATTTGGGGCAAACATTTATCAATAATGGATACTCAAGAATAGAAATTAACAAGACTCTGAACAAAAAGAAAAAATAAGGAAAACATGAATTACCACCTATATCCCTGGCATTTCTTCCATATGCAGAGCATATCATCTAAAAGTAGTAGAATATTGGCCAAACATAATATAAAGATATAACAGATTCTGGGCTCTGTTAAAGATGTCATTGGCTTTAAAACTGCTGGAGTGTATCACATTCCATCTGACTGCGGCCAACTATATATTGGTAAAACCCTGAGGACGATTGAGCAATGTTGCACTGAAGACCAAAGGTATATTTGCTTAAAGAAACTGACAAATCTGCTGTTGCTGAGCATGTTTTGACACTGGGATATAAAATGCATTTTTCCAAAACAATTAAATTAAAACACACTCATAAATAGCATGATAGTATGATATTGGAAGCCATCGAGATTAATACACATAATAATTTCATTAACAGGGACTCTGGCTGCCATATCAGTTGTGTGTGTGATCTCATTATCACTAAAATATGTATATATACAAGCGCAGTTGACAGACCTTCCACAGGTGACACACAACGACCAATCGAATTGCCGCATGGATCAGGGTATAAACACGGTGCATTCAGCACATGATGACATACAGCCTGACGACAGTGGCAGTAAATGTCCGCAGAAATGTTGTGTGTTTATAAAAGCCTGACCTGAAGATTTAATCCGCATAGTCTCTGTGATTGGCATCGACTTCTTGGCGTTACTTCAACATATTGTTCGCCCTGTTCCCAGTGTCGCTACCTCAATTTGTACAGTACCTCACAGCCAAGTCTGTGATGGATAGAGAGATAGAAAGTAGGAAACTTACATGAGGTTCATAGATGGTAGGCACCTTGTGAGGTTTGGAGTCCTTTAAATACCAACGTAATTCTGTCTGCCCCAAAGCAACCACATACCCCTTATCTCAACAAAACCCTGCCTTCCGACATCTTATTTTTCCCAAAACCAACAATCCGGCTCTCCTTGAAATCTCAATACTTGATAAAGGCCTCACCTTCTCCCCCACCCCATCACTGGACCCATTTAAACTTGCCCGTGATACCCTTAAATTCTGTCAAACAGTCCAGTGGAAGCACCACTTTGCAAAACATCCTCCAGCCAACCCAGAACTGCTAAACGCTGAGCCCCATGCCTACTAAAATTTAAAGAACCATCCAAATTGCCACCTCCTAAACTGCCACATAACCATACACTTCAAGATTTCACTATTATCCTTGTATCCCATGTGACCTTGCCAACCTTCCTTAACTCTCTCATCAAACAACCCAACCTAACCCGTGCCCAGCACCTAGCCATCCGCAACCTGAAAAACAACCGTGATATTGTTATCCTCCCAGCTGACAAGGGTTCCACCACTGTCGTCATAGATGCCGACAGTTACACGACGGAGGCACTCTGCCAGCTGCAGGATGACAAAATCTACAAACTTGTCCCCACAGACCCCAACCCCTCCATTATCCACGAAATAGAAAAGTTTGTTCAGACTCATGGCCCTCTTCAAAAACTACCCTCTGCCTCAATCAAGCTCATCACCCCAAAAAGCCCCAGAACACCCACGTTTTCCCTTCTCCCAAAGATACACAAACCTGGAGCCCCTGGCTGCCCAATTATCGCTGGTTATAATTCCCCCCACTGAAAGGATTTCCGCTTAGGTGGATGACTCCCTCCAGCCAATAGTGGAAAATCTCCAATCATTCATCCAAGACACCAATCACTTTCTCTGTCGCCTCCGTGAATTACCTACACCACTCCCGCGAGACACACTACTGGTTACCATAGATGTTGTCTTCCTATACACCAATATCCACCACACCAGTGGCAAATCGGCACTTGAACACTTCCTGTCTCGCAGGCCTCCAAATTCCCTCCCAAACACCCACTTTTTGATAGCACTCACCCAGTTTGTCCTCACCAGAAACTTCTTCTCCTTCCAAGATAAAATTTACCACCAAATCAGCAGCACTGCCGTGGGCACCTGGATGGCCTCTTCCTATGTCAACCTGTTTATGGGGCAACTGGAACAACATATCTAAATTCCTCTCCACTGAAACCTTTAACCTGGTTCCGGTTCATAGATGACATCTTCATGCTATGGGCGCATGGACAAGATGCCCGCTCAGACTTCCTCAACAACCTCAACACTAAATTCCCCGGCAAGTTCACTTGGAACTATTTCCCAACTAACATCACCTTCCTTGATGTGGTCATCCAACTAAATTCAGGCCTCATTACCACCTCTGTCCACATAAAACCAACTAACACCCTTCAGTACCTCCACTTTTCCAGTTGCCACCCTGAACATACCAAATGATCCCTCCCCTACAGTCTTGCCCTTAGGGAGCCCGCATTTTCTCTACTTTGGACAGCCTAGCATCCTATACCCACCGCATATTCAATGCTTTCCACAACAGAAATTACCCCAGAGACCTCCTCCAAAAACAAATTACCTGTGCCCTCTCCACCTCCCAAATAGTCAGTCCCACCCCTAACCATCATACAGAATGTAGTCTTCCTCGGACTACATAAACTCAACTCTTTCCTCTGCCTTGCCTACACTGGACTGCAATCCAACCCTGACATGAAAAACATCCTCCCGACCATTCACCCACCTGTCCAAGGGTTGCCTTTAGGCGCCCACCCAACCTCCACAATATTCTGGTCAGACCCTCCAAACCCCACACCCCCAATTGGCTGGAGACCGTGTGGCAGAAACAGATGCCATGTCTGCCCAATACTCCCACCTACCACAACCTTCCAGAACCCCACCAACAGCACTACATACAAAATTAGGGAAAACATAACCTGTCTGTCCTCTCACACCATCTACAAAATAAACTGCACACTCTGCCTAGCCTTTTACATTGGTCAGGCAAAGAGACCCCTCCCCGAACGGATTGCTAACCACCACAGTACAGTAAAACTCCACAGTACCCAATTCCCCATAGCTGCCCATGCCTATAGCCACAACTCCAACAATTACAACTGAACCTCCTCAGAGCTCTACCTCCTGACTCTGCAGAAGCTGAACTCCGTCTATGGGAACTTTCATTTCAGCATGTCTTACAGTCCAGACAAAGCCCTGGACTTGATATCTTATAGCTCTTTATCTTCAACCTCCCCCTCCCCCCAGCACCTATAACAGCACGAGCCCATTGGAATTTGTATGTGTAAAAAAACCTGATGTGTGCATACTGAGTGTGTGTGTGTGTGTGTAAGTTGTGTATACCTTGATATGTGTTTGAACGGTGGTTGTATGTATGAGTGTGTGTGTGTCAATATTTAAATATTGTGACCTAGTGGAGTCAATTGTTTATGACCTAAGCTAGCAGTGGCAATTGTTCATATTATATATTTAAGTAATTAATTTTTGGAGGCATCGATCACTGGAAATATCTTCCTAACTTTCTGATGAAGGGGGGTGGTGCCTCCGAAAATTCAAGTACTCTAAACCTCACAAGGTGTCTATCATCTATGAACCTCAGGTAAGTCACCTACTTTCTATCTCTCTGTCCTTTCCCTATTAATTATATATATTTATGATATTTGAAAAATAACAAAGTCACACATTGGATAGTGAGTAAAGGTAGGAATATGGGAGGAAAGAAGACATGCACTTTAAAGCATCTACTCAGGCATAGTTTTATGCTCAAAGAAAGACATGTTAAGTATGGAGAGTAAAGGAAGAAGATGGAAAGACTGAAAATATTCAGCACAGCCTGAACTCAAACCCAGAACCTCCACTGTTGCTGCAGAGTGTGTTAACCAATTCCATCACTGTGCCAATGATGACTTAAAATTTAAAAAGCTCTCAAAAAAAGAAACTATACATTGTGGTTGATTATATGGTAATGCAATTGAGAATTCATAAACCTTGTGGTTTCTTAATTTGAAAATTGTGTGCATGAAGTGTTAACCTTTTTATAGAAGCACAATTGAAGGTTTGAAGTAATATAAACTACAATTTACTTGAATAATATTGTTTACTGTGCCTAGTGAAAGAATAGTACATATTGAGTTGGACAGGTACTTTGGCAGGTACAATGTGCTTCAGCCGTACAAGTAGGGGACTGAAGCAAGTAAATTTGAACCCAACATAAATTGTCTCAGCATCAAGCATAAGATTATCACTAATTTTAGTAAAATAACCAAAATAGTAACATCAAATTGAAAGCAGAGGTCATTAAACAATTAAAAATAATTACAATATTATAGAAAATAAATTCTTATGTTCTTGTCTAATATAGGTCCTAGAAATATACCTAGTGGTTTTTAATAATCTCCCAGTGATTTCTCCCTAAAGTCCAAGTTTTTGTCCTGAACATGTTATAATTCAGCTTCATTTAGAGAATAATTCAATTCTTGAATTTAAATAATGTATATGTTACAGATAGGACATTATAAAGATATTACAGCATCTAAATGGTTTATTTTTGTCACTTAATTAATTTCAATTTAATAATTAATTATACAACCTTAGTTTTCACACAAATTTTAAAAAGAGAAACAATTACATAGAAAACTTTAAAAATATATAACTGGGCATTTCAACACTGTTTTATCTGTTTCTCTGACAACATTTAAACATAGACTTTACAGTCTCGGTCAGTCATCAAATGCCGTTGAAAAAAGATGCAATACTGTATCAAATTGCTAATCTATATATATAAAAATATTACTGTAAAATTGTTTATAATCTTAAAATTTGTCTAGAAACTAATATCATATAATTAGTTATTAATCTATCAGATGTGAAACTTATAAACATAAATGTCAAATTAACTTATTGCTATCTGTGATAATGGTTAATATACTTGTGTTGTGCGATCTATAAATTAATACTTCAATCTGTATATTGCTGATGAGGTTCCATTTCAATTAAAATCCTATTTGGTCCACTTGTAATAGTCTGACAGGTACAACAACCTGATCTTTCCAAAGAAAATTCCTTCTTCGTGAACAGATATTCCGTGCAATTCCAACTGTGTAACTATTAAACAGTATCATGTGCATTCCTAGCTTGCAAAACTTTATTTCCATTTGCTGCATATGTTTGAAGTAATCCTTTCTGAAATATTCCAGGTTCTCATTGACTTTTACAACATTCTCATTCACCTATGCACACTCCACATCACTCCTCCAAAACTGGTTTATGTTCATCTAGTAAAATTACTGTACTGTAAATTCTGTGCATGTCCTTTGCAAAAGTACCACATACAGAATGAAGCTATTGTCAACTGCTTCACCTAGTTTATAGGTTCAATTAATATGTACTTATTTCCGTTTGCACAGTGTTGTTGAATATATTCAATATATACCTGCCCTGTTATAATCTGAAACATTGAGAGTTCTTTTCTTAATGTAAAGTGCAGGTTGGAATAAAATCTCCAGAGGACAGAAGTGGAATTTTGAAAGCTATACATCAGTTCCTACTGGAGAGGAAAACAAATTATACAGATTCTGCATCAGCTACTGAAACTCAACCAACAGCTCCATCAATATTAGATGTTCCATCATTTGGAAGTATGCCAACAGCAGAATGTATAATATGCATGGAGAGAGAGGTATTTTTTTTTGTTCAAAATTTTTAATATTACATTATTTTATGTCTAATATTACTTTTTATTTACAGAGTGAAGTTGTTTTCGTTCCATGTGGGCACATGGGTTGTTGTGTAAGCTGTGCAGATTTAGTTTCCGACTGTCCCCTATGTCGCAGTGCTATCAATCAAAAGATTAGAATAATTATTCCATAAAAATGAAAGCATATTCATAAATATTGTATGAATGTAATTTCAGAAAATATTTATTTATATTAAATGCAACTTCCACCAATTAATATTCAAAATAATTATTTTGTATGCACAAGTGTAAATGGAAGTTTTGTTTGACTGCTGTGTAACTTATATATTGTGTAAAAACAAACTATTTTTTTATATTTCAAATTTGGATATTTCTCAGAGCTTTATAATTCCAATGACTATTGCAGATTTCTGTGGGTATATATTTAATTTATTGTGAAAAACACCTAGTCATATTTTCAGGATTTTTCTCAGTTGTATACATGTAGGGTAAAGCAGGGGAAATATATGTTTTTCACTACTGATTAATTTCTACTGTTTCATTTTTGTAAAATATCTAACTTTGGAAATCAATAAATAGTAAAACAACAGAAAAAAAATTATTTAAACTTTAATTTCGAAGTTGAAAGATATTGGTTTCTCACATTTCTTGATGTTTTGATTATTGTTTCTAACAATAAGATAATTGCCAATTAGTATCAAAATCTACATACTTAATTATTAATTACATGTCAAATCACTCATTATACCATTAAAGATACATGGTTTATAATCTATTTGATATGGTATATACAAATTATGTTGTCACATTATCATAAATTTAATCTTGGCCAATCTGTAAATATTCTTTTTAATTTCCAAATATATACACAGATTTAACTCAGAGACTAACTTCAAAAAACTTAAATTCATTGTTGTGGCAAAGACCTCTTACTCCGCATGTCATCCACTGAAATTCTTTGCTCCACTACTCTTTGAATTTCAATGCATGTTGCTACAGACTTAAGTAAATTTAGAGAACAGGTGAGCTGTAACAAAGACATGAATACATCCATAATAAATCTAACAATAATTTCATTGACTACCATTGAAGTAATGGGTTGGTAAGGGCCCTCAAACTTCTTGTTCCTGAACTTATTTATTTGGCACCTTACTCTCCATAATGCCACTTCATGTTACCATAAGGCATCATTTTCATAGTTTTCATCCTGGAAAAACTCCAACAATTTCCATTGCAATCTTCTGTGTATCAAAGCACCTGCTACATTTATTCTCTATGATATTGTTACCCTGCTTCACATTGCTTGGCCACAAAATGTGGTAATATGACTTGGGCCAGGCTTTTCCTAAGCAACACTTTCTTCGATAAACGAGTTTGACAATGAACTAAGTAATGATGGCGCATGTGACATGGTCATTACTAATGACAGTATCCCTACCATAAGCTAGTAATGATGACTTGAAATCAGAAATTCTGGATTCTCATTATAAGTTGCCATCATTCCAGTTTTGTCTCCCTTACACAATCAATACTAATGTAATTCTTTTAAAGTAATGACAATACTGATAATGACACTCTGTGGCCCCAACTTTACAAGAAGTAAATTTAATATTTGAAACTGTCAACATTTTCTTTGCCTGTGATTCTAATCCACCTTTAGTACTCATTATATGTTCTCTTTCTTGTTTTTGCCTGATTAAAATATTGGATCATGTTAAAGCAGCTTCATTCTTCTCCTGAGTCTCAAAATTAACTTCAGGTGGAGGGGTGTTTTTAATCTTACTTTTACAGGTGTCCCAAATCATTGTTCATTAGGATTCCTTCATGAAATGCCTCATATTTCATAAGTTGCTCTTATTTATGAGTTTGATTGCTTTCCAACCAAGAACTATTTTGCACACTTGGCTGAACCTGGTTCTGTCTGCCAGTTTATAGATTTTTGTGGACAATTTTTATATCCAGCCACATTGCACAAACTTTTATGATTTGGTTACTGAATTCATGGCCATTGTTACTTTCCTATGGCAAGTACTGCAGCCCATTTGTCCCTACATATTTTTAGTGTGGCTTACACACCTAAATACGGTGACTTGATATAAAATACAATACGGTAGCAAAACATGCATAGCCAGTATAAGATTGTAAATCTCATTCGATGTGTGCATGCGCATACTTGTGTATCCAACATGAAAGAGACCGCCAATAATGAAAGAGATGTTATTTGTGCATTTCCATATGTTGCAATAGCCTGCATCATAGTAGAACTTTGATAAAGGTATAGACTTTTATCACATTCACCATTACAAGCTGGGAATGACATAAACTCTTCAGTTAATTTCATAACTATTAGTTAATTTAACTCTTTTACCACATTTAGTGGCAATTGTACATATTACATATATATTTAAGTAAATAATTTTTGAAGGCACCGATCAATGGAAATGTCTTCCTAACGTTCCGATGAAGGGGGTGGTGTCTCCGAACATTCAAGAACTCCAAACCTCAAAAGGTATCTACCATCTATGAACCTCAGGTAAGTCACCTACTTTCTATCTCTCTTTCCTTTCCTTATTAATTGTTTTAAATTAACATGACAATGTCATTTCCTGACTCGTGTGTGTGTGTGTGTGTGTATATATATATATATATATATATATATGCAATTAAGGATGTCACATTGTCAGAATTATTAATAAGGGCAGGAAAGAGGAATAAAGGTAGTGGCTTGCCTGAAATTGAAGTTCAGTGCCACAATTACATAATGGGATGTTTCCAAATTTTTGGAGGCAACAACCAGCTTTATCAGGACAGGAAGGACATGATCTGAATGATGGCTTACCATTACAATTGCATCTTTTTTGTTACATATTTTCTTGGAACAACCTTTCAGATAAGGTCTAAGATATGGAAAACAAAGAATTAAACTGAATAAGCTTAAAAAGATAACTAGTGCACCATAACTTAGTAAAAGTATCAATGCACTGTTTTTCTGTGTTGATAAAGGCTTATTTCACCATATTTAAATATTTCCTGTATGGTTATTTAATGTACACCTTTCTGTATTACCATTGGAGGCTGTGCTATAAGAATTGTTCATATTTTACACTTCTTAGTTATTATATACTTTTTGTATGTTCAACAGACCAATAAATACCGATCATTTTATTATTCAAAGTAAATTGAACTTGACTCTTTTTCATCAAGTTGGTTTAGGGCACCAGATGAAAAATATAATGCCGGTCAAATAATAGTGTCAAGTTAGTCACCATCTGTCCGTCCACTTTGAAAATCAAAATTGTCTTTGAACACACGAAAATTTTAAAATAATATGCATAAAATTGATTAGTTATTATTCATAACTCTATTAATAGAAGTACAGTACCCATCTAATATTGTGAACTTAAAACCTTTTCTTGTGTATAACACCTGCCAATTATTTTATATTGAATTACCTTATGCATATTAAGAATGGTATAAAATCTTTGTAAGTACAATATCTGTTTGGAAATCAGCATATACTAAAACAGCCTATAAGTCAGACAAGATTTAATATAAACTTTTAACAGCAGTTGTTTCACGTTTCATTCTGAAACTTAAGAATAACTTATGATCTAGGCCTACATGTCACAAGTGAAGAGGGCAAAATGTGACATTCACACCTAAAGTTTTATCTATAAATTCTTGTTTCATTTAATTTAAACCAGATGAGGTTCCAAATCAGGAATGAAATGTCCTGTAATAAGTAATGTCAATAAAGTTCATATTAAACCTTTTCTGACTTATAGTCTGTTTTACTATTTATTTATAATCTTTATTGGTGTAGTATCAGTAGTGCCTTGTTTTATAAAGACAGTGTGTTTTGCTAAACAATATTAAGATAATGTTTTCAACAAAAGTTTATTATTTATTGGAAGCAAAAGATGCTGTCCCAAAAAATTGTTTTTACTTCAGTTAACTTTACTGTGTTCATTTTAAGTGTACATACTAAATTAAGAAAGCGTTGTTTGAAAAAAATTGATAGTTATGTATTTAAGTAAAAACTTGTGAATATCATAAGAAGTATTTTTATTTAAAATTAGAGAATTTATTAATCTAATTTTTAAATATTTTCATTGAGTATAACGAACTTGCATCACAGATCTCATTTCTTGTGCCTTAAAAATAGTGAACTTTGGTGAATGTTTTTGTATAAAATTATGAGCTATGTTTGATATTGTACATTCAGAATTAAATTATTACAATGTTCAGTATTAAAGCATTTGGAAAAAATTATTTCACTCTCAGTGGGGCTTCAGTTATTTTTCACATCTTCTACTCATTTCCACATAACTATCACATCCTCCCTAATCTGCTTAGTGTATTACACCCTTTTCTCTCTGTTGTTCTTGCCCTCAAATGCTAATTTCTCTCTTGTCTTAAAACGTAGTCTATTAATCTATTCTTTCTCTGGGTCAATGTCCTCCATATTGTTTGCTCTTCCCCTATTCTGATTAGAACTTCCTCGTTAGTGATTCTATCCACCCATCTCATTTTCATCATTCTCCTATAGCAGCACATTTCACAGGCTGCTATTCTTTTCCTTTCTGTGACTCCTACCATCTGCATTTCACACCCATATAACACCACACTCCATACGAACACTTTTAGCAAGTATTTGAGACTTATATTACCCGTAAGTACAAAATCTTCTTCCTTGCCGGTTATTGTATTCTTTTTGTCTACACTACTTCTAGCATCCCTAGTTACTATGCTTTCCAAGCAGCTTAATTCCTTAACTTTCTTCAAAACATCCCTTCCCAATCTAACAGCCTTTGCTATTCCACTGTTTCCCATACTACACTCCATTACCTTGGTTTTCCTTCCATTATTCTCCATATTGAACTTTTTCTCCAGGACCATGTTCATGCCATTTATTATGGTTTCCAAGTCTTTTTCTGACTCTCCTAATACTATGTCATCATCAGCTAATCGTAAGATTTTATTTCTCTTCATTGAAGTATGATTCGATTTGTATATTGTTTTAACTTTCTTCGTCACCTATTTTATGTTTAAGCATGGGTGACAGACTCTCCTTGTCTTACTCTTTTCTTGATTTCTGCTTTCTTTTCTTGATCTTCTTGCCTTCTTTATCAATATTTTATGCCTTTCAAAATCCTTATTATTGTGATCCAGTTCACATTATCAAAGGCTTATTCTAAATCTACAAATGCCTTGAACGTAGGCCTCTCTTTTTCATATCCTTTAACTGCAGTTCACACCCAAAAAAAAATTGAAATTTTAAAAAAAGAAAGAAAGACTTCAAATCCAAAACTGGATATGAAATGTTAACAGTTGGTATGGATGAAAATAGGAGATAAGATGTATTGGATTCAAGCTTGAATTGACTGGTAAATTTTTATCATGAAAGTTTTTAAATGTAAGAAGGAGAGAAAATGTTGGCAAATCACCTGAGGGCCTCCCACTCAACCCTCTCAAAATCTCGTTCAATTTTGTAATAAAGTAACCGTGAATCCCAAATGAAACTGTGCAAAATATTATAGTTTATTGTACTTTGCTTCAGAAGTTACTAGGCTGTCCTCCGGTTAACATGAGCTAACACGGAAAATCAGTTCTAGCGGCCAGTTAAGTGTGAAACTTCGTCCCAGAGTGTAGTGGTGTGATCAAAAAAGTAGTACAGTCGGCAGTTCTGTTACCTATTCATGCCAAAGTCACTAGCAAATTGTACAGCGTCAAATTTGGACCTCAGTTTAGAGATAAGCTACTACTAAGCAGCAAAATATCTATATGACCTGACATGGAGTGACCCTAACACGAAGGATTTCGGTTGATGTCACATTTAGAATATAGCTTAAAATAAGAAACAATGAGATGTTCAGAATTTCTGTTTGAAGAAGAGGGCACTGTCCCTCGAAAATTTGGCTTGTTACTGAATACAAGCCTGGCGACTCCAACTATTGATATCACACAGCAAAATGTTCCCCGTGCATCACAAGAATCCGGATAAATTTAAATTTCCGACCACATATTTCTTTCCTTGACCGTCCCAATAAACATGGCTGCGATGCTAAAACGAAGTACGGAGTATGATAAGACTTCCGCACTGGCCGCTCTGCACCTGAGAGATTTAATTAATTTCTTTAAATAGTGTCATGATGTCGCGAGAAACGGGCTTCAGAAGGGCTAAACGAAGAATTCAGTGCATCACTCAAAGGATCCACGAAGTCGTTAAAATAGCTCAAGCGCTGATTTCGGAGAATCCAAAACAATTATTGGTGTTAGCCAGAGCTCTTCAAACTTTATCTGCTCACGGAACACTTACAATTATAAGTTTTTTCGGGAAGGCCATTCCTAAGAATAATAATATTCAAAGAATATAAATATGTTATAGTTACTTCATATAGTCGTTTAACGTACACTTTGGTATTTTTATTTTAAAAATTTAATACACAGCTAATGCTTATAGCTGTGTAAGAATTTCCGGGTATTCTACAAAGAACTCTGGCATAAATTTAGAATTCAACGCCGAATCTGATGATCTGTTGATAAGTTGTTTTACATTATTCATTAGCAATCTTCCTGTTTTAATATAGTACTCGATTGGATTTTTTATAATACTTAGTTCCCTTTTCTGGGAAATATTCTCGTCTAGTTTTGAAAAAGATGTCAAAAAAAAGAATATAGTAGTAATATTTCGGTTTATAGCGTTCTATGTCGCGTCCGATCGCCATTCTTCCCTATTTTTGCACAATTCTTCGTGTAGTTCTCTCTCTTGAATTTCTTTGTCTATTCCATCTCTCCAGTCCCTTCTTGGCCTTCCTCTTCTTCTGCGTCCTTGCGGTGTCCATATCAGGATCTGTTTTGGCAATCTATCATTTGTCATTCTTTGTACATGTCCATACCATTTTAATTGTTTGTTTTTTATGTCGTCCACTATTGTCTTCTTGACTCCCATTATTTGTCTGACCCTATCATTTTCCTGCTACTCTCCTACAAAAGCACACTTCAGTCGCGATTAACATACTTTTTTGGGCGAAAGGGTACGAAAGGACGAACGGCAACCACGTGGCTTTGCATCACTTTATTGCACAAGCGGAAAGACCGTCCCGGTCCGCCTCGAGAGAGCAAGTGGCAGAGGCAATGTAGCCGGAGTGGGGGGTGCAGCGTTGCCATGCCTCGGCCAGCGATGCTGCTGCGTGTGGAGCAACATCTCTGCTCCCTACAGCAGCCCCCTCCCGAGAGACGGAGTCGGTTTAAAACATAGAAAGAAATACAATATATATATATATAAGCGAAAGTGGCACTATCAGCACTCTACACGGATCTGTGCGGCCCAAAGTTCTGCACGGACGGTGCACTCGCAGAGGGTCCGGCCTGCGGCGGACGTGCTGGGGAGGTGCGGCGGCGCTGGGGCGACGGGGAGTACCTGGCTGGCGCACGTGTGCGGCGGACCACGCGAGTTGCCGTAGGCACCGGAGTCCTGCTGGGTTGGCGTCCGCTCCTGGCTGGCGGCGCTGTAGCCTCCTGCGTCGCGACGGGGGTAGGTCGGGGCGGTGCGCCAGTCGCTTCCTCGGCTAAGGTGAAAGCCGGGTTCACCCTGTCCAGTGAAACTCGGACATCGTTCCCTCGCACCCGCAGAACGCAAGTCTTGTCGTCCCTGCTGACGACCAGGTGGGGGCCGGTATAGGGTGGGCGGAGCGGTGGTCGCGCGGTGTCGTCGCGCAGGAAGCCAGCTCCCTGAAAACGAAGGTCCCGGGGCGCGAGTGCCGGGCCACGGGTTGTGGCCTGATGTGCTGCGTTGCTGCGCGGATGCGGTCGACGAGCGAAGTTGGGTCGACTCCGGCAGGCTGGGCTGGAACCGGGGCGAAAAATTCGCTGGGCAGCCGGAGTGTTTCACCGAACACCAGCTCGGCTGCCGATGCCTATAGGTCCTCCTTGAAGGCGGTGCGTATGCCCAACATGGCTATCGGGAGCGCCTCCAGCCACGATGGTCCGGTGTGGCACATTAACGACGCCTTCAGCTGCCGGTGGAATCTTTCCATCATGCCGTTCGCCTGTGGGTGGTACGGCGACGTCCGAGATCTCTGCCACCCAGAGCCGCGATTCGAATTGACGGCCTTGGTCGGTTGTAATGACCTCTGGGCACCCGAATCGGGTGATCCAGCCGTGGAGGATGGCGTTGGCTACGCTCTCGGCGGTGATCTGCTCCACCGGGACTGCCTCTGGCCAGCGCGACGCGCGGTCGACGATCGTGAGCAGGTAGCGGAAAGGTCCTGCTGGCGGTAATGGCCCGACGACGTCGACGTGAATGTGGCGGAATCGGGTGGTGGGCGTCTGAAAAGATCCGGTAGCCGTCACGACGTGCCGCGTGGTCTTGGCGCGTTGGCAAGGCACGCACGCTGTGGACCACGTTCGGCAGTCGCGGTTTACTCCAGGCCACACGAAACGCGACGTCACCAGGCGCGGGTCCCCGGGTGGCTGAGGCTGTGCAGCGCGTCGAACACCTGGCGTTGGCTGGGTACTGGGACGAACGGCCGATAGCGTCCGGTCGAGACGTCGCAATAAAGCTGCGAAGCAGCGTGCGCAACCCGTCGTCGCGCGTCTGCTGGTGGGCGAGGGTCTCGAGGTCCACCGGGTTCAGGGCCGTCGTAAGGGCGTCGACGCGGGAGAAGGCGACCGCGACGATGTTCTCGGCCCCGCTGATGTGCCGGATGTCGGTGGTGAACTGGCCGATGTATGTGAGGTGGTTCCTCTGCACCGGTGGGAGCTTCTCGTTCTGCTGGAGGAACGCGAAGCAGATGGGATTGTGGCCCGTGAAGACCACCGTGTGCTGCGCCTCGATCGCGTGGCGGAAGTGTCTGACCGCCAGGTAGATCGCCAGAAGCTCCCTGTAGTACGCCGGCCACTGCGATTGACGGGGAGTCAGTTTCCTGGAGAAGAAACCCAGTGGCTGCCATGCTCCGTTGTTGCAGGGTGGCGCCGGCTCCTCCTTGCGAAGCGTCGGCTAACAGTCCGAGTTGAGCCGTGGGTCGGGGTGGGCCAACAGGGTGGCGTCGGCGAGGGAGGCCTTGCAGCTCTCGAAGGCCGCGGAGGTTGCGGGCGTCCACGGCACCGGTTGAGCTCCGCGGAGGCCAGATAGTGCCTCCTGCAAAACGGCCTGATTAGTCGCCGCGTGGGGAAGGAAACGCCTGTAGTAATTTACCATCCCCAAGAACCGGCGCAAGCCTCGGGCGGCCGCTGGAACTGCTGCAGGGCGGTGATGCGTTCCGGGACCGCGCTGACGCCTTCGTGGGAGACGCGGTAGCCGAGGAAAGTGACAGCTGACCGACCGAAGACGGACTTCTCAGTGTTGAGCACGATGCCGTTCTGCGCCAGACGTTGGAAGATCGTGCTTAGATGTTCTCGGTGTTCTGCCAGTGACGAGCTAAAAACGAGGATGTCGTCTATGTACGGGTAGCAGAACTCGAGGCCCTGCAGCACCTCGTCAATGAACCTTTGAAAAGTTTGCCCCGTGTTTCGCAACCCGAAGGCCATAAACAGAAATTCGAACATCCCGAACGGCCTTGTTATCGCGGATTTCGGGATGTCCGGTGGCCCTCACCGCAGAACTCGTCACACTCCGGGGGAGATCGCCGCCTCACAGTCCAGCCCGATAACGCTCGCAGCAGCGAGGACGAGCCAGCCGCCCGACGCACTACTCCGACTCCACCGACGCCGGGAGGTGTTGGTACCACCGCCGGTTTGGTAACCGTGCCCAGCGCTGCGAGCCCCCGTGCAGTTACGCCCAGGGAAACTAGCAGGGCGGCCAGCGATTGCAGCCGTTGGCCGCTACCGAGACGACGCGTGGTCATCAGGGACCGAGTAAGTGGCCACAAGTTCTTGATCGACACCGGCTCCGACATCTACTGTTTCCCCCGAGTTCTCCTCAAGAGTCACCGAGAGCCCACGAAGTACAAGCTGCAGGCGGCGAACGCGACCAGCATCGCCACCTACGGGTACGTGCCCCTGCGGCTGGACCTGGGCTTGCACCGCAAGTTCCCGCGGCGTTTCGTAGGGGCGTCACCCATAATCGGCGCAGACCTTCTGGCGCACTACAAGCTGCTGCCAGACTTTAGCAACGGGCGCCTCATAGACGGGATCTCCGGCCACGTCGCCGTCGTGACACCCAGCAACCAGTCGCAGCCCAGCGTCAAGGTTTTGACGACGGTTTCGCCGTACCAGGAGATCCTCGATCGCTTCCCGGAGCTCACGCGCCCAGCCGGGGCACCCCGGGCCGTCCACCACACCACCGTACACCACATCCTCACGACGCCGGGCCCCCGAGTGTCCTGCAGACCACGACGCCTCGAGCAGGAACGACTCCACATCGCGCGGGCAGAGTTCCAGGCCATGCTCGCGGACGGGACCGCACGGCGCTCGAAGAGCCCATGGGCATCGCCGCTCCACCTCGTTCCGAAGAAGAAGGACGGGGAATGGCGGCCATGCGGGGATTATCGCGCTTTGAATGCGCGAACCATCCTGGACAGGTACCCCGTGCGCCACGTGCAAGACTTTACCCTGAGCCTACAGGGCAGCTCCGTGTTCTCAGTGCTCGACATAGTCACGTAGCCGTAGTGGGCCATGCCTCGGCCAGCGACGCTGCTGCGTGTGGAGCAACACCTCTGTCCCCACACTTTCATTACTTTGTCCGATTGGCCATACTTCACTACTGTATGTTACTATACTAATAATTACTGTGTTATAAATCAGTTTTTTTATATGGTTTGGTCCCATAGTATTCCATTTATCATGGATATGGCTCTTCTACCTTGTATGTTCCTGTCTCGTATGGCCTCACCTAGTTTTCCATCTTGTGCTATCTTTATGCCTAAATATTTATATTGGCTGCAGTTTTTAATTTTTTAATGTCCCAGTTATAAAAATTAATAATATCAACTGTAAGTGTTGTACATTGTTGGTTCAAAATCACAATTAAAGTGTAACTCAAGCAGTTTTAGACAAGCACGTGTGCGAGTACTGCTTTGTTTAACAATATTAATAAAATGGTGACTCATGAGCGTCAGTCGTTTTGTATTCAGCAGCAGTTTGCTAGGAGTAAACCTTCATTTTAAGTTTTAACGTTCGTTTCTCTTAAAAGATTAGTTGCCCCCCCCCCCAATGCATATTTTTATATAGAAGGCCGGTTAATTTGAAGTTTTTCTTCGAAAGTCATTAGCAATTGGAACGTTTCTGCACGGTCCTGGTAATAATTCTAGTGGCCTTGTATCTCGCTGTTCAAAAGACGAATTGTTTTTAAAATGTTTGTCTCCTTACCTGATGAAATATTAATATTAAATAAATAAAATTTGTCATATTATTAATTAATTACATATCAATATTGCATTTACGGCGTTTTCATGGGTTCCGCTGCCATCTTCAGCATTCCCTAATATCAATATTGTTTACTGACAAATTGGCTCTATTTTTTATTTATAGTTGAAGATAACGTCAGATTATTGATTTATTCTATTTTTTGCATATCTTTGTCCTTTCAATATTTTCAGGAACGTTTGCGGTTTGAACATGACATCATGCGGCGGATGTTGGAATCCCTGATGTCTCCCTGTTCCATCCCGAGGGCTCTCATCTTTGAGACCACGGAATCGCATTTCCGAAGGAACGTGAAAGCCTGGTGGTTCTTTAGTAAAGTTGCGGATCTTTTGTGTCGCAAATACAATCGTTTCCTATTTTATATTCCCCGGGGATGAAAATTTTCTTTTTAGGAAAAATAATTGTTTTACGCTTAGATGGATTGATTCCCATCTTATTAATTTATGTCCATTGATATATCTTATCTAAATATGCTTGAAGAGCAATTTCATCTTCTATATTCTCTATAATTTAGTAAATTATGCAGTCGTCCGAGAACAATTTAATTTTAGAATCTATTCCCGTTGACAGGTCATTCATAAAAGTCAATAATATTATTGGCCCGATTACACTTCCCTGCGGTACACCGGATCTAATTTCTATAGGATCGGATAGTTCTTCATTTACCCGGACTCTAAGTACGCGATTGTTCAATCCATTCAATTAAGGGATTATCTATTCCCGATTCCTTAAGTTTAGCTAAGAAAATATTGTGCGATAAAGCATCGAAAGGCTTGGAGAAATCTATACCTACTGCGTCTATTCTTCCTCCGTCAAGGAAGATCCTGAGAGACCGTTGCTAATTAGCTGTCGCATGAATATCCATGTTGTTCCCAATGTTCAGCTACACACTGCTGTCGATGGATAGCATTGTTGATCGTAATTTCAACTAGTCGTGTTAATTACGTCCATGGCTTCTTCCCCTAACTTAATCACCTCTCCAGAAATACCATCTGGTCCTACTGATTTATGAGGCTTAATTTTTTGAATATTCCGTCTTAGTATGTTACTTTTAATTTTAAATTTGGATGTGTTATTTGAGATTGAGCCTCTACACTTAGGCACCAATTCTAGTCTAAGGAAGTGGAAATACTTCAATTGAAGCTCAGTAAAGCATATAGCTAAAGTTAGAAGAAAGGCAAGAATGGAAAAATGCGAACCGGACCAGGGACTCGAACCCAGGACCTCCCGATATCCAGCCAGGTGCCCTACCAACTGAGCTAATCCGAGTCGACGTCCACATCTCTCCATTCCTGCAAACCTACCACTTTTCTAATCACACCCTATTATAGGAAATTTGGCACCAATACAAATCTCGACCTTTTAAATTCATTGTACTCCAATACATGTATTTGCATATTTGACGGAATTCTTGGGTTCTGCGGCCATCCTTGTTATCTTCTTCGACTGAAAATTCTGCCCAAAATCTTTTAGCATAACATAAACCTGCCTCTGCCCAGTATTTGATTTTTTTACGATTCATTTATGTAAGGTTAAACGTTCACGTTCACACAAAGAAAAAATTTGAGACGTCTCCTCGAACGTTGTGGTGTACACGAATGTATTATCTGGGTCGTAGTGTAGAACTTCTTCATTAATTAGGAATTTATTATTCGTGGCTATTTCTTGTCTCTGTATAGCATCGCGCATAATAAACCTCCCGCTAATTATTCCGCCTGGAGACCGGCGCGACTATGTTAGACAATGAAAACTGTCTTTATATATAAATGGTTTCCTTGCGATCCGCAATACTTTTAAAAACCAATACCTACATCTTCGGTTCTTTAAATCTTGTGGGTTTATGATCGCCATGTTCGCGATATTCAAATTCGCTGAGCCTCCCGGTGTATTTTCCGCGATCTGTGAGACAAAATTACGTTTCGGGAATTTGCTTCAGAATTTAACTGCTCGTACTTTCTAGCTTACTTGAGATTATTTGAGGGAATTGTTAACTTGTTACGCAGTCGATTTCTTCTATTTTCCTAACGGTTTCTTATTGCTTCCACGAAAATTCCGTACGAATGTCAGTGATCTCCATCCGAACGTCCTTGATACTTTTGTCTAAATTTAGCTTCACTTGGTTTCAGAGGTGATGGATTTTCAAACTCACTCGGATAAACTTATCATTTACTTCAACCTTAACCTGATCCAACTTAACATTAAAGTGCTATATGTTGTATATTAACAACAAGTATTTTCAATAATAACAATTTAACAACAAAGAAATACACAGACAGAAGCTTACATCCTTACAACTGCAGCATGTTGCAGGCATATAATCGTTCCATACATAGCCAGCAGGTGCAAGTGCACATAGCACCACCTGGCAGAGAATTTAACAGATACAAATAAATAACTGAAGAACAGTTAGAGATCGAAGGCTTTCCCGGTGTAATTGTTGCAGAAACAGCTCTCGGGTTTCCACACGGGTAACATAGTAATCAATGTGCGACGTTTCGACAACAAGCTCTGTTGCCATCTTCCAGGCGGAATGTCGGGACGCTTAGGTCTGTGATGGTCACGAGGACGCTAGTACAATCGAGTTCCGGCCAGGAGCCCTTGCCTCTGGTTGAATTTAAACTTTTTATTTTATTTGCCTGTGTCTTGCTAGGCCCAGGCATGCCCTGAAAAATAAAACAGTTATCTATATTAAAGTAGTTACCTATCCTAATTTGTCTATTCTACGCTATATCTACAGGCCCTTATCGTCCGATCTTCCTTCTCTCGACACTGTCCAAAACATTCGAGAAGGTTATACTCTCGCGCCTCAATGACCTTTTAGAAAGGAACTCTGTTCTCATTCCGAAACAGTTTGGTTTCAGGCACGGTCATAGTACAGTCCATCAAGCAGTTAGGTTGGCACACCTTGCTTACGAAGGATATGCCAATAAAACGTACATTACAGGCGCAGTACTCCTAGATCAAACACAAGCGTTCGATAGGCTATGGCATGATGGACTGCTCTACAAGCTAGACCAGTTAAGGTGTCCGGAATATTTAACACATTTGTTACACTCATATCTGAGTAACAGACACTTTTATGTCTACTGTGATGGAAAGGCCAGCCCTATTAGGGAAGTACAAGGCGGGGTTCCCCAAGGAAGCTGCCTTGGGCCAACTTTGTTCAACATATATATTAATGACGTCCCAAAGAGTCCGGAAACCGAACTAGCGTTATACGCGGATGACTTATCTTACTTCGCCACAGGACACAATCAAAATTACGTCGCGAACAGAGCTTCCAATCCTGGGAAAACCGCTGGAGGACGAAAATCAACGGGGGAAAGACCCAGGCTATAATGTTCACTAGAACTAGAAAACCCCCCATTGTAGACATTGTTGCCGGGGGAACCAAAGTCCAATGACTAAGTCTGTAAAGTACTTAGGACTAAGACTGGACAAGCGACTGACCTTTAGTTTTTTTTATGGGCCAAAGGCCCAAGGGCGGTGCCCCCGGAAAGCTCGCACCGCCAGCATGGGGGTCTATCATATTCTACACCCCCTCTGCACGTGCTGTTAGTACACTAACTGGGACACAAGGATCGGTATTTTGTGTTTGATCCGCACCTGTTTTTTCTTGGGTAACAGGCTACATGAGAGTGATCCGGAAACAGGCAACTCCCCTTTAATAGCATAGGAAGGGAATTGAAAAGGGGGGATGCGGAAGGTAGAGCAAGGTAGCCCAGGGTTAACTAGGGCCCCCGGGCTATGGTTTAAGGATCCTACCCGGTGTTTCACCTAAAGAGATATAGGGAAAACCCTAGGAAACCTGCATCAGGTAGGTCGGGCATTGGGTACTATTCTCACGCCCTTCCGAATGACGGGAGACGAGTTTGCTGTGGGGAAGCAGCATTCCCTTCTCCGTGTCTCCACCAATTTCAGGAGGCAATTGGCCGACTGATCCAATGGGATCAGCGGACAACTCTTGCCATATGCGTTTGGTAATTTTTGGTAGTATATTGTTATTAGTTGGGCTTGGGTATCATGCGCGACGATCCACTTCTCCGTCACGTCCGGATCGCCGAGCATGTCCTGTAACAGTCCGTTAGAATGCGTGGTCAGTAAATTACGGATAGACAATCATTATGTGTTGGGTTCGAGGAGGAGGTGTTTGGGGCGTTTGTATTTGGTGTCGCGGGTGTGATCATAGTTACCCAGACGCTTTATGATAGTGTTGTGTGAGAATTGTGTCTTGCTGTACAGACGTACAGCATGTTCTCTGATGACGTCCATTAGTGGCAGAATATTCAATTCCCGATGGACGTCTTTAGTGCGTGTCCTCCAAGGTGCCTTGGCGATGATTTTAAGGACCTTGGTTTGTACAAACTGGAGGTTACGGAGGTGGGTTTTGGCTGCACAGCCCCAGACTGGTCCTGCATACGTCAGAATTGGCCGTATGAGTGTTAAGTATAGGGCGCGAGCAGTGGAAGTGTTTGTAGTGCTTGTTCTGTTAAGCATAGGGTATAGGTGTTTAGTCTAATGTTTGCTTTTCTGATGGTGTTCGTGGTATGGAGTTTCCATGTTAGGGCCGGATCCAGCGAAACTCCTAGGTATTTAACCGCGTCTCGGAAATGAATCGGGTGATTGTGGAGTGAGTGGACGACAGTCTTTGTGTAGGCGTGCCCTACGTGTTAGTAGGAGTGCCTCGCATTTACCAACGTTAACTTTAATTCGCCATCGTGTTAACCATGGTTTGAGTGTACTGAGTGCGCGTTGTAATTTATTGTTAAGTGCCGATGGTCGCCTCGACTGAGCAAAGATGGCGGTGTCGTCTGCGAATATGGCGACCTGGGTTTCTGGTATTGTGGGGACATCGTTAATGTAGATGTTGTGTAGGACTGGCCCAATGATACTTCCTTGAGGCACTCCTGCTTGTATTCCCCTTATAGTGGACTTTGAGGTGTTGACATCAACGAAGAATGTCCTGCGTGAGAGGTATGAGTGCAGCAGCCGTATTAGTCCCAGCGGAAACCTACAGTCATTGAGCCGCCGTATCAGACCGTTATGCCATATCTACTCGAAAGCCTTTTCGACGTCAAGGAAAACGGCTGCCGTAGACCTTGCCAGGTTGTACCCTTCTGTGACGTGTTCAACTACTCGCAGCAGCTGGAATGTTGTGAAGTGATGATTCCTAAAGCCGAATTGCTCCTGCCTTAGGAGATCGTTTTCTGTGCAGTGTTGTGTGATCCTGCGCAACATGACCTTCTCGACAACTTTACCTAGGGAGCAAAGTAAAGTTATGGGCCTATAGTTTGTCGGAAGTGCGTGGTCTTTCCCGGGTTTCCGGAAGGTCAGAACCTTGCCCTGCTTCAAGGCGTCCGGGAAGTGTTGTGTGCGGAAGATGGCATTCGTGATATTAGTGATCTCTTCGAGTGCTCTGGGGGAAAGCTGTTGAATGCCATCCGGATCAGGCGCCTTACTGGGGTGAGTTTTTCGTATGGCCCACCTGATTTCAGAAATGTTTGTATGCCGTAGAGGCTCGGCGGCATCTTGGGCTAACAACTGTGTAACCACCTGGTCCGTTTCCAGTGTGAATGTCGGATCTGATGGATCGTCAATCGGTTGGAACGTGGCCTCTAATGTGTCTGCCAGCAGTTCTGCTTTCTCCGTGTCGGAGTAGGCATAACCTTCCGGGCCTTGGAGCGTTGGTACTTTGTATGCCTCCCGTGTGAAGTGTCTCGCCATCTGCCACGTGGAGCGCGTGGGGGTGTCGAAGCTGGCTAGGAGCTTGTCCCATTCCTTGCTTCGGTGTGTCTGTATTTGTTCTCGAAGAGTGTCTCTAAGTCTGTTCATATGTGTTTTGTATATCTGCAATCGAGTTCGGTGCCAATACATTCTAAGTCTATTTCTTAGGGTTATTAACTCTTTTATTCTATCAAGGAGCACCGTCCTGTGTTGATGCGGAGTTACAGTTGGTATTGATTCGGATATCGCGTCCTGTATGGCAGCGGTGAGGGAATGAACAGACTGATCTATTTCCGCCTCGCTGTTGATGATGTCTGTGTTGTTCATGTTTCTATTTAAGGTTTCCCGGAATAAACCCCAGTTTGCATTTCGATAGTTGAACATGATGCGCTTGTCTCTGTACTGTATAGTGCCTGTATTGCAAATTAGTACTGGATAGTGGTCTGAAGTCAGGTCCTGTAAGGCCGTGAGGTCTAGAGTAGTTGTGACGCCCTTTATGAGGGCTGTGCGTTTCGTCTGTTGGGCACGAAAGTTGCCTCGCGTGGCCCAAGGACGATGCAGTTATGTGTCGGTGAGTGTGCGTGTAGTGCTCTTCCGCTGGGGTTGGTGCGCCTACTGTTCCATAGCGGATGTTTACTGTTTAGATCCCCAGCTACTATAACCCTCCCTGAGATGTTAAGTAGCCGTTCTATGTCTCTCAGATCAATAGGGGGCCTGCCAGGTTTATTATAGACGGCTATGAGTGTGGTGTACGCTCCGTTCAGCTGGATTCTAACAGCCGTGGCTTCAAGCTTGTTTAGTCGTGGTAGTGGGACAAGCGAATGGGCGATGTCTTGTCTAATAATAATTGCAGTTCCGCCGCCTCTACGACCGTCTTGTCTGTCGGAGCGGTAGACTGCGTGTTGTGTGAAGTGTATATTGTCCGTAGGGACAAGGTGTATCTCGTTCAAGAGCGCGATGCCGACGGCATGTTGCGTCATGAACGCGGCCAGTTCGAACCTTTTGTTGTTCAGGCCGCGGGCGTTCCAGAAAAGGATACGCGTGTCTCGGCCCATGAGGCGTCTAGCCACCATGATGGAGGGAGAACGAGGGCATGAGGTTTGCGAACTGTCCTTGAACAGCGGAGAGGATGGCTTGGGTGATTTGTGGGAGCATGGTCTCTAGGATCTTGGCGATCATGGAGTTGACTAAAGCCGCCATAGGGTCCTCTGTGTTTTGCCTGGCTTCTCTGTTAGGGAGCGCGGCCTGAGTGGCAACAGGCAAAGCAGGAGCTGAAGGCTTCTGCTTTGTGTGTGGGGGGGCCTTGGCTGGCTGGGAACGGCCTGCCTTGGCGGGTTTTGTGGTGGAATGCTGGGCAGTCTTTTTGTTTTTGGGCTTGCCGGCCTTCTTGTTATTCTGGCTCTTAAACAGCCGTGTTGCTGGAGCAGCCTGTTTGTTGGATGTGGTGGCTGGCTGCTCCAGTGGTGTTGTAGGAGGGGCCTGCTCTGGGACCTGAGCAGGTGCAAGGGGCTGAGCTGATAGCGCAGGGGCCTGTGCGGGCTCAGGCTGTGTTGGGGGCTTTGCCACTGCTGCGGCGAAGGAGCGTCCGCTTGATACGGTGGACTGAGTGGGTCGGACAGTGGGGGCTGAGAGGACGGGTCGGGGTCCTTGAGGAGCTGTCAGAGGAGCTTGTCCCTTACGCAGGGCTTCCTTCCTCCGTTGCAGCTCTACCTTGTAAGTGGGGCAACCCCTGTAAAGGGCAGAATGATCGCCTCCACAATTGGCACAGGTCTTTCTGAGTGTTCCACACTCTTTGACTTCAGAAACTCTTGAAGAATTTCGTAGTCACGTCGTGTGGATGTATATATAGCCGTGCATTTGTCCCGACGATTAGTGAAGAACCTTTGCGGCTTGTAGCACGCCATGAACTCTTGGTTCAGCGCGCCCAGATCGCCGTGATTGTAGGCCACTATGGACGGCAGGACATTTGCTGGCATTGTGTTGGTTGTGGTGGGCTGGACTGGGGCGTCCTGAGTAGATGTGCTGGCTTGGGCTTGGAAATTAGCCCGTGTAGCGTTGTTCATTACGAGTTCGGTCCTAGGAATCTCGTGTCTTGGCTTAGAGGTCTTGCGCTTGTTTATTATTAGGGGAGAGACTCCAGGACTCCCTGTAGGGGGACTCCTTCTCTTCCCCTTTACAATTTGCCATTCGGCAGACTGTGCAGCCAGGATTGGAGCGGCTGCAATACTTAGTGACTCCAGGCTGCGGATCGAGCGGAGTGGGGAAGCCATCCTTCCGATCGGCCACCGGTTTTTAAAGTAGTTTCTTTCCTCTATTTATTTAAGATTTCCGGTAGCCTCAGGGAGAAGATGGTGTGTATGGAGGACTTGGGTATGTTCTAAAAGCACCTACAGTACACGCAGTTATCCCACGTGAAGGGGCCGCTTGCACTGATAAATCCCTACTCTAACACTATGTAGGGCTAGCCCCCAACCAGGTAAAGGTGGGAAAGAAGAGCCTTTGTTACACAATAAGCGAGCACTTAAGGGTTAGTAACAAAGGCGATAGACGATGAGACGGCGGCAAAACCAGGAGTTCTGCCGCTAGCTGCCACGAGGACGCGTCGCTCTGTCCGAAGACAGGTTGAGACTTTTCTCGGTGTTCCGCTTTCCTCGGATGAGGAAGTAGTAGGCTCGACCAGGAAGTCTCGTAGGTGCTGCTCCGACCAGGGCCAGGAAGCAACTCAAAAAAAATTCACTGACCTTTAGTCTCTATCGGCAGCAGCGGTGACATCTAACTGGAGGTCCAGCCTCCTCTTCAAGTGTCGGAGTTCCTTCCTCGTGGAATCTACTCCGCGCTGACGTTTGAATTATACCTATGACACACTAAAAATAATGTCATTACTACAATGTCAGTTTTGTTTACACATATTCACATTACATACATACAGTTGCCGTTGCGGCTACCTAACAAAGGAAATAAATTAAATACACACACACATTCATTCAAACATTCATTCAACATTCAAAAACCGCTGCTGCTGCTTCTTCTACGTCCGCTCCTTCTTTCCTGTAAGGCAATTGGCGAAGGGGTTAAAGGGATTTAGGTAATATAGTAAAATTAAATAATTTATTTGAAAATATATTAATTTGTAAGTAAATAAGTAGATATATATATATTTATATATGATCAAACTAACCAAGTTAAATACAAGCTGTAAAGGGGCTTGTAGACCTAAATAGAGTTTAAATTAATTTACATGATTAGAGTATTTGATACTTTACAGGAAGATCGACATAGTTCGGTTCCTGTTTACCTTCTTGTCAGGGTCGTATCGACCTAGCGATGAGACCAGCACATTGCTAGAGTCGTGCGCCCTTTTGTAGAACCTCTCCGAGGTTTCCAAGATCCTGTCCCTTAAGTTGTCGACTCCAGACAACTGCATTACTACGGCGTTGGATGTCCGCGGCGGCAGGTGGAGTGCTCGGCGAAGACACCGTCTCTCTAGAGTGAAGATCGTCTCCAGGTGGCTGTCGGCTGCGCTGGCCCAAACCGGGGCCGCGTACTCCATGATCGGTCGAATGTGGGAGAGGTAGATGGAGACCCCCACTAGCGGTGACAGCTTCGAGCTAGAACTAAGAATGGGATGTAGTAGCCTTAGCCTAGCATTTACCTTGTTGGCGATATCTTTGACGTGGTGCCTCCACATCAGCCTCGTATCCAGGGTTACCCCCAGGTATTTTGCCTTCGTGGACCACGGGATGACCTCCCCGAGAAATCGGATGACGGGTCTATCTGGCCGTCGTCGGGTGATCAGCAGCGCCTGGCTCTTCGAGGCGTTGATCTTCACCCTCCAGTTTGTTGCCCATCGCTGGATCTCCTCCAAGCCCGTGTTCAGGCGGTTTCCCACGACGTCTGCGTTCCGCGACGCAGCAAACAACGCGGTGTCGTCAGCGTACTGAGCGATATCGGCTCCCGTTCCAGGTTTTGGGATGTCCGCGGTGAAGACGTTATACAGGACAGGTCCAGGGACACTGCCCTGCGGAACGCCTGCGCGGATCTGCTGTGTCGTAGATAGGACCTCTCCCACCCTTACTGAGAAGGTTCGCTTCTGTAGGTAATGTCCTATGACGCGCACGTAACAACTTGGCAAGGCGGACCTCGCCAGTTTGAACATCAGTCCCGACTGCCAAACGGAGTCGAAGACCTTAGCGACGTCAAGGAGCACCACGCCGCAGTGCTGGCCTCTGTTCAGGGCAAGAGAGGCACGCTCGACGACCCGCATGATTTGCTGCGCCGTGGCGTGGCCTTGCCTGAAACCAAACTGAAAAGAAGGGATTAGTTTTAAGTCGTCAAGGTGTACCTGGAGTCTTACCAGAAATAGCTTCTCGAAAACTTTCGAGAGCGTCGGCAGCAACGATATCGGCCGATAGTTATTGGGGTCCCTGCGATCCTTTCTTGGCTTCGGGATGGCGCAGATGATTGCGTGCCTCCAGGCACGCGGGAATCTCCTCTGGCGCAGGAGGGCGTTGAAGATGCGCCGCACGTACTCGATGACCTCGGGTGGCAGGTTCCTCAGGAGGATGTTGGGCAGCCCATCGCCCCCTGGCGCCTTGTTGGTTGGCAGCTTCCGGAGGATTCCTCGCAGCTCGTCGGTAATCACCTCGGGGATGTCTTCGTCTTCATCCTGTTTCTTGTAGAAATATTTAATTAGATATTTGTTGACATACTCCACCTGAGCTAAGTCTATTGGATTATCGACTGGGCGAAAGTTCCCCTCAAAGGCGTCCGCAAGTGCTTCTGCCTTTTCGGAGGGACTGTACGCCGAGCCGTTTACTCCCGTGAGATGCGGAATACGTGTCCTCTTCTTCACGTAGCTTCTCGTTGCCTGCCAGAGAGTGCCGTCAGTAACGCAAAGACTCATCAGCCGTGCTTCCCAGAGCTCATCTCTGTGCTTCTGGGTCGCGGCTCAAATTTCCCGGACCAGCCGGTTCATATGAGCCTTGGCTGGCTTGTCCCGCGTGTCCTGCCAGCACTTTCTGGCACGGTTCTTCTCCCTGATGAGGTCCATGATGCTCGCGGGGAGTGAGGGCGCCCGCTGCGAGGCTGCCGGTCGTCGGGGTCCAGACGTCTCGTTGGCGCAGTGGACGGTCATCTCCGTGATGAACTCCACTGCCGGCTCGGTGTCCTCAGGATCGGGGGCCTCCGCGATGGTCTCGGCGAGGCCTCTCTTGAACTTCGCCCAGTCGACGTTCTTGTAGCTTCTCGTCGCTTCGACGAGGTCGACGTCTGCTTTCATTCTGAAAATAACAGGGTTGTGATCAGAAGAAAGGGCCTGCAGCGTATAGCAATCCCAGATACCTGTAACTCCCTTTGTTACGGCTATGTCCAAGACGTCTGGGGCTCGTCCGGCGGGAGGGAAATGTGTCGGCTCCTCGGGGGACCAGACATGCACTCCCCTCCCGGTTACACGCCGTAACAAGATATCGCTCTTGTTGCACACGCGGGAGTTCCATTGCGTGTGTTTGGCATTTAGGTCGCCCATCAGGACGACCTTTCTCTTCAGAGCGAGGATCTTCTTCACGTCGTCCGCGGCGATTCGATGTGAAGGCGGATGATACGCGCTGACTGCGAGGACCTCGCCGTCTCGCAGCTGCAGTACAACTCCTGTCGCCTCGATGCTCGGTGTCGGTGGTAGCGGGACGAAGTAGTGCGGGATGCACTTCTTGATGTAGATGGCCGTACCTCCTCCTGCTGTAGGCCTGTCCGTGCGGTAGCAGAAGTAATTCGTGATTCCAACTGCCACCGCCGGTTTCAGGTGGGTTTCTGAAACAGAGAAGACGTCGATATTTCCATTAGTTACAAATTGTCGAAATTCGTCAGTCTGTCTCAAGATGCCATCGGCATTCCACATGCAGAAACTCAACTTACGGATATTAAAACCCATAAGTTGGCACCGCAGTTGGCATTCCTCCGGCCATGGGTTTCCCCATCATCACTTGGCACATCTGACTAAACATTTGTGTAACCATCATTGTCACTTGCGTGTACATGGCCTGCATTTCCTTGCGGAAATCGGCCATCATTTGTTGAACAGCTGACAGCGTCAGCTGTGTCTCCTGGTTGGCGGGGCTGATCTGCGCTGGCTCCTGATTGGCTGCTGCTGGTGGTGGCTGCACGGGAGCCTCCTCCCTCGGTTCCTCCGTCCTTGGAGGGCGTCTGCGTAGGAGACGTTCTCGGATGTCTTCTTTCCGGTCTGCACTGGCGTAGGCTGCTTTTTCACCTAGAACAGTTTTTGGTAATAATTACAACCTCGCCAATTTGTGGAGTGTCCCGGCTTGCCGCAGTTACCGCACTTCAAGTCAGCACGGTCGTCTGTTTTGGGCATCACGCATTCCCGTGTCTCGTGGGATCCGGCACAACGTACACAGATCGCCTTACGGGTGCAGTGCTTAGAAACATGACCGAACCGCTGGCAGTTGAAGCACTGCGGCGGCCCACGGCTAGCACGGAGCTTCTCCACACTGATTCTTAAGCTAAATAACGTGTCGAGCTGATACAGGGCCACGTTTTGTGGCTTGCTCTGAACCACAAGTAAAAATAGGGGCATCGGCTCCTTGGTCCTGGGGCGGGTCAGTCGATGCACCGACTCCACGTCGAAGGCGAGCTCGTGGAGTTCCTCTTTGATCTCCTCGACTGGTGTCTCGATGGGGAGGCCACGCACGACCATCTTCAGCTTTTTCATGGCCGAGAAAGTATGGTATTCCATCTTTCTGGCCACTACTAAGTTGAAGATGGACACGTAGTCCTCCGATGTCTTCGCCTTGATCCTTAGTCCACCTGAAACAAGCTTGATGTCAGGAACCTGTTTGCATAATTTCCCGATTTCTCGGGAGAAAGTGTGGTACTGCCCCTGTACCTTTACAATAATGGGCGGGATACTTAGCGTCTTTCGTACTGTCGCCACAGTTTCCTGCCTTTGTTCTTCGGGAGCGGCATCGGCCAGGGCGGTGAAGCCGTTACTCACGGCCACGTCCTCCACCGACACTGGCTTCGGCCTTGCCCCCTTCCGGACGACCTGGAACTTGTCCCCGCTGCTCGGGGCTCCGGATGTCGTCGGCTGGTCCATTGGCGGGGTCGCCTTCTGCACCGGCTGGGGCTCCTCCGTGAGCACGCTTGAGGTGGGCAGCTGGCCGGCCTGCGGAGTCGTCGCCGGCAGATTCGCTGTAGGGCTTGTCGCCCGCTGGGGTTGGGTCAGCCGCGACTCAGTTGGAACCCCGTGTCCCTGTTGAGGAGGTTGTCGTGCGTCCTAATGCGTACGGCCTCACTGAGCACACTATCCCAGTAGCCATTGACCCAAAATCCTAGTGTTTTCGAAGTCAATGGCATGGCCTGCATCCATAGCGTGCTCCGCCACTACCGATTTGATCGTTTGTCGTAGTTTCAGGTGCCTCTGATGTTCTGTGCACCTATCCTGGACAGTGCGAATTGTCTGGCCAATATAACATTTCCACACTCGCACGGTATGTTGTACACCCCGGGTGCTCTTAACCCAATGTGGTCTTTCACTGAGCCCAGCTTTTCCGTGATTTTTATCGGTGGGAAAAATACCGTTTCAATGTTGTGTTTTGCCAGTATGTGTCTGATTCGGTGCTTCCCCATCAAAATTAGCAGTACCCTCGCGGATGACATGAATATATAACTTGAACCTTTTCCTTTTGAAATTAGCCTCTACAGGGAAATACCCTAGAACTTGTAATGGACTATTTGCATACCCACTCATTGCGTATTTTGACGGTAGTGCAATTTATATAATGATTCTGTAATGACCGTAAAGGGTGATCCAGAGTCGACCTTGAAGGTAATAAAGGGATGAAGGAGGTAAATTATTAATAAAAACTTGCACTGGCAGCAAATAAGGACCAAAGTTGTCCCCTGCAACGTTAAGGACCCTATAACTAAAATGATTGTTGGATAGTAGCACTTCACACTTATTCACTGTCGATTTTCTTCTACAAACTTTTGAAATGAGTTCTTCAACACCGCACTTCCTGCATCGCGATGACCGATGAGGGCCGAATATGTTCTGAAGTACCGCATCCGTAGCACTTGTAGTTTTTGCGATTCGCCTCGGGCTTCGGAAAATTCGATGACTTTGAGACCAGTTGCTTCCTTTCTTGAAACTTACCGCCACTGTTTGACGAAACCGCATGCACTGCTATATCCAGCTTTGAAGTTGTGCCGGAAATTTCCATATTTGTCGCAACCTCCACGACTTCAGCTAGGGTTTTCCAAGTTTTACCCTTATTGAAAAGTTCCTCCTTAATTCGACGATCACGCATTTTTTGGATGAACTGGTTCATCGAGGTTCGCACCGAACTCGCATGGAGAGCTCCAACAAACTCACTAATGGACTGACCAGGCATTTGAATCACTTCACTGAATTTGAACCGTGCCGCGGGCACATAGTTTATTATAGGACTTGTTCCGCGGATCAATGCCTCAAAAGTCTCTATGAATTCGTTGTTAATTGCAGCAATAACAATCGAACTTTTTTATCTTTGGAAATTTCAGCACACACAAAGAAATCTTCCAAATTAAACTTGAATAATGACCAGTCACCCCTTTCAATGTTAAAAGTATTTGGTGGTTTCACTCCTGGTACTGGAGCCATCTCTTACCACGAACACGTGGTCTAGAACTGGAGCACTGGAATCTGAAGATCCGGCTTCCTTGTTGAATCTGAATAGTAATTCAACGACTCAGTCTTCTTTTATTCTCGTCGCCATTTATGTTGTGTATTAACAAGTATTTTCAACAATAACAATTTAATAACAAAGAAATGCACAGACAGAAACATACTAGTGGACTACATCCTTACAACTGCAGCGTGAGTGAAGGCTTGGCGCCGCGATTGACGTGGGAGGTCAGCGACCTCTACACCCACAGCGATCACCAGGCCGTCCTCACTGCGGTAATTGCGCCAGCAGCTGCCAGAAGAGACAAGAAGAACAGGAGCGCGACCGCATGGAGCGGCAGGAAGATGGATGAAGACTCCTTCCTGGCCATGATGGAAGGCGACGTAATCGTCACCGGCTCGCCAGAAGAAAGGACGGAGCAGCTAATGACGCTCGTCACCAAAGCCTGCGATACGGCTATGCCAAGGACCACACATGTGGGCCGTCGCCAGTCAGCCTACTGGTGGAATGACGCAATCGCAGAAATGAGGAAGAAATGCCACGCAAGTAGGCGGCAATAGCAACGTGGGAGAGGACAGCCAGATGCCCGTTTAAGGTGGGAGCAGTTTCGCCGGAATCGCCTGGCACTAAAGAAGAGCATCAAGAGCAGGAAACGCCAGTGCTGAACCGAACTCTGCAAAGAAGTAGAGATAGACCCGTGGGGACGGCCATACAGAATCGTTATGGCCAAGCTAGGAAGAGCGGCAACTCCTACTTCCCCAGAGGTGCTGCGTGAAATAATGGCAACGCTATTTCCCCGTCAAACTGCCGGAGATCAGCGGCGGAGATGACAGAAGATGAGCTGCTAGCCGCCTGCGTGAAGATCAGGGATGGGAAGGCCCCGGGGCCGGACCGGATCCCGAACAAGGCCATTAAAGCTGCCATCAGCAAGAGGTCAGACCTTTTCCTCGCAGTGTATAACGAATGCCTGAGGAAAAGAGTCTTTCCCCGAAGATGGAAGAAGCAGCGCCTCGTCCTACTGCCCAAGGGGAAGGACCCGCAGGAAAATCCCTCCGCCTACCGCCCAATATGCCTCCTCGACACGGCAGGGAAAGTACTTGAGCGCATATTGTGTGACAGGCTTACAGCCTATATAGAATCCGCGGAAGGGCTATCGGGAAACCAGTATGGCTTCAGGAAGAGAAGATCTACGATCGACGCCATAGGAGAGGTGGTTGATACTCCGCACAGGGCCATCGAGGGAGCACGATGGAGGAGAGGACGGAAACGTTACTGCGCCATCATTACGCTCGACGTAAGGAACGCCTTCAACTGGGCGAGGTGGGACAACATTTTGGCCGCACTCCGACTGCTACGAGCGCCGGAGTACATAGTGGCCATGATAGGAGATTACTTCCGCGATCGTACGCTGCTGTACGATACTGACGAGGGAGAAGTACAACACATCGTCACAGGAGGAGTCCCGCAGGGATCGGTCCTCGGTCCCGTTCTGTGGAATGTGATGTACGACGGGGTCTTACGAGTAGAGATGCCGGTTGGAGTCCGATCAATAGGGTTCGCGGACGACTTGGCGGTAGTCGTCGTGGTGAAATAGTTAGAAGAGGTGACAAGAGCGGCTAACGAAGCAGTAAAGTCCATCGGACAGTGGCTTCGGAACAGCGGCTTTACGTTAGCTGCCCAGAAGACGGAAGTTGTCCTCTTTACCAGCAGGAAGAAGAGAGAGGACATCACCGTGAGAGCGGGCAACGAGATGATAGTTTCCCAGTCATGCCTCAAGTATCTAGGAGTATGGATGACCTTCGGGGAACATGTCAGGAGGACTAGAGCGAAGGCTACAACGGATGTTAGGGCCCTGGCCAGGCTAATGCCCAATACCGGAGGATCTCGACAGACCCGGAGGAAGCTACTGGCGTCAGTCGTTAGATCGGCCCTGCTTTACGCGGCCCGGTATGGGCGGAAGCCATGAAGAAGACAACTCTAAGGAAGAGGATCGCCGGAGCTTATCGCTCAAGCACGTTAAGAGTCGTCAGCGCGTTCAGGACCGTTTCCTACGATGCGGTGTGCGTCATCGCCGGCATGAAGCCCATAGAGCTGGAGGCAGAAGAATGCCAGCGAAGATTTCATCGAGCTCGCCAAAACGCCAAGGCAAACAGAAGAGTTATCGCGGAGGAAGAGAGTCGGGGAGAGTTGGCAAAACCGATGGAACAACTCAGACAAAGGAAGATGGACCCACCGGCTGATCCCCGATGTAGGAACATGGGTAAACCGGAAGCACGGCGAGCTGAGCTACAACCTTATCCAGTTCCTGACGGGGCACGGATGCTACAAGCAGTACCAGAAGAGGTTTGGAGTCATAGAAGACGACGGGTGTCCAGCATGCACTGAAGAAGTGGAAGACGTGGCACACGTCTTCTTTGAATGTCCGCGCTTAAATGAAGAGAGAGCAGCATTACAGGAGCTCCACACTGTCTCGTTGCCACAGCCTCTTATTCATTACAAGACTTACCCCAGCATTCCCTCTCGTTTCTGTGGCAATCACTATATTCATCCGACCAAAAATCTTGCTCTTCCTGTCATATAACTTCACTGATTGCTACTATATCTAACTTTCCCCAAGTATCCAGTTCACAATGGAATTGGAGAAAGACGGGAAGCTCCCGTTTCTTGACGTGCTGGTCATTAGGAAGCCTGATGGGTCCCTTGGACACGCGGTGTACAGAAAGTCGACGCGCAGGAGGCCACAGTAATCACCACGTTGAACCACAGGGCCAGGACGATCTCTGACCAGAGAAACGGATACTCTGCTCAACAGATTAACCGCTCTTTAGGGAAGAAGGAGAAACGGACCGACAAGGAATTTGATCCTACGGAGAGGACAGCCTATCTGCCGTTCTTTGGCCATGCCACCGGCCAGACGAAAGTCAGGAATCTTCTGCGGTCGGTCAACGACAACATTGGTCATAAGACACAAAGAATTTATCAGATTCCTTGTTCCTGCGTTCAAAAGTACATCGGCAAAACCCTGAGAACCGTAGAAGAAAGGGTAGTTGACCACCAACGTAACATCCGGCTCAAACAAATGTCCAAGTCAGCAGTAGCTGAACATGCACTTACCAGGACATAAGTTAGATTTTAATGGGACCACGATCCTCGACTCTGCTAATGCATTTCTAGGACAGCTCATTTCAACCTATTTCGGGATTCCCAAAGGTTCAAGGCTTTAAATTAGTTAAAAGAATTCCTGGCTACCCACAGAGCAATGGATTCGCCGAAGCGGGAGTCATATTGTGAAGGAAAAAGACTCTTACAAAGGCTTGCTGGCATACCGCAACACGCCTTTGGAAAAAGGACAATCAGCAGCTGAACAATCGATTAATCGCAAATTGAAAGATTTCCAGTTAACTCGGAACCGAGGGTGGAGAATAGTGGAAAAGTAATGGAAAAAGAAGACCATCGAAGAACAAGGATCGGCAAAAGAGGCAAGAAGACTATCTGTGTTCGCTTCAGAGATCCGAGTCTTCGTCAAAGATATAAAGAAGCACGGCACGGTCATAAGAAAGGCGGATCAACCGAGGTCGTATGTCGTCCGTACAGACACTGATGACATTCGTCGCAATAGATATACGATATGTCCGACGCTATCGTCAGGTGGCAACACTCTAGCTAGTCCTCCGAATCGGACGACCACTTCGCCCGAGACCATCGAGCAGCAGACGGGAGGTCGACGGGCGAGAACCAGCCGAATATTAAGAACACCACAGCGACTAGAAGGGGATGGATGAGTCATCAGTGTGGAGGCTGAGATTAAGTTTTAAATAAATGATCTGATCACCAAATTAACTATTAAATATCCGTTGTTAATTAAAATTGATAAATTTAAAATACACTTTGAAAATCGTTTTAAGAAAACATTCAAATTTACCGGCGAATAGATGCAGAGTCGTTCGTGCGAGTCTCAGGAGCCAAGCAGTTGTGTGTCAAAGAAACCAGAGATGAAAAAATAGTTGTTCTGCGCGCGTTTACTCCGTGGCGCGGCAGATTGTAAATGCGGCTCTACAACTGAGTAAAGTTGCGAATTCTGGACCATCAGAGAAAACATAAGAAGAAAAACATTAATTAGAAATCAGGCGCAAACGTGCGTGGTTCGGGACAAAACTTTGTCCTGGAGAATGCGCATCCGACGTTCAAGTAGGATCCGTCTGCGAATCGCTGGACAATACCGACCGATTCACATGAACAGTCGTTTGTTTCCCGTTTAAGTCCAAAACGAAATCTACATCAAATAGGCTTTCGATCACACGACGATGTCCGCTATACGGATATGGGCATTGTAGAGATCGACACGGACTGATACGTAGTCGGAATGGCGTAAGTCGCCGTGAACGAAGACTGCGTCACGTCTGTGTTGAGATATGTCGTATATCAGTGGTAAATTGCCCAATGAAGTCTAGTTGACGAAGTTGGCGAGGAGATTTATCCGATGGCTGCGCAAATGCGATGGTCAGTCTTAATAACCAATTGCCGGCCATAACGAAGAAACGGAAGTATTTGAGAGCCAGATAGTTGACCAAAAGCTCCCTGTCGTAGGTACCGTAGCGACACTGAGCCGAGGATAGCTTCTTCGAAAAAAAAAACCTAAGGGAACCCACTTTTCGCCTTGGCCAACAGTTGTCTGCGAGGCGTTCGTACTAAATGCGATTTGCGCACTACAGTCAGGAAAATGCAGCAAGGCCTTGCATCGTCAAAAGCCGTTTTTAATGCGCGCATCCAAACAACCGGTCGCTTGTTTTTCTTAGTAGCTCTTCTATGACACTCGTTAAGGGGTAACAAAACGCCAGCAGCGTGTCCTAAACTCCTCCGGTAGGAGTTCGACATACCAAGGAAACACCTAAGTTCGGCAACTGTCTCAGGTGGTGAAAAATCGATGATGGCTCGAACCCTGTCACACGTTGGCCAGAGTCCGTCATTGATGACTTGATATCCGAAAAACGTGACAGTATTTGCTCCCAAAACTCACGTATCGGGGTGTAACGACAAGCCGAAGTCCCTAAATCGTTGGAAAACCGTATGAAGGTGTTTCTCGTGCTCTCCGGGTGATCGAGACGCAACAATAATGTCGTCCTTACACGAGTACACAAAATCGAGGTTGTTTGAGCGGCGTTCCGAAGGCCAAAGATCATAACGGTGAATTCGAATAGCACAAACGGTGTTATGTTTGCAGTCTTGGGGATGATCGCCGGTGCCATAGGGCCTTGTCGCCGAATCGGCAGGGATACCAACAAAGGTCGCTTTCCACCAAACGTGCGCGCTTCCGGGAATCAGGCCGATGGCGAGTATCACCGCGATGGCGTCTCGCAGAACGCCGACGTTGATCACGGGTTGACAAAGCTAACACCATCCGTCGCAATTCTCGCACTTCCGCAGTGGAAGTCATGTAATCCGTGGCCGCCTCAATATGGACGTTACGGGAGACGGTGTCAACCACGCGGTTTCATGACGTCGAACAGGCTAAGGCAGATTCTTCGACTCGCTGGCAGCTAAAATGCCACGGATGTGATGTGTCCGAAAAGAGCGTACGCAGAATTTGGTAAGTGCAATTTCCGCCGGCAAGGACTCTCCTCCGTTATGGCATGTCCGCGTAACAAACATAGAAGCCGTTTCTACGGCGACTCGGTAAAGGTATTTTAATAGTAACATACTTTTCTGTTGCTAGCGTGTCATCCACAAGATCGCAAACGGCGTTCAAAGTGGTTTCGTCCACATTGACGAGGACGAAATGATACCTTGATGTGTCGGAATAAATCTTGCGCAGAGCAAAAGCGGCCTCAACAACGATCAACCATCGGCAAGGGTTGGAACGCATTGACGATTGAGACGTCCGGCGTCGCTGGAGACCGGGTCGATGACGTCAGGTCTTCATGGTCCGCGACATCCACAGACGGTACGGCAGGGAATTGTGACATAACTCTTGAGGGAGGTGAACCTTCTAAACAGAATTTCACTGACCCATTGATCTCTATGATATGACCACCTATACTGTAATAAGTGATTTTGCCCTTCAGGCGTGTTATAATTTTCACCACTGAGATAAGTGCACGGGCGGTCGTTGCAGCAATCCACGGGTGCCAAATGTTTTTGATCGTTGACGGTCGTTGACCTGGGAGCGGCGTGAAGGCATCTGGACAGAAAGCTTGATTTGGAAACCCTCAGGAAATGGTTGCAGGCCTGGGACCTATAAAACAGAGTTGACTGGTGTTGTTATTATTATTATTATTGACGTTAGCTGTGGACGGCGGTGTGGATTTTATTGATATGCATGTTGGCTGTGAACGGCGGTGTGGAGATTATTATTGATTGTGACTGTGAACGGCGGCGTGGAGGTTATTGTTATTACTATTGTGGTGTTAACGGACTTGTGTGAGTGGAGAGATTGCCGTGAGCGGCGAGTGAGGAAAGTGTGTTTTGGTTGGAGAGCAGAGACACCAGCCCGAAGAGCCGGAATGAATGGACGGAGGCGGAACGTGGACATCTTGGCTGCCGCACCGAGACCTGCAAACCGTAAGCCCTCCCCCCTTCCCCTTTCTTACTGCGTGTGTGCAACGACAGATAATATGGCATTTCGCCAGTGACGGTGAACAATTTAATATTAAGATGAACTTTCAAAATCAGATTTTAGATTAGGTTATAGTTAAGCATATGACTTTGCGCAACATTCCATGATTGTGGAGTCGGAGTGGGCTTTGGCCGGGTTTGAAATATTAAATTGTTTTAACCCCGTGTTTAATTATTGAATAAATCATTCCTCCCTTAATTAATTCATGAAAGCCAAGACCCCTGAGAGTCTCGACGCTGACCGCCATCATCTCCCTCGGGATCTTGCGGTTCGCGATTGCTGCTTAATTTATTAGAGAAAAACATATATCATTTCTGCATATGCAGTGGCGTCCGGGCTGGCATTGCGACGACAAAAGATCCGAGGGGGAGGGGAGCGTTACAATACCTACTTTACTCCATGTAGGAACTTCCTCTAGCAATGCTGCGTTCCTGACCAAAGATACCTGTGAACCTGTATCTATTAATGCCAAATCCTTTCCACCTATTAATTGTGGACTGTGCACTGAAATTTCATAAGGATTTACAACTTTTTCACACATGTTATCACTTTTAAGAACGTTATCTTTAAATTAGAGATTTGTGGACCTTTCCACTCTTAGGGATCCCGTTTTCCTATAATAATACCAATCGCACTAGTACATTTACCCACAGGAATCTATTCCTGGCAAAATACATAATTTCCCTTTATGCGGGCGTGGGTCCTTTCCCGGCTTAATTCGCACATCGTATCTAGACGACCGCGGTCCTTTCCGCTCATCACGACTTATTTCGTGGACACAATATTTACAAGCGCAGCCCTCATCTAGAGCATTCTCTGGCTGCAAGAGAGGCTCGAGGCTACGTTTCCCTCACTTTTAAACTTTCTTGTCTCGTGAGCCTTCATGTTGCATTGCAGCTCCTAGTTATGTATCCTATCTCATTGCATCTGTAGCATTTGCCGTTCGAAACATAGCTAACTTCTCGTTTTACCTGGGGGCTTCTAACAACTCTAAATTGACTTTCTTTTGCAACTGGGGAAATGGAGATATTTGTAGCCACATTTTCTTTCTTAATCGCTCCAGTTGGGAACCAATTGGTTCTCTCTACGCTTTTAAATCTTAAATATTTGACTTCACTTTCTTCCTGAATTGCGGCTTCAATTAACTGGACTAAACTTTCCTCTTCACCTTTAGTTTTGACTATATTTTTAATTCGATCATTATTCAGTCCCGAAATAAATGTTCCCTTTAAAAATTCACATATAAAAATCAAACTCCTCTCTAACGCAATGATCTCTAATTAGCTCAATCTACTGTGTACTCCACGTCTTAAATAAACTGCAATATTGTCCAAACGTGAACCCCCCCGAGCAACGGTTTCATTCATGCTCTGTCTTGAATTAAATAACACGTCCGCGTAATATTCCAAAGTTCGCTAACCAAATAGTTTTCTTCCAAAATTTCCTTTATTTATCCCAAAGAATGCCAATCAGTTCGTGCCCACAGCCTTTCTTTCGCATCGCCAGCGATTTTTGCTCAATAAACTTTAACAGGAAGGGTTGTCGTGTAGGGCGTACTGCAGGAATCAACTCCCCTACACCTTCCACAAATTCGTGCAATAATTTAAGATCCCCTTCAAAACTAAAAGGAATTAACTTAATAGCTTGCCCCACTGACACAGAGGTTTTCCATTTCAGCAACAAAATCATTAATATTTTCCGCACCTGCATTAGCCATATTGGATTGGACTTCCCTCGAGCCTTCAAAGAAAATAGGAAAGATGACAGACACCGGATCTCCCACGGTAAGCCGCTCTTACCACTTGAAAGCTGCGTCTCTCCGCCCCGTGGCGCCGCCCACGGTGACCCGCGCTGATTTCTCTCCCGGCTGCTCCAAAACACTTCCGTTGGCGCGTGTAAACTGATAACCTCCGTCTATAGACCGGTTACGTCCAGACGCTCGATGAAATGTAGGGTGAGATGAGATCTGTAGTTCGGCACTTCTATTTTCCACCGCTTGCGGCAGATTTTTGCAAGAAGTCACGCTTAGAAGAGACCCTTTAGCTTTAGCTTCTAACGTTACTTCTCGTCTCACTTCACAGACTTCAGTGCTTCACCAAATACCACTGGCCTTGTGGATCCTACAGAACGTAGTCCCTCGAGAAAGCTAGGTGTATTGTGGTCTTGCTAATCACTGAAGTTCTTAATGAGGCCGCCCAAATCAAATCGAGATATATTGATCGTAAATCGACGCTATTCACTATACACACCTCTACCTCCATGTAACGCCCGTCACGTGGTTTTGACGAGTACCACAAGAAATAGGAAACGATGTCTATTGAATGGAAAGGAAGATTTCTTTGGTAGTAGGATAATCCCTTGAGTTTACGAGTGGATAGCTTGATTATGGGGGTCGCTCAATCAAGAACACCAAGTAAAAATAGGAAAGTGTCTATTCTCAAACTCATCAGCTTTGCGAAACAAGTTAACAGTACGGAGGAAGAAGGCAGGCTGTCGTGAATGCAGCGTCTAGATGCTTCCACAGGGTATCGCTGAGATAGAGCTTCCCGTGGGTTACAGCCAAGGTGCTCAGCGTCTACTGTCCGCTTCTTAAGACCTTAACTAGCTTCGAAATTAACTTTCCCCATTACAGAAGGTTATATATTATAAACTAACAGTTGCCCGCAGCTCCGCCCGCATAAGTTTTTTTTTAACTAAGTATTTTTCCACACTAAATTGTGGAACGCGTTCATACGGGGTTATTTGCGTAGTTTAGGAAGAAAACGACAAGAACTTTCATCAATTACTCCTTCATACTGGCTGTTGAAAAGTGTATGTTTTGCAGCTGTTTAGAGCTTCTGGATGCTGAACATCCAATTTTAAAAGAAAATTTAATCTAAGTGGAAACCAGACATTGCCTATTCAACAGAGTTGATTACTAACTTTAATAAGATTAACTTGCACTTACACGGTGACAGCCTAAATCACATTAAAACTAAGTCAATTTATGTTTCTTGCCAGAATTAAGCTAAAAAACCAAACATAAGACAGCGCAAATTTTCCCAGGTCCCCAATGTGGCACAGGCAATCGGCCAGAATGGTGACCTTTCACGTTCAACATTTAAGTGCCCTCTATTCAGATTTTGAAACAAGGTTTGACTATGATATCACAGTGGATAATCAATTCTGGAGACATAGTTATTACTTATCCCATATTATTGAATATTGAGAGGATGTTTTTGCTTTTCCATCCTCATACCTAGTAGAAAGTCGCTTCAATGGGTTAACAGGTTACATGAGGGTGATCCTGAAACAGGCAACTCCCCTTTAATACCATAGGAAGGGAATTGAAAAGGGGGGATGCGGAAGGTAGCCAAGGGTTGACTAGGGCCCCCGTGCTGTGGTTTAAGGATCCTACCCGGTGTTTCACCTAAAGAGATGCAGGGAGAACCCTAGAAAACATGCAACAGATCAGTCAGGCATTGGGTAATATTCTCACACCCTTCTGAATGACGGGATACGAGTTTGCTGTAGGGTTGCAGCATTCCCTTCTCCATGTCTCCATCAGTTTCAGGAGGCATGTTTTTTTTGGTTAACAGACTTATACATAAACAATATATTTGCCTGGAACGTCAAATAGAATACGAGTTAGGAGAGAATCAGTTTGGTTTTAGGAAGAATGTAGGGAAAAGAGAAGCATATTAACTTGGCGACTAATTTTAGAAGACAGGATAAGAAAATACCGGCCTACGTACATGGCATTTTTAGATTTATTAAAACCGTTTCATAATGTGAACTAGAACACACTATTAAGGATTTTGAAGAACTCGGGAATAAAATATCGAGTAAGGAGGTTATACATAACATGTACAGCCGACAGGCTGCAGTAATTATAATAGATGATCAAGAAAAGAAAGCCGTAATCAAGAAAGGATGCAGTGTCGCCCATGATTTTTAACATATATATAGAAAAAGGAGATGAAAAATGTTAAAACGGAATATGGAAAAGGAATCATACTGCAAGGATAAGAAATAAAAACTTTACGGTTTGCCAACGATAATGTAGTATTTGAGGAGTCAGAAGAAAACTTGGAAACTATAATAAATGGCATGAACGGAGTCCTGGAGAAAGAGTTCAATATTAGGATTAATAGAGGGAAAATCAAGGTAATGGAGTGTAGTATGGGGAACAGTGGAATAACAAAGGGTGTTAGATTGGGAAGGGATATTTTGACGGAAGGAGTTCTGCTACTGGGGAAGCGTAATAACTAGGGATGGTAGAAGTATAGTAGACATAAAGAGTAGGATAGCACAGGTAAGGGAGGCTTTCTATAAAAATAGGAATTTACTTATGGGTAATATAAGAGTGAATATTAAGAAATTGTTGCTAAAAATGTTCATATGGAGCATGGAGTTATATGGGTGTGAAACGTGGATGATAGGAGTTGGGGAATGGAAAAGAATAGAAGCCTTTGAAATGTGGTGCTATAGGCAAATTCTGCAAATCATATGGATAGATAGAATCACCAAAGAGGAAGTTCTAAACAGAATAGGGGAAAAGCGAACAATATGGAGGACGTTGACTAAGAGAAGGGATAGATTAATAGGCCACGTTTTAATACAGGAGGGTCTTGTAAAATTATCATTAGAGGGAAGTGTGTTGTGGGGTAAGAACAGTAGAGGGAGGAAAGGATGGAATATGCTAAGCAGGGAGGATGTGGGTTGTGCTAGTTATAAGGAAATGAAAAGGCTTGCAAAGGATAGGTTGGCATGGAGGGTTGCATCAGACCAGTCTTAGACTGAAAACCTCAACAAAATACATCTGTCAAATGTTACTAAAGGATCCCACTAAAAGCATTTATATTTTTGCTTAGTTATTTTATATAACAGATACTAAATTTTTATTAAATTAATAAATAAGCATAACATGTTCTTAAATTTTTTTCACACTACACTTCACTACAGTTAGAAAGTTTAAGTTTTCAAAGTGAGTCACACTATACCAGCTCTCAAAAACATAGTTGAAGTATTTGAAATAAATCAATCAGGTAAGCAATGGAGTCTACTCAAAACTGAAAAACATGGTAAGTTGTCTACGAGACAAAAAAAAAATTGTGGGGTTCTCTAAGTTAGACCGATAAGAAATTTGTTTTTCCCCCATTATTGCAAGCATGTAAAATCTGGGGTGACTCTTCCAGAATTTTGTCATATAACATTTTGAAATTCCCAGGGCACTCCAAAATCCCTGGCAATCTCCAAATTACAATGCCGTGGGAACACTTCTCAACCAACTTATTAATTTTTAAATATCTGCTATTTCAATACATGTTACAATAGTAATATGTTACATTTCTAATTCTGTTTACATAATATCCAACAAAGTTTAATAATTAAATGTGGAAAACTTTAGTAGTTGACACACATTTATTCCATGTAACTATTTGACCTCCATACATCTTAAGAATAAAGTTAATTTTTTTTAACAATCCACACATGTTGACAACACTGCATAAGCCGAATGCCACTAAGCATAGAATAGAGGCAGATTGTGGCCACTTACATGCAGTACAGGAATTTGAAACAATACTGCGTTTTCTCATCCCAGAGACTTTACGTGCTCACATAACACGATGACATCAAACTGGCTGCATTAGTGTGACAGGGGCAATCAAGTATGCCACTAGGCTAGCATTTATCATCAAGTTTCTAAAACCACTACTGAATATTAAAAAGTTTATGTTAAATAAGACTTAGTATCTGTATCACCTTTAGAAATGACCCAGTCAAAAAGGGTGTACCTATTATCAGAGTCAATATTTTTCCTAGTGAATTTAATATGAAAGAATTTCAATATGTTATGCTGTTGTATATCCCATGAACAATAAAAGTGAATTTTAAACTTTCACAACTCCAAGGCTTTATGTAGCAAAATGAAGAATCTGAAAGGTTTAATCAGACAATATTTGATGTCTCATCATAGAATAAGGAATGCCAAGGCGATTATGGGCAAGTGCATTGAACACTTCCAGCCAAATCTGTAACAAGTGGCCTTCAAATGCAACAGAAGGAAGAATCCTAGATTAAACGTGGACAGGGGAAAATGAGAAACATCTGAGAAAACCTGGCTGTACTTAAGAGAATGGGAAAATTGGATCTTAAGGTAAAATAATGCATTTTGGTTGTCTATTATGAATTTCTTGTCAGCCTAAACATCTAATTTGATGAGAGTACTTTTCAATGTAGGGCAACAAAATAAAAAAGTGTTTAGTGCAAAGATGTACAACAAAGATATTGCCATAAACATGCTTGATGCAGATAGATACCAGATGATGAATGAGGCATTAGAAGAGGGCAGCAGAGGATTATTATTCTTTTGCATTGTTATCAGGAAGACATATGGCATGAAAAGAACAGAAATATTAGTAAAAAAATATTTAAGGAGTTACTGAAGAGCTTTTGGATAGAGAAGCGTTTTCATTGCTCAACACGAGAGTGAAGTTCAAGGAGACACTGGAACTTACATATTATGAAGAAAGCCAAAAACGTAAGTACAGACAGGCTATAGATAAAGGACATGACCTAGCCTATGTAGTCTTTTACCTGATCCAGCTCAATGAATTTCTTACAGAGTAGAATTGGACAGGAGTTTGAAATGTCGTGTGGTACTTGAACACTCTAGTCTACATCCTTTTATATAAGTAGCTGAAGGTGACATGAAGACTACTGTAATAAACATTATACTTTAAATTATTCTATTAATTATACTGCATACCTTGCTAACCATAGATCTGGAAAGCACAAGACAAGAGTCAATTCAACATAGAAGCTTCATATATGTAAGTGGCAAAATCTGCCAGGAATTTCTGGGGCTCATAAAACTCATCAATGATATTGGAGAATAAAATTCAAGGCAACACCTCAGACTACAATTGGTGACAACACAGGAACTATTAAATGGGCAAAACAGGAAGCAATTGGAACAAACATGTTGTTGTTAAACATTTTTTCCTAAGAAAAAATGTAGAAATTTTTTTTAAATCATGGTGTCTCACATTTCCTTACTATTTATATTAATAATTAAATATGCCTTAGGAAAGCATAAATGATTTCATTTTTATATCTTGCCAACTCAAGCACATGAAAAGTAAATATATAAAATTCTATTTCATCTTTAAATGGCCAACCAAAGGAGGCGCTAGATGCAGTCTAGACAATACAGTCAAGTAGACTTTGAGAAACAGATTCTGTTACCCTGAGTTAGTCCAGCATTAATTACTTTGTTTTTTTAAAAATGTATATTTTCAATTTACAAGTATGTAGTTCAAAAAATTAATTTGAATTTTTTTTCCATTTTAAAAAGTAAATAACTTTGATGTATCAAAAAGTGTATATCATAATTTATTTTATTGGCATAATTAAATATTTTTTCTTGAAAATTAACAAAAATCTTATTTAATCAAATTCCTAATGGTTAGTAATTAATTGGAACACGCCTAACACCAGAAAATGAAGCCAACATGGGGCTTGAGTTAATGTACGATGCAAAATAAATAACTCAAATTAAATTTGGATCTTGGACAAGTATGGTCAAATTTTTCAAAACTCTCTAGTGTGCATGTTTATATAAAATCTGTTGTGTAAGTGATTGTGATCCTAAGATTTTGGTTTTGTGTCATCCAGACATTGTTTCATATTATTGGTTACTAAGGTCAGGTCAGAAAATTGAATCCAATGTTGATAATATTGAAATGCAAAGTACCAGTAGGGAAGGGGGCACAAAGAATATCAGTGAAAGGCACAATGTGTTGTCATGATTGCAGGCATGTTGTTAGAAAGAAGACACTTGGAACAAAAAATTCACAAGAACATAAGCTCAGAACAAAATAGAGCTGACATACACACTGACTATGGAAGGGGGATGCCAAATGCAGTCTAGGTATTGGGATAACAAGATATACGGCCTTATTTATCATAAAAACTTTAACCTGAGTAAGCTAATTTAAAAAATTTATTAGACTGACATTTCAATACATGAATTGAAATTTCACTCTGTTTTTTAATGTTTATCTGTTAAATAATTGTATCTTTTGTTATTATGAACGCAGACATTAGTTTCTACATTAAGTATAGAATAATTTATAAGGCGGTAGTGTTAGTAGTAATAATGAATTTTTCTAGTGGGCTGAAACATTGTTTAGTTTTAACTTACACCACAAAACCATTGTACAAACAGTAGTAAAATCATCTTAAAGCTGTGAATATGTGCTATTTTCTCCACAATCATGTAACAAAGTTTGAGTTCACATAATCATTACTCTCCAGCAACCTAACATGTGCTTCAAAACTATTAGACAGTTCAAAAGCCTTGAACCAGCATCAAGATTTAAAAATTTGAACAGAAAGATACACTGAAGATCTACACATAATACCCATCTTGTGATAATGAAAAAATAATTATTGTAATAATATTAAAAAAAATACTTTTAATCAGAAGTATTTATTACAAAAAATTACAATGATGTTCATATTCCTCTAGGACCTTTTCAGGTACAACAATTTTAGTTCACAATTTAGAGAGCAAATAACCCACATATTTATGCAGATGGCAGACATCCTGTTGAGCGTCAAGTTCTTGAATTTTCGAAGGCACTACCCCCTTTGGTGCCTCCGAAAATTCAACTCCTCAATCACCATGGTGCCTGCCATCTGTACACTTCAGGTCAGCCCCTCATTTTCTGTCCTTATTGTTTTAATTAGCCTGAAAACATCATTTTCTGAATTGTATGTATATATGTATATGCGCCAGGAAATGACATTGGCAAGATAATTAAAACAATTAATAAGTGCAGGAAAGAGAGATAGAAAGTATGTGACTTACCTGAGGTTCACAGGTAGCAGACACCTGTTAAGGTTTGGAGTTCTTCAAATTTTCGGAGGCACTGCCCCTTTCATCAGAAAGTTTGGAAGACATTTCCAGTGATCAGCTAGACGACAACTATATATATATATTTAAATTACTATTATCCGATTTTACATTTATAGCTGTTGGGGTGGAACATGTGTCATCATTTGTACATACACCAGGTAAAACTTTGATGATAATATCTCACTTGTCAATCTTGTAAAATATCTCATTTCAAAATATTACATTGTTCCAATTAGATCTGTGATAATGGGTGTACGTGTTTGGGCACAATGAATTTGACTACTTAATTTCAAATTCATATTGTCTTCATTAATGTTGGTTTTTAAATATCCCTTTGGCCTATTTAATGGGCTCTACAATCAATACAATTAATTTTTCAATTTAGAGTATTTCGAGATTATTAATCTTATCTTTAATATTAGTAACTAAAATTATACTATTTAATGAGTAAATATGATTCCAATGTCAAAATTATTAAATAAATTGAACAATTTGCTTAGAACTTCCTCATTAGTAATTCTATCAACCCATATGATTTTCAGCATTCACTTTTAGCACAATTTCTATTTGTTTCCTTTCTGCAACTCCTACTGCCCACATTTCGCACCCATATCACACCACACTCTATATGAACATTTTTAGCAATGATTTTCTAACATTCACACTTCTATCACCAATAAGTAAATTACTTTTTTTTTGTGAAAGATTTCATTGCCTCTACTATCCTACTCTTTATGTCTACTATACTTCTACCATCCCTAGTTGTTAAGCTTCCCAGGTAGCAGAATTCATCAACTTACATAAAAAATATCCCTTCCCAATCCTTTGTTGTTCAAGTTCCCCAAACTACACTCCATTACCTTGGTTTTCCCCCTATTAATGCTAATATTGAACTCTTTCCCCAGTTTACGGTTTAATTACGAAAATAATTTTATATTGCTATGTCATTTAATAGGCACATAATTTAATTTCAGATAAAAGAGGTGAGACAGTAAGACCACGGGTCAAAATATTATTTGAATAAAGGATTGAATACTAAATTGAAAATAATAATAAAAAATTTGCATTTGTTACTAAAAAGATTATAAATAATTATTGTTTGCTCTTGAAATGGTCCCAGAAGAGAAAGAAATGTTATAATATTTTTGCAATAAATATTTTTCTGATCCAAGGCCATTTACTTATTTAAACTTATATCTACTTCCAGCATAAAAATGTCTAATATTTTACAACATTAACAATGTTTTTGTAGACATTTGTGTCTACTTTTAGATTAGAATTCAGGAATTACATTTTGTTAACATTACGTACTCTATACAAATAAAAGTTTAGAGGTGAAATAATAATTAAAACTTTTATGATTAAGTCACACCCATCTTCATTTGTATTCATATTTTTGAAAAACCATTCATACAGAGGTACACATAAATGAGTAAGACATTATTTACCTATACAAAATACATGCACAAAATGAAGTTAAGGAAATGAAATAAAAGTTTGACAATAAAACGGTTATACCATGAGTGTTCAAAATTATTGTAGAGAAAAGACAGGCTCCAGGGACATTTGACAATGAAGATGTAATTTTAAAATGATTTGAGCCATTCTGTCACTTCTGATTGAACCAAAACTAGCATCGTGGAACCATGATGTTGAAAACAAGTTATGATAAGACTAAAAAAGTTATAAATTGATTTTTATATAGGCATGAATATTAATTTACAGAACAAATTTTTACAATTGTAAATTTTACACGTTAATTAAATTATTGTCTAGCCTTTATTTAAATATATATATTTATAGGAACATGTACAGGATTTTTTATTTGTGCCTTACTTTAATAAAAAAAACTTGTGTGATTTTAATGGATACCGAGGTTTCACTGACAAGTCTCTCAAACTAAAATAAAAATAATTGGAATAATATAATAAGAATAAATTCTTAATGAACTGAAAATCTGCATAACCCACATGGATAAAATGTCAATCGTGAAAAAAACTAACTCAATAAGAAAACATTTCTGATTCTCACAACCTAAAAAATTTCCAACACACATTAGTCTGTAATATTAAAACTATTTTCAGTTGAATTTCATGGTCAAGGAAAAGAAAAATGCCTTATAAAATAAAGATCACAGTATCTGCCATGCTAGAAATTCTTGTATTGGTTACTAGTGATTTGCACACACACACACATACATATATATATATATATATATATATATATATGTGTGTGTGTGTGTGTGTATGTATATATATATATATATATATATGAGATAGGAAATAACATTGTCATGCTTATTAAAACAATTAATGGGGAAAGGACAGAGCGATAGAAAGAAGATGACTTACCTGCTGTCCTTTCCCCATTAATTGTGTGTATATATATATATATAATTAATTTTCTCAGATGAGTTACCTTTTATTGTAAAAATTTGTATATTAAACCTGTTACTCAGTTTATCACAAACTCACCAATTCTTGTAGATCTGCCTTAGTGTATATATATCCCGAATACCCATTTATGTCTCATAGATTTTATTTTTATTACAAAAAAAAAATTGATTCATCAAGATTATTTATAATATCTAATTCACTTTCACTTGGAATTTTAAATGCAATTGTTTACTTACGAAACCTTTAACATCAAAGAATCAGCCTTCATCAACACCAAAACAAGGTTTGTTAACAATGTTTTTGTAATAAGAGCTGTAATACTTTAATTTGCAGTATGATTTTAAACCTTATTCACATTTCCAAAATTGATAAAATATTTGTAATAAAATTACATGTTTTCATTTAATTGCGACAAAATGGCAAGAGAAAATGAAAACAAAATAACAATAGATATGTTAGAGAAAGAAATTTAAGCATAAGCTTAAGTAAGTTGTCCTCAAAATGAAGTTACTATTACAGTTAAAAATGAAAGTGCATTTATTGGCATAAACATTGGATAAAAAGAAACTGATTAATTTTGGTCCTTCATAATTTCGATGGCAATATATAGTTCTCAATAAATGTTGGACAAATCAATTATGACAACTGCACCTTGTAGGTTTAACTGTCCAAGTTATAGAAAAAAACTATGATCACACAATGCTAATATGTCTGAAATCAGTATATGTTAATATATGATTATGTACCATGTATTAAAAAATCTAGAAAAAGATGAAAAATATTTTCATGCCTTCTAAATCCATATCTCCAAGTCAATAATTTTGCCTAACATTCAGTGGTCAATAATACTGATAACTGAGATTGGAAATATCTTTTGCGGAACACTTACTTTGTAGTCATTTATGCATTTCAAATATATTTTAATAATTAGTTTACATATAATTCTGTTTGAGAAAAACATATTGATGCCAAACATACATACTGAATTTGAATTAAAAGTTTCAAATATTTGTACCATGTGTATGTTTGAATTGAATAATCTGCTAGTAATTTTAACAAACATGGCAAAAGATATCTCTTGTTTCACATTTGGTTCTATGAGTTGGTAACAGAATCTACCAACACTAACATATTACATCAATCTGTGAAATCTGTACAACTATATATGAGGTTATTCAAATATAAAAATTTCATTTTTCTGTTACTCTACAGAAATGCACATAGAAACAGAAGCACAAATCATTGACAAAGACTGTGAAGTTAAAAAACAAAATTCAACATGTACAAATGCAGTAATCAATTGTAGACTTAGTATGGTAGCTTCCCCAAGTTGTAAAAATATAAATATTCATTACAAAATATCAGAAAAAAGTACAATTTCATCATATATTCACTTCATTGATTATATCAATATATTAGAAAGAGTTATTGGTAATTGAAGACAATAAAAGTTATAAATACACAAAAGTTTTAAATTTGTTTAACAAATTTTCATAGACCTTATCAAAAGTTCGTTGTTTTTTGAACTTGAACTGAGAACCTAAATTTTTAATATACAATAATATGTTCTGTGATAGAGAGGTATAAGAAAGAGGGCAATAAAGGAAATTCTTTGGACTTAATAAAATATTTGTGTTTACAATTCAATATTTCTTGATTTATATATGAACAATATACATCACAAAGACTAGCATAAATAATATAACATGAGTGTTATTAAAAAACATTACCAGCATTTATTTGCACAAATTTCTGTGCAAGTGCTGTGCACTTTGAAAGTTTTGAAATAAACTTAGAATGAAAACATAAAGCTAACATTTTTGAGCTCAAATAAATTATTGAATTAATAAAATATATCACCAAAATTGCTGGTCCCAATTTGCACTTAATCATAGAATGTGTTTTCTGCAAACAAGTTAATTTTCGAAAGTGCAACAAATTATATTTGAGCATTTCTTCATCCATTAAGCAGTTGAAATTAATGTACAGTGTATCACAGGTTAAGAATGGGGAGCACACACACGGTCCTCTTAAAAAAAAACATGTTTGTTGATACTTGTACAGTGAAGGAGTTACAATATACAAAGCTAAGTTTACTAGTCACAGGTTTGTTGACACTTTTATCAAAGAAACTGTAGTATGCACAAATGATTTGTATCATTTCACCTTAGGTTAAAGCCCTTCCAATATTCTCTTCACCACTTGATTTAGTGGATACCTGCATCTAAAGAGAAGAATGTTACAAGCATCACAATATGTTTCAAATGTATGTTGCTATCCCCAATATTTTTATATATGAATTCAAAGAAATATTATTCACATTTTTTTACATTAATATGGTGAAAAAGTAACATTGTTTTATCATTACTTGCCCAAGCACACAAATTCACTATAAATTTGATAAAACTCTACAATAATTTACAAATTAAATAATAATCAAATTTCTGCCAGTTATATTAGAACCTATCTCTGCACTGCATTAATCACATCTTTTACAGTATTTTGAACTTCAGTAAACAGTCTAGTATTGTCAGCAGTGTTCCTAGCACCAGCAGAGCGCAATTGCTGTGCTTGAGTTTCTAAGCGCGTCAACAACTCACGAAAATGAAAGCGTGCATGAGGAGCAACCCTATCGGCATAGCCGACACATGAAGAGTGAAAGAGACCTACTTTATCTGACAGTTGCAGCCAGCTACCTGTAGACACATTTGAAGAAGATCTGAGGGATGTTAAGCTCGTTTCCAATGCTTGTGATATTTCTAGGACACTTTCCTTTTCCCCTTTCACATCGCCATCACCATTCTCTCTCCCAGCAAAATCGTCATCCGATCGAGTATCTCCAGCAGGAGCCACACACGATTTACCCAGGATTGATAACTTTGGCAATGTTGGTGTTGCATAAATAGCAGGCCCTCCTGACATTTTTGGAGATGGGATTACAGGTTTCATGGCCTTTACCATAGGTTTTGTAGGAACAGCAGGTTTTTCGTCAACACTCATGGGAGGCCAAACTCGCTTTTCAGTTGCAACATGTTTACTAGACTTACTGGACACCTCTTCTGGTAAGCAGTTATCTTTGAAAGTTTCCTCAATCTTTGGTTTATCATCACTATCATCTCCCGACACTTCTCGTGAATTTCTAACAGGGACATCAGACTTGTTTAAGGATTTAAGTCCTAACTTGGGACTCACTTGACCAGAACTGAATTCTCCAGAGGTTTCCTTGTTTTCCCATAGCTTTTTTAAGCTGCTTATACTTCCTGTACTACGTCGTTTATCTTCTCCTTCTTCCAATTTGAGAGGTGCACTATCTAAACTGTGAGAACTCAAAGTACTATCTCTCTTTTTTGAATCGACTTCCAAACATTCACTATCTGCACAAACACTATTTCTTCGTCTTTCTTCTTCACTCATTTGATCCTCAACATCTAATTTATCACACTCTGTTTTTTTAACAGTTCGATCAGGCAGTTTTTCACCACCACTTTCCACTTTTCGTAATCGAGACTTAAAATCTATTATAGAAACTGAACATTCATCAATTTCTTCTTTAACTATACGCTTATTTTGAGGATCAAACTTTTTTAGCTGAGCTTTCAAGGAACCTATACTACCAGCTGGCTGTTCACTTAACTTTCCATTGTCATGTCCTCTACTAAATTTCCTAATGTTAGGTTTTGTTTCCACTGGAGAAATTGATCCTTTATTAGATGTATCAGAAAAAGCTTTGCTAGACATCGAGTTTTCATCAGTAGATGGTTCTGTAACCTCTGAAGTAAGCTGGACACCTGGATCAGCAGCTGTAATGCTTAACTGTTGTTCCCCATTAGGAGACTCCTTACACCCATTGCGGGCAAGTTTTGTATCTGCTCTTTCTTTAATTTCTGCAACTAATTTTAACTCCAACATTTCTTTCATTCCGCAAGAAACATTTCTTAATAATTTAGAACACGTTTTTTTTTCAACCTCTTCATCTGCAATTGGAGACAGAGGATCATTGTCTCCTTCATCCACTTGTTTTTGTTCAACTTCACTGAAACAATTGATCAATGAAGATGGGTCATGAAGGACAGAAGTAGTAGAATACAAAAGTGGAATGTCACTGTTAGGGGATATTGGACTTTTAATATCACACAAAGGTGATGTTAAGCTATGAGTTGATTTGGGAGGACTTGGCGGTCTGTCTCTTGGTCGGCCTTTGGAACACCTCCTATTACACTGACCCTGGGAAAAGCCTGGTTCTTCTCTCTCACCACAGGACTTAACACTGCTACAAGAATCTGTTGAAGGTTCTCTGCGTCTCAAACTCACTCCAAATCGGGAACTAGCTTCTTCCACAGATGGTTCAGTGTTTCTAACATCACTAGAAACATTAGACTGCTGACAGTCTCTTTCTTGTTCACACTGATCTGCATGTGGTACAGATTCAAAATCAAAATCCACATCACAGGGCCCCATTGGCATTAATCTAGCTGACTGTTCAATACCATGACCAAATCGATGAGAGTTGTGGGGTGAATATAACAGTATGTTTGACTTACTACCATGTTGATTAATATGGGAGCGTCTTCTCTCTGGGCTTGGAGAAGCGGTTGCCAATGGTGGTGGTTCTGGAGTCAAAGGATTTGTTTCATTAACACAATCAAATTCTTCTGGTGGTGGTGGCAGGTCTGCAGGTGGAGGTGGAAATTCAAGATCTGCTAAAGTAGGTTGAAGAACTTTAGAAGGGCTACCTCCTCTAAATGATGAAGAACTTGGCCCTCTGAAGGAACGAAGCTCAGTAGCGTGATTTCGAGGATTACTGGAAGTGCGTGACCTTTGCAATTTGTTAGCTGTTGGTGAGGATGGTGGTTGTTGCGAGTGGAAGCCACTGACGGTCCCTCCAGAAGAATTGCTACGAATCATTTGAGGCTGGGTGCGTATATTAGTGCGAGTTGTTACTACATGATGTGATCCATGAATATCAGTCAAGGGTTGTTGTTCTGCAACATCCTCTATTCGGTCTATCTCTTCTCTATCTGCTCCTCCAGCTAAGCCACTTTGCCTAAGTGATTCTAAATATGCACCAATACGAGCACCCTTTGGAAGTGTACCATACCTATTTATGGCTCGTGTCACATTTTTCACTTCCAATGCCACAATTTGAACAACCTGAAACACAATAAATGTAATAAAAATGTTAAAAAATACTGCACATCAGAAAACTAAGTAAAGCAAATTAAATAACAATATATTACAACCAAGTAACTAAGTTTCAACACATTACAGTGTAGTAATGGATGATAGAAGCAGCCAAACAATCTTTAAGCCAAGAAACAGAAATAATATTCATGAAGATCTTAAAAAAAATCCCTTTTTTATAAGAGGCTGTTATGTCCCAATTATAGCAAGGAAAATGGATGTAGTTTTTGCTATTGCTTAATTGATAAATTTCCAAATTAAATTAACGACAAATTATTATTAGTTTTTATTAAATAAATTTTGTGAAGAATAAAACAATAAACTTATTTGTTTTCAGATAGTTATATTTTCTAACTATTGATATTATATTTCTTCTTTATTAAACGACATCGACTGTCCCAGCAGATTTAAATGTTCTTTAAAATATTGCATGAGGGCTGTTTTCATACTAAGTACAATACAAACATTTATTTAGAAAATAACAAAACATTATTTTCTAGATATTTTATTATCAATTATTAACTTACACAACACATTTCTTCTCCACATAGTTATCACCATTATTCAAGCACTTGACATAATGTGATATCAGTTTTTGTATGCCTTCAACAAAGAAGGATGAAAGACATGTCTGCATTATGGCTGCACCTTGGCTCACCAAGCACATTTTCATTACTTTCATTAAACAGTTTCATCCACTTCCACACAAATCCATCAATCTTTCCTGCTTCTCCATACACCTGTTTGCTGGTGTAACATTCCTTGCATATAAGAAACGAATGACAGATCGACTTCACAGTCAGCGGGTGATTTAATTATGTCATACATTTCAAAATTCTCTAACAAAAGGGAAAATAAAGTCACAATGCTTCATAGCTGCATCTAGCTACCTAGCATGTTCAAAGTTGCAACTGCAGAAGCAAAATATTAAAATGGTACTTACTTACCAGTTTTGGTAATTATTTATCTCCCATGCTATTTTGGCACAGATAATTTGTTTCTGAAGGGCATCTAAGGGGTAGTTTCTGCCATGGAATTAATTGAAAATGTGGTCAGTATATGATGCCAGGTTGTCCCGGAACATATGTTAGCTCTCCTAAGGTGTGTTCAGGGTGGCAACTGGAAAAGTGGAGGTACTAAAAGGTGTTATTTGGTTTTATGTGTAGGTAGAGGTTAGAGAAAGACTACGTTCTGTTTGATGGTTAGGGGTGGGACTGGCTATTTGGGAAGTGGAGAGCCACTACCTACTTCCTTGGACTATGTAAACTCAAATCTTTCCTCCACCTTGCCTACAATCCAACCCTGACATGAAAAACATCCTCCCGACCATACAACCCACCTGTCCAAGGGTTGCCTTTAGGAGCCCACTTAACCTCCGCAATATTCTGGTCCGACCCTACAAAATTAGGGAAAACATAACCTGTCTGTTCTCTCACACCATCTACAAAATAAACTGCAATCTGCCTAGCCTTTTACATTGGTCAGACAAAGAGACCCCTGTCCCGAACAGATTTCCAACCACTGCAAACAGTAAAACTCACAAAACACAATTCCCCATAGCTGCCCTTGCCCATAGGCACCAACAACTTAAACCAGTACTTCACACTGACCCCTCTCAAAGCCCTACCTCCCGATTCTTCAGAAGCTGAACTCCATCTACGGGAACTTTCATTTCAGCATGTCCTACAGTGCAGACAAAGCCCTGTACTCAATATCCTATAGCTCTTTACCTTCACCTTTACATATTAACACCTTTGAGGATGGATGTGTTTTAATGAGAGTGTGTCAAGATGGGGGTGTTAGTATACATCACCCCAACCCCCATCGAGTACTTGCCTCTTCCCAGACCTTCATTGAGAGAGAAAGTTGGTGACCTGCTGGGGTCAATTGTTTATAACCTAAGCTAGGAGCGCAGCAAATTTTCGCTGCTCAGTTGTCGGCTAGCCAATCACTGGAAATGTCTTCCTAACTTTCTGATGAAGTGGGCAGTGCCTCCGAAAATTCAAGTACTCTAAACCTCACAAGGTGTCTACCATCTATGAACCTCAGGTGTCACCTTCTTTCTATCTCTCTGTCCTTTCCCCATTAATTGTTTTAAACATGACAATGTCATTTCCTATCTCATATTTATATATATATATATATATATATATATATATATATATATATATATATTTCAAGTAAGCAACCACCTTTCATTCTCTCTTTCCTATCATTAATATATATATTAATGATAGGAAAGAGAGAATGAAAGGTGGTTGCTTACTTGAAATTGAAACTTGAAAGAACACTAAAAGAAGTGTTGGAAAGAAAGTTGTGAAGATAGAGTTCAGCATCAGATGAAATATGCTTTGAGGAAGGTCCATGTGACATTGAAATTATTGGTGTAACAGTGGACTATAATTAAACCCTGAATTTAAAAAGAACCTTCCCAAAATTTTTGCACCTGTCCAAGGGTTGCATTTAAGTGCCCTTCAAAACTTTGCAACATCCCCAGCCACCTCTCTAGGCCCTAACTTCACACTCCACCACTTAAGCTGGGTTGAAAACTATGTGGTAGGAACAGGTGCCATGTATGCCCTATATTTCAACCTAGCACAATCTTTTTAAAAAAATCCAAAATTGCCACCTACAAAATTAAAGAAAACAATAACCTGCTGTTCCCCATATCTTTTACACAATCAACAATTATCGCAAACCTGCTCGCTATTTAGCCTTCCAAATTCAGAGAAGAACCCTGATCAGAATATCTGGGGTATACAGTACCACATTGACAGACGCACTAACAGTTCTGCTGGGTATAGTCCCTATGGACCTAGAGGTCAGAAAGAGAGGCGCTCAATTTTGGCTAAACAGGAATAATCAAGAAAAAATAAAGGATATATTAAGCAGAAAAGCTAGATGCAAAAGGGATATTGTTGAAATTATCCTTCATATTTGGCAAAAACGATGGGATGAATCTAACACTGGCAGAACACTTCTAGATGTTAGAGAAAGATTAGCCATGGATCACCTCCTAGCGACAAAAGGGTTGACACACTTCCTCTCAGGCCATGGACCATATGGGCTGTACCTTAGTAGGATAAAAAGAAACAAATACACCCTGTGCAAATGTGAAGAGCTATCCTCTCATCAACATGTAGTGTTTGATTGCCTCCTTGGATATGATACAAATCAAGAAGAACAGAATACCTTAAAGGACACGGATCTAAAAGCTGTAATCAGGAATCCTTATTTAATAACAGTGTTAGAAAATATAACTAACCAGATACCCCAGATTGAGCTAGGAAGATATAATTGCAAATTATCTTTGTAGGAGCTAAATGTATAATTTCACACTACCATAGATGATAGATATAAAACAAAAATCGGAATTGATATTCACTGAAAAGTGGGTAGAGAGGAAGATGATTGCAACTGCATCAAACAATTTGAGATTTCTCTGGGCCCCGCAAAGATGTTATGACTGACAACACCACTCTCCTGGACCAGTAATTCCAGGAACCAGAGAGAAACATATACATTGATAATGTAACAGACAAGAACAAAAATTCCCAACATTTTCACATCAAACTGGAGGTATAAGTAGACAAAAAAATACACATAATTAAGCCAGCTTAAGTCCTCATCTCCTGGATGCCGGAATGAGGGAAACCGGAATTCCAGAGCTGGAAGTGCAACCTGTACTAGAGAAGTGGAGACACGTGAAGGGAGGAGGAAGCAAAACATTGAAAGGCTGTCTCCTGCCTCCAAAGGGAAGCCCAGGAGATAAGAATAGGATGATGGTTGACCTCCTGCGTCTCCACAGAGCATTACTGGTAGAATTTATGCAGGAAGAGCATTCTGCATAATACACATTCTGCTCTACAGACCCCTTACAGACAAGTGTTTCCAAATTTGATGTACAAAATAAAATAATAAAAATGGTAAAATCTTAAGTCTTTAAATCCTATTTAATGTATAAAAAGGATGGAAGCAGCTACTACTTACCATATAGTTTTTCTCTCCATATTAGAGTGCCTACTCTTTCTTCCCTTCCATATTCATCCAGCTGTGATCTAAAAGCATTTTACCTTCATCCCCCTACCCCCTTCACCCTATACCCCTCTAATCTTATCTTTAGTTTTTAGTTAATAAGTTAGTATTACTGTAAAAAAAAATAATAATAAAAGAATTTTTGTAAGTTTGTGAAGATAAGGCCTGTTATAAATGTTCCAGAAAACAGGCTAATTATGCTCATGATAAAGGTGTGAGGGGGAAGGAGGACAATGATGGGGACTTAAGAGAGGTGGATATTGAGAAGGGGAGGGAGGTAGGTTAAAAAAGAGAGTGGGAGGGGGAGAGGGGATATGGATGTGGACAGAGATGGAGGAAAAGAGGAGGGAGATAAAGAGGGAGAGTTGTCTTTTTTGGAATTCAATTGTTGCCTACCATCGGCTGCTGTGCTGTAATTTGAATTATCACAGAGTGGCTGGACTTCATGCCCTCAGATACCCTTTGTCTTAAGCAGGGAGTTTTGACTCTTCAAAATTCACATTTTTGTCTATCCCTGACAGTCAACATGTACACTCAATTTAGTGTAAGTCGAATACTTTTTTCAGCTTCTCTTTTCCTATCCAATGTATTATTACTTTGGCTTTCTCATCATATTTTCCGAATATATAATTACTTACGGTGTAGGCATGGGACAATTTTCAAAATATGATCTAATCAGTTCTGTCTACAAATCCTAAAATTTAGGGAGTTTTGCAACATCCTTAATATTCACGGTGTTTCAAAAATAGAGATCATAATTTCAGGTATGTATTCCCCGTTGACAGTATAAAAGTTTATTACAATGTGTGTCTGTAAATGCTCGATTTCTGAGTTATGGCCTTCAAAACAGAGATATTCACCACAATGTCACCTTTACATAGATCTTAACACTACAGTCTGAAATTATTTATTTATTTTTTAAACACCCTGTATATGTGCAGTTAAGGGTGATGTAAACATTGAAAAAACAATCAATATGAACAGGAAATAGAGATATCCAGTTACATATAAGTTAGATACCCTGTAAATTTCTTTATCACTTTGCACAAAATATTTATTTGCAGACAGTTTACACTGAGAAATTCTTCATTTAAACATAAACTTAATAATTTGAGTTATGGTTGTGAAACATATTACCTTCTGAGATGAATCTTTAGAGGAGGTCGTTCTTGACTTCTTACCACGCTGTTCAAGACCACGGTTCCCCATAATAGGTGCACGCTTGAAAGAACTAGTAGATGTGAAAAATGAACTTGTGGGTACTTCGGGGTAAGAGTGAGCCCCAGAATCATCAGTGTCTGGTGTTTGATCTTGCAAATCGCTTTCGCTGTCTCCTTTATTGCTAGCAGCTAAACTTTGAAGATCCCGAGTTATGCCTGCAAAAGACAAGCATTATATTAAACAAAATAATTAATGTGATTCACTATTTGAAACCATCTACATACTCTCTTAATTTCAATCCTCACAGCTTAAAAGGTCATGTGTGTTTTACATTAAACAATTTTTCATATTTTTGTTCATTAAATTTGAATATACCATCACAATTTTTCTAACAGAGTCCATTTTTAAAAGGGAATATAATGCAGCTTATTTTTATATAGTATATACAGTGAAACCTAATTTTAAGTTTCCCACTTTTAAGGAATTCCCAATTGTAACGAAGTAATTTGTTAATCCTGGAAAACTGCAATAAAGAATAAGGTAGTTTTTTCCCACTTTTAAGTAATCCTGATTTAATGAAATTCCCACTTTTGAGGAATGTTTTTTTCCCCTTGGATTTCCGCTCATTAACCACTTTTCAAGGAATAATTGAGCATTTGATTTTGACTTCCCTTCAACTTTGGAGTAAAATTTGTACCTCCCATGAAAGTGCACAAGTTTATGGAGAGGTTGTCTAGTTTTGTAAAGATCTTACATTGTCTTGTCTAATTAAGGATTACAAACTTAAACACATGTTTAATGCAGACAAGACAGGAGTTTTTCAGTTAAATTGAATAGTATTCCGGGTGACAACTGCTGTGCAGGGAAACTTAGAAAAGAGAGACGAACAACAGTGGTTGCGTGTTACAGCAATAAATGTTACATCTTCCATTATAGTAACACCCCGTTTTAATGTTTCTGTTATTAAGGAATTACCATTTGTCTAGAAAAAATTGCCATACATATATTGTAATTTCCTCCCTGTTTAAAGAACTTTATTGCAATTGATTACCACTCTTTCATCCCTTTTAAGAAATAAGTGAACATTCTATTTGGATTTGAGCCTAGCACACACCAAGCACAGCATTGTTAAAGTTCCCAGTGCATGTGTAATAGCTCCAACTATTACAAATTATGGCATGTCATGCTTTTTATACAATTTTTCTCCGAAGTTAATTGTGACCCTGTTACTTGGAGCAACATCATTATCAATTAAATTAGATTATATAATGGTTAGACAGAGATACAGGAATCAAGTACTAAACTGCAAGACATACCCAGGAGCAGATATAAACTCTGACCATAATGAAGAAACTCCAGAAAGGAATTAGAACAAAAAGATGGGAAATAGAAAAACTACAACAACAGGACGTGCTTCAGAGTTTCAAAGAAGATATCAGGAGTATATTAATATAGAAAGGAGAAACAAACAATATAGAAGAGAAGTGGGCACTCTTAAAGGAATAAATGACTAGAGCAGCAGAAGAAAAAATAGGAAGAATAGCTCAGACCAATAGGAAAGCATGGATAACACAAGAAATAATAAAAATGATTGATGAAAGGCATAAATATAAAAACGTGAGAGATGCAAAAGGTTAAGAGCAGTACAGACGCTTGAAGAATGAGATAGATAGGAAATGCAAATCAGCCAAAAGGGCTTGGCTAAAAGAGAAATGCAAAGCGGTTGAAATTTCATGATGTAAGGGAAAATAGACGCAGCTTATAGGAAAATCAAAGAATGGTTTGGTGAGAGGAAAAATATTAGCAAGAACATCAGGAGAGCAGATGGGAAGCCAATTATGGATAAAGAAGAAAAAGCAGAAAGGTGGATATCTAGAAGAGCTGTATCATGGTGGAAGTCTAGATCAGTCAGTAATAGAAGAAGAGAAGGTGGATGACGAAGAGTTGGGGGACAGGATTTAAAGACCAGAGTTTGATAGGGCACTGAAAGACCTGAGTGGTCAAACACCAGGAAATGATAACATTCCAGCATAGTTGATGTGAGCATCAGGTGAAGAAGCAGTATGTTCGGGATAGTTTGCAAAATATACAAAACAGGAAGAATCCCAGAAGATTTTAGTAATAACATAATTATACCCATACAGAAGAAGGCTGTGGCTGATAGATGCGAACAGCACAGAACAATTAGTTTAGTATCCCATGCATGCAAAATGTTTACAAAATAGTATATAGGAGAATGGAATGTCAAATAGAATGCAAGTTAGGAGAAGATCAGTTTGATTTTAGAAAGAATATAGGGACAGGAGAAGCTATACTGACTATGCGATTAATTTTAGAAGACACAATTTGAAAAAACAGGCCTACATTCAAAGCATTTGTAATTTATAAAAAGCGATTGATAATGTGAACTGGAACATGCTACTAAGGATTTTGAAGACAACTAGAATAAAATATCGATAAAGGCGGCTAATACATAACCTCTACAGAAGAGAGGCAGCGGTAATTAGAATAGAAGACCAAGAAAAGAAAGCAGAAATCAAGCAAGGAGTACGACAAGGATGCAGTCTGTCGCCCATGCTGTTTAATTTTGTATATAGAACAGATGATGATGAAAGTTAAAATGGAATATGAAAAAGGAATCATAGTGCAAGGAGAAGAAATAAAAACCTTATGCTTTGTCAACAATATTGTAGTATTAGGGGAGTCAGAAGAAGACTTGGAAATAATAATAAATGGCATGAATGGAGTCCTGGAGAAAGAGTTCAATATTAAGATTAATAGAGGGAAAACCAAGGTAATGGAGTGTAGTGCGGGAAACAGTGGAATAACAAAGGGTGTTAGATTGGGAAAAGATATTTTGACTGAAGTTAAGGAATTCTGCTACTTGAGAAGCATTATAAATATCCCTATTTATAATGCTTCTCAAGTAGCAGAAGTTAGAAGAATAGTAGACATTAAGAGTAGGATAGCACAGGCAAGGAAGGAGAAAGATGAATTTACTTACGTGTAATAAAAGTGTGAATATTAGGAAATGTGGTGCTATAGGAGAATGCTGAAAATCAGATGGGTTGATAGAATCACAAATGAGGAAGTTATAAACAGAATAGGGGTAAAGCGAACAATATGGAGGACTTTGACTAAGAGATGGAATAGACCAATAGGCCACGCTTTAAGACATGAGGGTCTTGTAAAATTAGGATTAGAGGAAAGTGTGTGGGGTAAGAATAGAAGAAAAGGCTTGCACAAGATAGGTTAGCATGGAGGATTGCATCAAACCAGTCTTAGGACTTAATACCACATCAACATTAGAATCTTCTAAGTCAATTGCTACAATGATGAGTTTAGAGCTTTGTATTTGTTTTAAAAGTATGCCAACAGAAGAAACAAAATTCAAATTGCCTAATGAAATATATTGGTGATTTCCACTATATAAGGCGGTGTAATGGGAGTTGCAGCAACAGTAAATGTGACATAAAATTCTGAGTTAGCTGAATATCACAGTAAACGTCGGGTATCTTTCTAAATCTCCTCCCCTCAGAAATGTATAGTTTTTGTGGAGACAAATGTCATGTAGAAAATAGTAACAAAGAAAGAGATTAAGATGTATCAATAAACTACTTTAATAAATTCATCTGTTGTAAAAATTGACTTAAAACAAAGAAGAAGAATATTTGCAATCTTTTAAAATGAAAATAAAGCAACCTATCTTTAGTAAACTAGTTCAACCTTAGAAAACTTTTCATATTTACTTTATGCAAACTTCTATGCAAGGAATACCCTAAGATGTAAGGAAAATAAATGTGATTAGTTAAAAAGGGATTATACTGTAAGTTATGTGAATACCCCCATTAAAGTTATATCCTTATTTAAAGAACAAAATTTCCAGTCCCCAGAGATTTGTTAAAAAGGGTTTCTACTGTATATACAAATAGTATCAGCACTTATGTTTGTAAAGTCCATGTCAATATAATGTATGACTAAACAGGATTTTTAGCAATAAAACAATGAAATTAATGATATAATTTGAATACATACAATCATATTTTGAGTTATTTAGAACTGCAGTATATATTTTCAAAGAAATTTATTCAAAAAATATTCTGGGTCTATCAAATATTAAATTATTTATTGTATGGGTGAATGTATTTTGATGTCAACTGTTTGATGTAATGGTTCTTTCCCATGCGGACTTTCTATGCTGAATGTAGCACCACTTGAGTATATTTTTCTGTAATTAATTTCACATTGTTTATATAATGGCTATTTAAAGGATTACAGCATCAGAAACCATTTGGTGTTACCATGTAACATTTAATAGACATGGCTAAATATTATGATTTGTTCTCTTATTTCTGCAAGATCAAACACAATGACTGAAGAAAGTGCCAAGTAATTCTTCATAGTTATAGAATGTGCTATTGAGTGATGACCTAATGCAGGGGTTCCCAACATTCTTGTACCCTAGAACTCTATTTAAAATATCAGTAGGGTGGCCAGCACCCTTTTTCTTCCTGAGGATAATAATACTTGGATACGGGTAATAAATAATCCAGGCAATCAATAAAACCATGTGCTTTAAGTTACTAAATCATGTCTACTGTGTGGCAAGCAATCCATTTTATTTATATCTAGCACATTATTATGAGACAATAGATACCATAGTCATAATCTTGCAGGTCAGTGTAATTCAAAGTTCTGCATAATTATATTTTATTAATGAGGTGGATATTAATGAGGACTGCCTAAATAATGTGTGTCTGCAGAGTGAGATTAATTTTTGAGGGATAGTCTGTTCATTTCATAATAGTGAAAATTATAAACTGAAGGTAGGAAGTAGTGACGGGAACAAATTTAAATTTATGTGGGACCCATTAAACAGTATAATTGGCCAAAGAGAGTTTATGTAGCAGAGATGGGAACGGAAATAATGAGGAATTAGATGATATGATACATTCATATTATGAATAAAATTTTATGGCCTACTTCAAACTTTCTTTTATTATAATTTTAAAAAATTTCAGTACACATTTGTACATTATTCAGGTTTTTATCCTAATTGCCGCCATATCACTATAATCTATACCAATAAATAAAATTGGAGTGTCTGTCTATCTATTTAACTGTCTGTCCATATGTTTATCTCAAATAGGCTCCGAAATGGCTCAAGGATTTCAATGAAAATTTGAGGGTTTAAAAATAGGAGATTTAACTTAAATATTCATGCATATTTAATTTTGGTATATTGCAGGATATGAGTCAGGAAATGACATTGTCATGTTAATTAAAACAATTAATAGGGAAAGGACAGAGAGATAGAAAGTAGGTGACTTGCCTGAGGTTCATAGATGGTGACACCTTGCCAGGTTTAGAGTACTTGAATTTTCGGAGGCACCACCCCCTTAATCAGAAAGTTTTGAAAAATTGGGAGGTAGGGCTTTGAGGGGGTCAGTGTGAAGCACAGGATGAAGATGTTGGTGTTGTGGCTAAGGGCATGGGTGGCTATGGGGAATTGTGTTTTGTGGAGTTTCACTGTACTGCGGTGGTGGCAATCTGTTCGGGGAGGGGTCTCTTTGTCTGGCCAATGAAGAAGGCTATAGCTATAGATAGTTACCTTCACCTTGCCCTCACCCCCTCTCCCAAAGCACTCATAACAGCACGAGCTCATTGGAATTTGTATATGTGATAAAACCTTGATGTGTGTATAGTGGGTACATGTATGTTGTGTATGCCTTGATGTGTGTATACCTTGGTATTAGTGTATGTGGTGTCTGTAGTGAGGGGTGGTTGTATGTATGTGTGTGTGTGTGTGTTAGTATTTAAATATTGATGCCTTTGAGGATGGATGTGTTTGAATGTGTGTCAATATGGGGGTGATTGTATGCATCTTTCCAGCTCCCATCAAGTCCTTGCCTCTTCCCAGACCCTCATAGAGAGAGAAAGTTGATGACCTGGTGGGGTCAATTGTTTAAGAACTAAGCTAGCAGCGCAGCAAATTTTGTCTGCTCAGGCATTAGCAAGCCAATCACTGGAAATGTCGTCCTAACTTTCTGATGGTAAAAATTGAAGAACTTCAAACCCTACATGGTGCCTGCCATCTGTGAACCTTAGGTAAGTCACCAACTTTTTATCTTTCTTTCCTGTCCTTAATATATGTATATGTAAAACTATTAATAACTTATTTCCATTTCAGATTTTATCAGACATTTTCATGAATTATTTTGGAATGTAAATAAAGGTTTTCCAGCTTAATAAAAGTTGGGACAGCAGGCAAATACTTGTACAAAAATGTTCATGAACTAGCACAATATTTTCATTTACATGTGAAGGCTAGGTAAGCATAGTTAGAAATATATTTATCTTATAACAATTGCAATTCTAACAATTTTGTGTATTCACTTCAATTTCTGATGGCAAATTAATAAATGTGAAAATATCCACATTTAAAATATGTAACAGATAATTCCAAATGACCCATTCACTTTAAACAAATTGAAAAACAGAAAATAAAATAAATGAAGTTTTTTTTATGATTTAGTAATTTTATTGGGAAGTCACATGAATGTTACTGAAAACGTGCATTTCAGGTTAGTCTTCTGCTTTCTGGCATTATCAAATAACCTACCTTCTTAAATAAGTGAAATCAATACATTATAATCCTTTTTTTGGTCATGCTGAATATATATTAAGGGAAAAAGAACAAGCACACACAAGGCAGGCTGAGACAGATGAGGTAGAGCAGATACCTTCAAATATCTTATCAATACCATTTAAGTCCGATACTGCATCGTCTTGCTGCTCAGATGGCGGAAGTGGATCATTGTCGCCATAGGTGCTGTCTCGGAAAGAGCTGCAAGAAGAAAGCAGACTACGCAAGGTCAGACATTCTGTAACGTAACATAACATCAAGATCCTACAGTAATCTTAAAATTTTCATGAGAACTATTATTGTTTCATATTTTACACATCCATAATGGATTAAGCATGTTATATCAAAACAAATTATTGTTAAATGATAACATTATTCATCTCATCATGCAGAGCCACAGATTACAGACAAGAGGAAATTTTCAATTCAATAAACGATTGTTAATAAAAGGAATTAGAAAATTGCTAACCATTTTTGTCCTAAAATTGATGCTGGCTAGGGACAGAAAGTACTGTCTCATTTACAAATGATGTATGATAATTTACCTTATAGATGTGTAAGTGTATGTAAAAAAAATTACACACTTCCAAAACAGTTTCTTAATAAATATGACAGTTACCTGGTGCGCTTGGGAGGAGCAGGAGCTTGTTTGCCCTTACGATTCGTTGGCCGACGTAGCTGAACCAGGTTACCCTTACTTGCCGAATGAGGAGGGCCACTGGAGAAAGTGCTCAACTTGCTAACTGCACCATCTGGGGAGAAAAAAGCAGTTCACATAAGTGTGTGCGCAAGCTTCTTTTAAATTTAAACTTATACGATTTTGAAAATATACAATATTACTAATAGAAATAAAAATTATTAGAGGAATAGAAAATAGAGAAAAACTAAGACAGAACAGTAATACATTCATGACTATCTGGTAGCATTCTCGAAATAATAAAGTTTCAGACTAAAAACTTGAAACAATTAAAAATCATTTCACACATTATGTTAGAGAAACTAACAAAAAGTGTAAGCTGTATAAATCCTCATTTTATAAGGTAGAAATGTTAATATATTTGCATATTTAAGTGGCTTTAGAGATTTAAGTACAGAATATTGTTGTAATTTACATGGGATATCACATGATCATCAATGAAAGATTTTTTTTTATTCAATTATTCATTACAGATAAAATTAACAATCTGATCATGTACTAAATTGATGGAATAGGATGACCTACAAATAACAGTATTGCCATGGACATCTGAATGACCCTACCCTATGCTAACCTACTCAATAGAAACAAAGAGGATGATTTCTATGCTTGTCTTCCTTTAAAAATATTTGCCCGACTCAGGTTCACTTGTGTTTTCATTCTTTCATCATAGCAATGAGAATCTCTGTTCCAATTCCTCGATAACTTCAATAATAATTAGCTGGGATATTCCAACAACAACTTAACTTTTCTGAATACAAAACTATGGTCCTCTCTCACAATAAAATATTATATTGTTGCATAAGCTCCTTCCTTATTCCATGGCTCTACAGCCCATTGAGGGCCCAGGCCTACCGAGTCGACTGCGGACTGTCATCTTGCATGAAACATTCCGAACTTGGAGTGACACGTGGTCAGCGTACCGATCCCCCAACAGTCTTAATCCCAGTCTTCGCGACCATGTTGCATAAACTCTCATAATGATCTTGTTAAATAGAACTCTTTTCAGAGTAATTAATACAACAATAGTAATTGTTACAATCTCCAGATGATTCTGATAAATTTTGACAATTTATGTCATATACATCCTTAAGGCCTCTGCCCACTAGACTGTACCACACTAGGACTGTGCCAGGAATGAAAATAACCACTCGTTACTACTTTGCCCACTGCAATGGATCAACACCATTCTATATCTGTATACAATGTGTAAGACTGTACCATATATCCGTTTAGTGGCCATTTGGCTCTGGTTGCTATATCATCATATTTTGCAAATAATTGTTTATTTAACCCTTTGTGGTCCATTCTATAGAAAAGTAATCCTTCGTAGAGGATATTGGATTAAGCTTCATATTTAATGTTGTACCAAGATAAGCTTTCACTACAATAAATTAAACTGGTTCCCATGTATTCCACATAGAAGTCCTCTGATGTGTTCTAAATGACAATTTCTCTGTTGTATATCTATTTGTTTCATTTACTGTAAACATTATTAATTAAACCGTAAAAAATATCTTCTTTAATTTTGGATATGATAGTTATAAGTCACAATGTTCAGTTGCAGACAATTTCATTAGTTTAGTATAATGCCGTCTTTGCTGACTTTACATTGCAAAAGAAACTGTAATTATAACAGAACAATCAATGTTCAATAGGGAGACACATGTATCAAACATTTCTGTAAGCTATTAAAGTACAGGTCTTTCCCGGTGAATGGCATGTATAAATTCCTCTCAGGTTTCCAACCGGGTCAAAGATTTTAACAGTGATGTTTCGATGGCTTGCTCTATTATCTTCAGACTGAAGTGTCAAATTCAGTAAGTGTAAGCATTTATATAGTCTGAGGAAAGTCTGTGCAAGCACAGACCGCCTGTGATTGGCTAGATGTTGACGCGGGAGCGAGGGCATCTCCCATTGGTCCACTTGCTTATTCATGCCCTAATATCCTGTGGCAGCGGACATGCGGCCCGTCTCCATTGCATCTGGGGTTCCGCGACTCAGCCCCACGTTCCTCCTGAGAGGAAGCTACTGAGAAAATTTTGTAATACTTTGAGGAAATAGCTAATATAAGGAAATTCCTGTCCCGCCGGGAGGCGGTTTCAGAACAGGTAGCAACACAGTCTGCCGCCTGCAGAAATCTGTTTGGAAATGTCCTATGCCATGCACAGATCGTATTGACACCTGCAAAATATTCTCGTTAGCAGATAGTTGACGGGCCTGGCCTGGAACGGTGTGGACCTGGCCAGTGATGGTACAGTCTAATGGGCGTTAGGTTACACTAATTTATACAAATAATATTTGTTTGCATGTGTCAATATGATTATGGTCCTAGTATGATATGTTCTAATGGACAGAGGCCTTAACCAGTAAAAGTACAAAACATAAGTTTGTAAAGTTCGATTTTGTACTTCGTTGACATTTTTGCTGTTTATTACATCAGCAACTACAGGTTGAATACTATAATAATATACAACTAATTACAAATCCAATGTGATATAAACTATCAAAAAGTTCCAGAATGATGAATTAGTAACTCAAGTGGGATTATATGGTCACTTAATTAATCAATGATCGGGCAAGTACATAGCTACCCACTTTTTCATTTCCATTGTATATCTCTACAAGAAAAATGCATTTATATAGTGTATAGAATGTAATAACAGCAATCAAAATTAAGAAAATAAATACAATACCAACCTGAAACCACTCCAGTCACTGCCATCTGCTCAGACATAACAACTAGACCATGAATGTTGCCAGTGCTACCTGCATGGGGTTTTTTGTAGCCCAAAGAAGGAGTTCCTCCTCCTTGAAGTTGTTTTTCAACTTCTAAAAAGAAATATATTTTAATAAATTAATAGAATTATAAACATAAGACAAGCCTACAATTTATTTTATTTTAGAACTGATTTTACCTATATTCAGAACACTAAGGTAAATATAACATCAGTTTTAAAATAATTTTTATTATTCAAATGTTCATCTTTTAATGTAATTTGTATAAAAAGAAAAGTGCCAATATGATAAAAAAGTAAAATGACAGAATATAGTAAGTAACAAGCACCAGTTAGTCCAGTCTAGTAAGTTCCACAAAAAAATATACATGGAATATGCATTGCCTATCTGGGAATTGAAATGACGCTCCAAGTAAAGTTGAGGCTAGTTTGCAAGTTATTGCTGTGAAGGATAGATTGTAGTGAGATTTCAGTCTATGTAAGAGTTGTTATATAGTAACCTAACAACATGTGCTGTGTTGTCGAGCAGAAATAAAATGAGTTCAAGAATAAGAATCTATGTAAATCATTATAATGTTTCTTTACATATATACGGAGAATACACACTGAAAGGAAATAGAAAAAAGGTTTGTGACTTAGTAAAACGAACTTATCTTGCATACTTTGGTGTTAGGCTTAGTGATCAGGATAAATCCTGAGCACTGTATGTGGTCTGTAAAACATGTACAGAAAAGAAAAAGTCTGAAATTTGGCTTACCAATGGTTTGGAGGGAGCCCAGAAACCACTTTGATGACTGTTATTTTCGTCTAGTAAATATTTCCGGAATCAATTGAAATAAGCATAGCAAGTGGACTTATCCTGATTTAGTCTCTGCAGGACGCCTGGTTCCTCACTCAGAGTAAGTGCCCATCCCACAGTTTAAGCAACTACCAGAGCTCTGTGACAATAAGTATTGTCCAACTGATCACCTTTTTGATACTAAGGTGACAGTGACTATGAGGGATGTCATCAATTCATCCTCAATGTTTCAACCAGGATAAGTAAAATGAATTCACCAGAGATCTCAACCTGTCAAAGAAAGCTTCTGAATTACTGGCTTCTAGGCTGAATGAAAAAAAAAATACAAGGAACCAAAATTACCTTTTACTGAACACAATCTGCTAACCTTCTTTTGTCTCTAGAAAACAATCTTGTATTCTGTTGGGATATTGGAAAACTTTTAGAAAATAAGGATCTTCCTGAAAATTTTACAGATGATTGGCACCTATTTATTTTAAACTCAAATCGAAGTTTGAGATGTGTCCTTCTAACAAGGGGAAAAATTAAGGCTCAATATAGTGAAAGACCGATTGCCATAACAGGAGACACAAAACCAAAGCTGACAACAAACATTCAAGTTCATATGCCCATAATTACTGCAGAGGAAGACGTTACTGAGAAAATCTACGAAGAAATGGAAGGAATAGTGAGGTACATTCAGAAAATGAAAATTTTATGATAATGAGTGATTGGAACACAGTAATAGGAAAGGGAAGAGAAAGTTACGTAGTTGAGGACTACAGACTTGGTGAAAGGAATCAGGATAGTAGAATTTTGCATTGATCACAGATTAGTAGTAACAAATACCTGGTTCAAGAATCATGAAAGAAGACTCTACAGATGGAATAAGGTGGGAAATACAGGCAGGTACAAATTGGACTATATAATGGTAAGACAAAGATATAGGAATCAGGTGCTGGACTGCAAAAGAGCAGATGTGAACTCCGACCATAATCTGTTGACTATGAAATGCAGGCTGAAAATGAAGAAAATTACAACGCCTGAAACAATAAGAGGTGCTTCAGAGTTTCAAGGAAGAAATCAAGAGTAGATTAATGGAGAATGAAACAATATAAAAGAGAAATGGACACTCTTGAAAAAAGAATGACTAGAGCAGCCAACAAAAAAATAGGAAGCATAGCTCAGACCAATAGGAAAGCTTGGATAACACAAGAAATAATAAAAATTATTCATGAAAGGTGTAAATATAAAAACACAAGATATGAATAATGCTAAAGAGCAGTACACTTGAAGAATGAGATACATAGGAAGTGCAAAGCAGCCAAAGAGGCTTGGCTTTAAGGGAAATGGAAAGCAGTTGAAGAAAAAATTAGCAAGAACATCAGGAGCAGGTGGGAATATAAAAAGCTAATTCTTGGATAAAGAAGAAAAAGCAAAAAGAGAGAAAGAATATCTAGAAGAGCTGTATCACATTGGAAATCTAGATCAGTTAGTAATAAAATAAGTAGAGGATGTGGATGATGAAGAGTTGGGAGACAAAATTTTAAGGTCGGAGTTTGACAGGACGCTGACACATCTGAGCAATAATAAAGTGCCAAAAACTGATAACACTCCAGCGGTGTTGATAAGAGCATCCGACAAAGAAGCAATATCATGGCTGGTTGGGAGGGTTTGCAAAATCTACAATACAAGATTTTAGTAAAAACATAATTTTACCCATACCAAAGAAGACTGGAGCTGATAGATGTGAACAGAACAATTAGTTTAGTATCTCATGCATGTAAAATATTAGCAAAAATAGTATATAGGAGGAAGGAAAGTCAAATAGATTTAGAAGAAGATCAATTCAGTTTTAGGAAGACAAGAGAAGCAATATTGACTTTGCAACTAATTTTAGAAGACAGGATAAGAAAAAACTGGCCTACATTTATGGCATTTGTAACATAGAAAAAGCTTTTGATAATGTGGACTGGAGCACACTATTAAGGATTTTGAAGAGCACTGGAATAAAATATCAAGAAAGGAGGCTTATACATAACCTCTACTGAAGAGAGGAATAAGGAAAAGGAATCATACAACAAGGGAAGAAATAAAAACCCTATGGTTTGCCAATTATATTGTGGTATTAAGGGATTCAGAAGAAGGCCTGGAAATCATAATAAATGACATGAACGTGGTCCAGGAAAAAGAGTTCAATATTAGGATTAATAGAGGGAAAACCCTTAGTTAGATGAGAGAAAAATCATCCTTCATATAAAGCTAGGCCTAATGAAGTTTGTAAATACACTTGATATGACTGGACCATGCTTTGAATGTATACAGATAGAAGTGCCTCACTTGAGATCAGGAAAAATTAAAGCAGGAATAAGACATTCATTAAGCATCCTACCTTTGAGAATTTCATGAAATAGGTTGAGCCAGAAGTTTGGACTTAATTTGTTGCTGTTCAAAATTTTCTGGGGAATTGAAAAGCAGTATGTAGACCTGGTGAACAAGATGCCTAACAGTTTCAGATCTCTTGTGTGTTGCTTAGGATTGAGGTGCACTATTTGAACAGCCAGAAAATGTAGACGAAACCAGTGTGGAACAAGGCTAAAGATTTAACCAGGATATTACTACTATGGAGGACTGATATCAAGGTAGACAGGCTGCACACTTGATGGCAATTACTGTTAGAGTTTAAAAAGGTACTGTTCTACTAAGCATTTGAGAAAAGAAAGTTTTTAAGTGTTTAGCAACTAACCATTTTGGATTCAGGGTATCAAATTCAGATAAAAACAGTTCCAAATACTCTAGCATTGAAACCATGGTTGTTCAGCGTAACAGATTAATTACAAGTATTTGAGAGTTATTGTCAGGTTATATTTATAAACAATTGAAATAAAGTATGTGTTACTACTTTAATTGTTTTGCTATACCGATTCAAATAATGTGAGTCGATTCCCAAACGATACAAGATCAGTCAATCCCTTATATACCTGATGCCACGGTAACCTACATACGATATACACAGACAGATCTCATAACAGTTCGGGAATCGACACAGATTAGTATGATCCCAGACTACAACTCATGGTTGAAACTGGTATCGATAACTGACGTCTCCCTATTGTGTGTGAACTTCAAATTGATTCAGGAAACCAAATATTTAGATGAAGAATTTTTATATTGATTTAATTATGTAAATTATTAATCTTAAATTTTAAAATCCTTTATTTTTAAAGTTAGTACTTAATTAATTTTACTGAATAAGGTATTACTTTTTTATGTCATTTGATTGTACTATTAACAAATAATAAATTGAGTGCATGAAAAGTAAATAATGAAAATAGTGAATTTGGTATTGTAAAAACAAAGGACCACAGCATCACAATTTTGTGAAATTAGGTTTCTCCTGCGAAATTTGAATATGCACATCTGATTGGCTCCTGAAATTTAAAATTCTTATAGAAACTGAACATTTTAAAGTTTTGAGTGAGATTATATGATGCACATTCCACACAAGTTAGAGTGAGTGGCTAATACATAGTAAACGCTATATATAACAAGTTCAGATAGTATTTAAAAAAATAGTGTGCAAATAAAAGTGTAAGTATAAATAATGTACACTGCGAAAGCCAGAGTACTATCCTACAAAATAGTTTGTAATTCAGAGGCCAATGCTGTCTGTAAGCTGGCACATGGGTACATCTTGTTTAGTTACCTCCCCTCCCCCAATCTACAAACATTCAGATGCCACTACAGTGTGTTGTAAGAACATTAAAATTTTATTAGATTTAATCTTCAAATTTAACTATCAACAATTTAATATTCTTTATTACCAAATATTTTATGAAATTGAGTTTTATTGAAACTAGAATTAAATTTCATTGTGATTTTTTGAAAACTTTCATAGATTCAACATTAGGATTGATTACTGAGGTCACTTAAAATTCTAATTTGTTCCTTGCAAATATTTTTTTTGAAATAAATTTAATTTCAAAAGACAGAATAATTTAATTAAATAGGTTTGAATACTTATAAACAATTATATTCTAGTTTGGTATATTTTGGATATATCTTGTTGATCCTAGCTAGATCTGTTCCTAAATTAAAATTAATTAATCTAAGTTTTTTGAATGATAAGTTTTCTTTATATTTAATATTCTTTGGTTTAGATAGTTTCAGTTAAGTTGTTTATTTTGATTCATTGAATATTATTTAATTTTTTCTAAATCTTTTAGTATCACCCTAAATACTAGTGTTGTAATTAATATTTAGAATTTGTTGATTAATTCAAAATTTCATACAATTTTGTGTGAATTATAATTGTATGTTGATTATGTGTGGTCTGTGTATAGAATAATGGAGGCTTGTTTTTCACAATAAATATTATAAAGTTTAAGTTACATTCGGCTTATTATTCTTTTACATTGAGGTACACCTGTACCATGAATTATAAATTTGCTCTACCAGATAAATATTATAGAAAGTGACAGGTAAGTATGTTCACCTAATCAAGAAAAAGCGAGTGAAGCTATACATTACAATATGTAGCAAGTATGTGACATAGTGAAACTGATTTGGACGTGTCAAAGCTTTCTAGCCTGTCAACACCAACTGTTGATTTAAAGTTAGTCGATCACTATAATAGTTATTAATGTTTGTACGTTTAATATAAGTTTAACTTATATTAACCAGTCACTCTCTATACCTCTTTCCTGTCCAAGCAAGTATTATAAATAATATTTTGCAAGTTATAAATAGATATAACCAGCAAAAGAGATGTACCAAAATTAAAACCTTTTGAGTTCACAAATGTAAAAGCTTTCAGTTTCAAAATTATAATAGGTCCAAGTTTTCCAGAACAGTGGATTGAATGTAATGAAAATACTTTTAGACATGCCTTCAGTTATGCTAGATTCCTGGAACATGTTTTCTAATGCATGGTGAATTTCTTGAAATGTAGGTCTATCTCCAGCATTCCACTGCCAGCACTGCCGCATTAATTCATAAATTTTTGGTGGACATCCTGGAGGACACTCCATTCTGAAAAAATGTCAATAAAAACTAATATTTCTTTGAAACACTCAGAAATATTATATGAGACACGTACATCAATAGAAATAGAAAATTTTACTTGCCTGTATCCTTTCTCGAGCATGTGGTATACATCTGTAAGATCTACACCAGGGTAAGGAGACATTCCATATGTTGCTATCTCCCACAGAAGAATACCAAATGCCCAGACATCAGACTGGAAATTGATCATACAAAACAAATTCATAAGGTTTTCTGAACAAACAGAATCTTTTTATTCCCATTCATTTAAGAACGAATATTGCTTACACATGGTGACTCCATGGTCATGGGACAAACTTAGATGAGTGCTACAGCCCCAATCTATCTACAAAACTGTCCCACCACAGAATCACCCTGTATGATATAAGCAATGTACGTTCATTAATGAACGGGTGGTGGAATAGCAAGAATACAATTCCTTTTTTAGCCTCATTTATCTCATTATTAGATTTTAAACCATTGTCATGCTTCAGATATTATTTTCAATAATTATCACCAATATTTAAATTTTATGTAGAAATGCTTCTCGGGTTTTCACCCAGGTAATATCAAAGAATAGCAATGTTTTCACTCTCATCATCCAGGCAGACTGGAAGACAATGGGTGGAAACCCAAGAAGCATTTCTACAGTAAATACACTGGGAAAGCCTTCGATCTTTAGTATTTAAATTTTACTTACAAAATAGAACTTAAACACTATAATTTTTCTCCATGTTACGTACGTTAACAATTTTAAATAACAAAATTATTACCAATTGGTACCAAAACATATTCTGGAAGAGTTATAATTACATTTCTAAAAGAAAGGTATTGTCTATAATCTGGTCGATAAGTCTGTCAAATTGTCACAACATAAATTCCACACTAAATATTTAAATATACTTTTACTAAAGTCCTGCCCAATTAATTTAATTAATATACATGTGAAAAATAGGTTGAATTAAATAAAGTATTCTAACAACAATTTATCTGTTGATAAATTAATAGAAGAGAAACAAATTTCATAATTTTACCTTATATTGCTAACATACAATATAAATTAATTGACTTGATTAATAATTATCATGTAGGTGTTGTTTTTATGTCAATAAATAATTTAAATGTCATAATAAATATCAAAGACAAAATTAACTTTCTGGAAAAAACATTGTTATCTACAAAATTACTTGTTTTTATTGTAATGCACAGTATATTGGATAAACGAAAAAGAGAATTAAAACTTGCAAATAGAAAATAAAAACAATGTAAAATTAGATATTCAAAAGTACACAGATGTGTCCAAACACATCTTGCATATCAGGTGCAACCCAAATGCACTAAATGTAAAAAATGATACAAGCAATTTACATAAGCTATACAATTCTCTCTGTTATATTATTTTAATCTTGGTATATGTTCATTTTTCCTTTGTCAAAATTTAAAAGTGTAAAGCATTCACTCATTGTTATATTTTCACCATAAATAGTCCCTGACATCAATTTAATTAAATTAATGAAATTATTTTATCCATTTATAAGCCTGTTATTTATTTTACTTTATTGAAAATTATACTTTATATTTTAACAAAATTTTTATGTTTTCAAATTTAATATTGATTTCATAATTTTTGTGTTTATTTACCTGAAAAAGTTCACAAAGATGGACCAAACATTGTATTTATAATAACCAATTGTTAATTAAATTTGTTTTCAGATATATTTGGCCACAATTATATTTATATTTTAATTAATCTTAGAAAATAATTTTTGAATACATGATATACTCATGAAAATGTTAATATACAGCATGGATTATAAAGATATTCTTTAAATTTTGATGCCACTGCACTTAATAACTAATTTCTTAATTCCTCTATTCTTATATTGCATTTAACAAAAATTTAGGCAATCTACAGGGTCAGAGGAAGGTTGCAAAGCTGCATTAAGTAACTCTATTTTAGAAGAAAAATTATTAATATCCAGGTGAATTGATGCTAATTGTGTAATTCATGGACAAAAGAAAGGGATTTTTTCATTGCACTGAAATAAAATGATATAAGAAGAGTTAAAGCTCCAGTTCACCATTATAATAAACAACATAAAATTGTTTCAAAATATTATAATTTGGTACTTTCAATATTTAGAGATGGCAATACATATAACTCATTAAGCGCACACAAAAATTTTAAATTACTGGTTTATTTTTTCTGTTGGCATTGAGACCATACCTTGGTTGAAAATTTATTATATGCTAATCCTTCAGGGGCAGTCCACTTGATAGGAAATTTAGCTCCAGCATGAGCAGTGTAAGTATCATCTCTCATGAGTCGAGCCAGACCAAAATCCGCAACTTTTACCAGATGATTTTCACCAACTAAACAGTTTCTTGCAGCTAAGTCCCTGTAAACAATTACATTCATGATATAATACATTGCTTTAGCAGTATCACGCTACCCACATTTAGAGAGAACTGGCAGGGTGCCCAGCAATTCTCTGGAATTCATTTATACTAGCCTGCTAATGTCGGTAACCTTTGACCACAAAAATATTTGTACTACTCAAATTTCAGCAAGTTGTGCATATTTTATCCCTGACCCTATGGGTTGTAGGTGGTACTCGTGCCTTATATCTACAGTATTGTTTCACTTATTGAGTAACAAGCATTCAAAATTTGATCACAATAGCACAAAACATTTAACAACGTACACAGAACTTTTGCCCCACTCCAATAAAATTAATTAGCTGATATAAATAGTTATTCAATGCAATTATCTCATTTTAAAAATGTCAACAGCCTCCATCCTACTCTCTCATGCTGAAAGAGGTTGAAATTATACACAAGTAGTGTTGTGGGTAACACTATCAAAGTAATTGACCCCAAGAAATAGCAACTAAAATATCAGTCTTTATTGTATATTAAAAGATTTCTGCCAATTCTGTCCCTTCCAAATTTCAGGTAGTAACTGTGTCTTATCACCAGTGTTTGCTTTTGTGACGTAAAGAGCATGCAAACAAAATTTTATCAAAATTGTTCCATCCCTTGTGGTTTGGAAATCAACAGCTATGTTTCCTTGTAGATGAATATGCCAGGTTAATGGTAAGTTTCTGTGGACTTTATATGACATAACTTTTTGCCTTCACAAATATAGTTTTGTAAGTGGGTTGTAAAATTTGGTTTCTTGCTTGAGTAATTTATGTATAAACAGTATTTAGCTTGAAAAATAGTGTTATATGCGAGAGGTGACCTTCAGTTGTTAATGGTTAAAATAGTATGTACGTAGCATTTTGGGTTATATTTAACTCATTGAAGAACATAGTTTTGCAGGATGGTTCTTAGGAATGTGCATAATTTTAACAATAAGAACTTAAGTATGAAAAAATTCAGTGAAATGGGGAAATTATATGCTGATGTACTCAGGTGATTGCAATAATTACAGATATGTTAATACTTGTATATACAGATTTTAGATACATCGTTGAAATGTTATGAAATAACGGAAATTGGTATGATTAGGTGGTTCATTATTTTCATGTTCTGTTTGAAACTGGAATACATAAAAATGGATGGAGACCTTGGGTTTATTTCCATAATTTGATGTATGAAATATGACACATCTTATCATTAAATATCTTACATATATAAAACATATGATCTTTAGTATTCGGATAGAAATTCTGGGATGTTGAAAGGTAACTCTGGGGAAAACGAAGACAAACACAAGTCGTAAAGCTTGGGGTCTGACAGGTGACTTCCGGAGTCTTGGCCTGTTGTCTGGAAAGACTTTGAGACTCAGCAAAAAATAAAACAGGTCAAGAAGGGAAGTGATTCCAAGCACATTGGTCAAATGTAAACAAATAATACAATACATGTGTTTATTTATCTGTCATGGCATTAGCAAAGAGAAATGATGTCGTGGATTATAATCGTTTTGTGTGGTCGTACATTAGATCTCATTACTGATCTCAAATTTTCACATTATTTCAGTAATTAAAAGATGATTGTGACCTTTCATACAGTGAATAAACTGTATATTAATTATGATAATAGAGGGTAATTTCAATAACTATATTAGCTTTTGCACACCATATAAGCCAATAAGGTGTGTGGTTAAGTATTATATGTTATTGATTTATTATTCACAAATGCATGGTAGCATATTTTTCTAGTGTTTTTGGAAATCATCGCCATACAGACCTCAATTGGAGCCAAGTGAAATTTTTCAACAACTTTAACATTTGGGAAACGAGGCAGCTTCACAGACAAATGTATTTTTCGTGATGACCAAGCAGTTTTTCACTGTTCGCCAGGCAAAATTACTGCAGCAAAGACTTTCAATTCTAACTACTGGGCCTCCTGTGTTTCAGCAAGTCAGGTGTTTGCCTCCAGACCATCTTCATTAGGCATTAATCACATGATTAATCAAGGCATATGTTGACCATCTTCATTAGGCATTAATCACATGATTAATCAAGGCATATGTTGACCATCATAAAGTCCCTGGGCCGGCCCCTTACATATCCATAGGAAGAATGGTTCTTGGAGCATTAGCTGTGGATTACCACAGATTGAATACTGTAGCCACACCAGATCGATATCTGTTGCCTCTTAATCGTGAATGAATCAACTAACAGCATGAGTGTACAATCTTCTCGACTATTGATCTCGTCAGGGTATATCACCATCTATGGCTGAAGAGGATATCAAAAAGATCACTGTTATAATATCATTTGGTCTTTTTAAATTTCCTGTCATGAGCAACAGCAAACTTATGAATAAAGACACTCAAAAGGTTTCCAGGCATTTCCGATACATTGATTCAACACTTCATGATTTTCAGTTAACCATAGCCTATATTCATGACATTTTAGTTGTGTTGAAGGATGAGAGAGTCATTTACATGAAGTTTTGGCATTTAGAAGATTGATAAAATCTGTCCAAATGAGCATTTGGTTTCACTATTGTTCAATTCTTGGTCTATGAAGTGCATTCTACCGTAATTAAACGGTTGTCTTCCAAGGTTCAACAATTGAGAATTTTTCAAAACCTAAAAAAAGTGGCCAACTTAAGGAAATAAGAATACTAAATTTATATAGAAGTTTAAATAATGCAGCAAATACTTAATACCCACTCACAGATATTTTGTCGGGGTAAAAAGAGAAAGATACTACACTTATTAATTGGACTAAAGAACTAAATTCAGCTTTTGTTACATCTAAAATGATCAGCAAAGCAATACTTTTTAATAATCCAATTCCTATCACGTCTTTGAGCCTAAATTTAAACACACATAATTATGGGATAGAAGGAGTTTTGCAGGAGCTCTATGGAAATGCCTGGAAACCTTTGAGCGTCTTTATTCATAAGTTTGCTGTTGCTCAATGATCATAACTACAAGCTACACATTCATAGGTTAAATACTTTCGCGGATCTTTGGAAGGTCAACAATTCACTATTATGACTGATCACAATACCAACAATAATGTTATCGCTGACATAGTGTCACGTGTTAACAATCTTCAGTTCCTGCCTAACGTCAGTTCTGGACAAACTGCCACTATTCAGAGCAGCGCCTCTAACCTAAGAGACTGTGTGAGGGACTACTTCCTTACGTTTTAAAATCTTAATCTTTAGTAGGCTCTAGCAACAAGATTTGGTGTGATACATCCACAGGTCAAATTCACCTGTTTGTTCTACAAACTTTATGTAGAAAAATATTTGATTCCATTCATCAACTAATGCATTCAAGCACTAGGGCTACAAATAAAATGATACAAAGTAAGTTTGTGTGGCCCAGTTTAACAAAGGATATTTCAGAAAGGGTTCGTACATGTGAACCTTGTCAGAAGAACATCTGCCCAATGAAAGATTTTCCCATATTCACATTGATATTACTGGTCCTTTCAATCCATTTAAGCACTACTGTTACCTTTGAACAATACGGGACTGCTTTAAGCAGTGGCCAGAAGCTATACCAATGCCAGACACTACAGCAGTCAGTTGATTAAACATTTTGCTATGATGGGTATCATGATTTGGAGCCACTAAGTACATCACGAAAAAGTTAGGAGCATAATTTGAGTGGGTCATTTTTGAAGTGTTAACCAGAGTTGTAGAATGTGGCATAAAATGCACTTCTCCCTACCATCCAGAAGCCAACGGTCTTCTGGAATGATGGCATAGGATACCTAAAGCAGAGTTGGTGTGCCACTTATGTCATGACTCGTTTCATGCACTTTCAATGGTGTTGTTAGGCTCAAGTCTTGACCTCAAAGATAATTCAGACTGTTCTCCTGTAGAATTAGTTTATGGCTCTACTGCCAGGCAAATATTTTTCAGAAAGCAAGGATTTGTTACCAAGCTCCGAGAAGTTAAAAGGACTGTCAAGCCAGTTCGCATAACTCAACATGGCATTAAGTGTTGTTTTATAAACCCTGGATTGGACAATGCAAAATTTGTTTCTGAACAAGAAGATTAAGTTAAGCATTTGTTAGACTCTCCTTTTTCCAGAACATACCATATCATTTAACACTTGTGATTGACATTCAGAGCAGGCATGCAGTGCTTCTAATTTTTTTGCCTCAATTAAACTCTGTACAAACTACATCACTGAATATGTCTACTGGGCCAGGGGTGATGTTGAAGTCTTAAGCTGATGTTTATGACAGCAAACGGGTTTCCATGTAGTAGTAGAGGGGCTTATTATTGTTACCATGACAATTAATTAGATACACTTTTGTCAGTTTGTTGAGATTCTGTAAACATGCCAATCATTCATTAAAATTTTATCAAGTTTATAAATTGATTTCAAGACATTTTATTGTAGCATTCATACTGATAATAAATCTTTATACCATTCTACATTTAGAACTCATAAATCCATAAAGAAACATTTGTGTAATCTTTTACGGAGTCTGGCGGCGACTGTAGGGAAACCACCTCCAGTATTACACAAGATGAGGGCTTCTTGGCTGCAGGTCAATGTGGTGACGAAGTTTTGAAGATGTTATTTAGCCTTAAGTGTCTAATTCTACAAGTATGGTTGCTACGTCAAATTAAGAGGCAATTTTTGAAATTCTATACACCGAGGTATGCAAACTTCAGTAGATGATTGGAGACTAGGCAAAGCAATTGCCATATGACTAATAGTCGTGGTCCTACTATAACATAGTCCGTGTGCAAATCTTCTTCAGAAAACAGCATTTACCTTTGTTGTTAGCATCAGAAAAAGTTTGGTCTCTCAATCTTGGTTTAAAGTGACCTCTTCTGGTGCTTTGTAATTACTGATGTAACTTTGGGATCTGATTTCCTACATACTTAATCTCCTTCAGTCAATAACTGGGTGTACTTGGTTCACCGAACTGCTTAGGTAGTTTCCCAGCTCACAGAACTTATTAATCAAAGACCAGCAATTAAACACAGTGTTCAAAAGCATATCATCATAACTGTCCTACAGTTTATTAATGACCATATTATTTACCATCAGATAAGCAGATGCAAAGCTTGGGCAAGAAGGATGGGACTGTGTATGTGGTGATTACCATCGCCTAAATTCAATTACAATGCCCGACAGGTATCCTCTTGCGCATCTGTCTGACTTCTCCTACACTTTATATGGCTGTATGGTTCTCTCTACTATCAACATTCTCAGGACACATCATCAAGTTCTGATGGCAGAAGATGATACATAGCCAAAACATCATAACTAGGAATTAATACACTTCAAAACAGGCCAAGGTTGGTGGCTACACCTATAGCCTCTGTCAAACAGGCCCAACTTGTGAAGCCATACCCCATTACATGCAGAAATTTTTGTTGTAAATTATGTAATAAAGGAACAATCCTATAGTAAACAATGAATATTTGAATAAAAGAATATAAAAATTAAGTGGATAATTCAATGTAGATGTAAAATAAAAATTTTGAAAATTTCGTTTAAAATGAAGGTAAGTAAATCTGTTTTATTTGAGAATTGTAACTGTAAACACTATTACTAGTCATGAACTATTCTTGGCTATGCCAGTAGTTATGCTGTCATTTAGTATTAATGCAGGGCTTAGCAGACACCAGTGCTGCTACAAAAATCACCTTTAGTCTCCAAATGTTTTATCAATATATAATGAACTCAAAATCACTCATACCTATGAATGAAACTACGGCTCTCTAAGTAGCTCATCCCACTAGCGATTTGAGTGGCAATGTACATCAACACCACTGCAGTAATATGTTCTTTGCTTCCAGTACGTAGATAATCCAAAAGATTTCCTTTGCTCATAAATTCGGTGATGATATAAAATGGCGGTTCCCGTGTACAAACACCTGTAAATGGGATTTACGATAAGGATGATAGGGAGTAAAATTAATATTGATAAATTATGCTAAAAACAATATTTTTAAACATAAATTGTTAAATATTATTTCATTTTACATTTGTTTTTAATAAGCAGATATATTTAATGGCCACTAATGTTTATTATAATTAGAATTATTTATTAAAATGAAATATTTAGATAAATGTACCCCTTTCATAAGTCATATTTACTTTTTTTCCCTACAGTCAGAGAACATCAAACTTAGTGATACACATGCTTTTACTCATTACATACGCAATTTAATTTACTAAGTAAATCAGACAACAGGAAACTGGCTCCAATTAGTTTCATATAGAAGAAAATAAAAATAAAATATGAATGGTGGGATTTATATAGATGAATCAGAGTGCTAAATAAATGGGAAAGTTGTGTGTTCTGAAGAAAAGAATCTAAGATGATTTAGTTGAAATAGAAGAGCTGGGCAGATTTTGAGTGAGCAGGTCAGGCATCAATAATATGTACAGCATAAAAAATATATCAGTGATGGCCAACAGTTGAGTGGAACACAGAAGAAGGGCACAGTTGCCTCCAAAAATTTGAAGGAAATCCCATACCCATAATTATTTTTACCAGCGTTTTACTAGGAAAGAGAGACAGAAAAGCTACTGACTTACCTGAAAATGATAGTTGGTTAAATTTTGCAGGATTTCCTGGTGAATATGTTGTAAAAGTTCTTAGGTCTTCCACCACGTGGTGTTGAACATACACAACATTTTGTCGACATCTTCAAGTGAAGTGGCTGGTCAGGGCGAAGTAACTGCCTTTTTATACATCTGATCTGTGTTGACTACGCTGATTGGAGCCACAATCACAATCTGAGTACTGAGCCCCAAGTTGTCATTTACTGAACATAGGGAGTAGCAGATGATGGGTAAAGGTCGAAACACAGAGACAACGGCTATCAGACAAGCCAGACATAAGACCCACTTCTTCTCAAGTCTCAAACCAATGTAGACAAAACTGAGGCACAGAATAATCTGACTGGTGGGAGTTTCACTGCCGCATAACAAACGTCTGACTGAAGCAGTTAATCGGCAGCTCACACTAGCCTGTTCATCACAGACCAGATGTACAAAAAGGCAGTTACGCCACCTGAGTACTGGACCAGACACTTCACTTGAAGATGTTGAAATGAAATGTTCAACACTAGCATGTTGAAAATACAATAAATTTCCAACATGACGGCAGATGTCAACTTGTGGGGAAGTATAAAAATATGAATTTCCAAGAGCCTCAGATCCATTATGCATATACAAGATGGCAAGACATCCAGCTACTCACTGACAATTCAAATTACAGCACGCTAGCCACAAAAAACTGACGCTAAACAATCTATCTCTCTTTCTCTCAAAGAAAAGTTGCAACACCGGAAAAGTAATAGAAGAGGAAAACAGGACAGAATTTGAAATTAATCTGGTAAATGATGACAGAGAACAGGGAGATGGGTGATGGCCAGCTGACAACTGAGCAATCAAAATTATTGCACAACTAGCTTTTGCTGTTAAACAATAGACTCCACCAAGCCACCAACTTCCTCTCTCAATGAAGGTCAGGGAAGAAGCAAAGAATTGTTAGGGGCTGGGGAGACGCACACATTCAACCACGTATAAGTACATTCACATATTCACACACAAATATACAACCACACATTACCATATACAGACACATGCACATCTTAACACATACATACTAAAAAAGGTATATATGTACATACTATCACACACACATCTATGTCTTAACATGTACATACTAAAATGGGTACACATGTAATTATGCAATTATGGGTGGACAGTTTGCGGGAGGGGTGATCCTGAAACAGGCAACTCCCCTTTAATAGCATAGGAAGGGAATTGAAAAAGGGGGGATGCGGAAGGTAGAGCAAGGTAGCCCAGGGTTAACTAGGGCCCCTGGGCTATGATTTAAGGATCCTACCCGGTGTTTCACATAAAGAGATGCAGGGAAAACCCTAGAAAACCTGCATCAGGTAAGTCGGGCATTGGGTACTATTCTCACGCCCTTCCGAATGACGGGAGACGAGTTTGCTGTGGGGATGCAGCATTCCCTTCTCCATGTCTCCACCAGTTTCAGAAGGCAATTGGCTGACTGATCCAATGGGATCAGCAGACAACTCTTGCCATATTCCCAAGGTCTTTGACCCCAGTACATATACCTCCTAAAATAGGTGAAGGTGTCTCGGCATGTGAGAACTTTTGATAAAAAAATACCCAGAGAGAGTGCGAGGCATCCCCGACATGATCAGGTTAGCCCCACAGTCACTCTGGGCTGAAGCGTCTGCGAGAAACTCCCGCAGCGTCTCTATCATCGTTGGGGGAGGGGAAGGTTACCATCTAGATGATATCGAGTCCCGGACTTAGTCTTGACTGCAAGACATGTTGGAAAGAAAGCTCAGCTTCTGAAGAATTGGGGGGGGGGGGCGGCTTTGAAAGGGTTAGTGTGAGGCACTGGTTGAAAATATTAGTATTGTGACTCCAGGTAAGGGGAGGGATGGGGAATTGGGATTTTAAAATCAGTCACTCGTAATGTTATTTCTTATCTTCTGATGAAGGGGGTGGTCGCCTAAAAAAATTCAAGCATACCCTGCACTTATCACAGTATTTGCCACCTTTACACTTCAGGTAAGCTACAACCTTTCTACCTCTCTTTCATGTATATGTGTATTATAACTATTTATAAATAATTTAGGACATTAAACATTTGAATCACTTTAAAATTTAGATAGAGATGTACAAAATTAATTGTTTGATGAAATAAATACCACATCATTTAAGTCAGTCACCTTTTATGATGGGTGTGTCATTCTTAGGGTTTTTGTGATTTGAAATCACCTGACAAAACAACAACAATTATAGAACCAAGTAGTATTTATTTTATAACTTAATTTTAAATTTAAATGAGGCAGAGCGAAAAACTAACTCTAATATGGAAATAAATCAACATTGTTAAGAAATCTGAAACATTAACAAAAATAAGAGGTACATGTATCCTTCCAATGGCGGTATTTTGGGAAATCTGACATCAGTAACACTACCACAATGACCATGCTCTTAGAAATTTGCACCAGAAAAGAGCAGTGTTGGGCGATGAGGGCAAAAAGCCAACAAACATTAATCAAGGATGATGGGAATTAATGTATCACTTCAGCAGGTTAATAAATAGCATAGGAAGTTTCAATGTGCAGTGTTAACTCTGAGTGTTGCACTTTTCTATGGAATGATGTATGCTGTCATTATGTCAGACACTGTCCCTGCAGTGTATCAAACGCTGGGCGACGAGCTGTAAAACGGTTTTAGAATTTAACATTAGTCTCTCTGCACACTATATAATTCATGACAAGCTGCAGTACAACAGGAGGATGATTATGCAAGTCACACACCAATTTTGCAGCAGCACAAAAAGTTTGTATCTTCATTTTGATTGCATATCATATCCTGCACATATACTGAATTGAGCACTGAATGATTATGTTTTGGGAGGTAAGAAATTCCACAGTAACAATAAGTTGACAGGCACAGTCTACAAATATCCAATCTGAATAATTTTTTTCTAATGGAATCCAGGCATCGGAGAAATGCTGAGGCAGCAGCATTGAATGTAATGGGGACTATGTTTAAAAGTGATAAAATGCATGACATATTTTCTTCATAAAAATTGATTAAGGTTACTTTTTACTGTCTCATATTTACAAATCTAATAATTTAAAAATTGTAATAATTATGAAGGAGTACTAACTATATTATAATTCTGATAATAAAATCAAACAAATCCTTTAACACATACCCAACAACTGAACTAGATTGGGATGTTTCATCTCCTTCATAATTGCAGCTTCTTCTAAGAAATCTTTTAAGGCCATAGTATCTTCCTAAAACATCATAATTTTTTTAATACTAGTAATCTTATAAGGTTAGTTATAATACAGTTTGTATTTATGAATAGATAGTCTAAAATTATGTATTTCTTCTGTTTACAAAAGTTATACTGTTATTCACAGTTAAACATGTAGAAATATATTATTTGCTTTACAGTAATTAAGAAATGCAAAATTATTCTAAAATAAAAGCCATATCCCTTGTTCAAAGGTATATAATCCACACAAGATGCAAATGGTCATGGAATTCATTTTTGAGTGAACTGTGCTGGTGTCCTAATAATTAAACTAGAATGGAAGGTGCTTCACCTCAAACAGAAATGAACATAATTTTCTCTATTTTATAATTTAATATGTTTGTCTTGCTATATCAGTACAGAGTATAATTAATATAATAATTTAAAAAACCAAGGAGGACATGTCATTCACCCAATGGTCATTTCTGTTTAATATATAATGTCACGTTAAAATCATTATTCACAATTGTTAATAGTTCACATTTAACTACAAATTTTCAAATAATAATAATGATGTAAGTTCCATCAAAGAAAGGAGAGGTGGATTTCTGACATACTACTTGTTCTGATAATTATGTTATAGAAGGAAAAGAAAAAAGAAAAATTGGTTTCAGTACATATGAAAACTGTGATTATTAACAAAATGTTATGTTGCAAGCACGGTGATCTGAAGATTAGAAGAGACCTTGCAAACAACACAACCACTCCTATGACTGATGCAAAAGTAATTTTCTGACATTACATTAATAATATTTAACTCCATTAATTCCCTAGGTATCTCAGAAATTTACTAGTACTCGGCAAATAATAAAATAATACATACCTTTAGTGTTTTTACAGCTACAGTAACATTATATCTCTTCCATACTGCTTCATAAACATCACCATATTGTCCTCCTCCCAACTTATGTCTCATTACAATGTCAGTTCTGTTTATTTCCCATTCATCTGGTTCTGGAAAAAATTTACAAATAAGACACCAACAATTGACATGAGGAAGAAACAAAAGTAGAAATAAGTTGTAATAATTATTGTGCACATCAATATATAGTATATACTGCACAAAACATTTTTTTGTAAAAGTTTTATCATATGGCCTAGGGCCACCGGTACACGATGTTTGTAGGATTGCATCATCTTGTGTTATAAACTTGGGAATGTAAAAAAAGACACACACACAATGCAATGAATATAATAAATGCACTGTTATAGCTAATATAATGTGAACATTAAATCATAAAATTAAAAATATATTTCAAAAAGGGAAAAAAATGTATTGGTAAAAAGCATGCAGAATATATAATAATGATAATTTCAAGGAGTTTTATTATTCTTTTATGACGTCTAAGAAAGTACAATTATGTACAAATGCCAAATTTTCTTCAAAATAAGTTTTATTATATTCATATTCAAAGCAAGTGTTGTGAAAAGCATATTATGATTTTAAATGATAATATAAAAATCATTTTAAAAATAATATTCACATATAATGCAACAAACAATATTATTTACAGCTTTATCTACAATGTAAAGGTACAAAAAACTTCTAGTCCAAAAACAATATATGAAATGTGTTTTGCAAGTGACTTGAGCAGAAACAATTAAAAAATGTTTTCTTAATCAAAAGAATAATTATAAACCAAAACCTGGACCTCTTGTATGTCTTTTGATATCCTAATATTGCTCAGTACAAATTAATAGATACTTCAATAAGATTATATAAAATGGTGAAACATAGATATAGGAATCAGGTACTGCCAAACGTACCCATAATAACTACGACCATAATCTGCTTATCATTAAATGCAGGCTGAAAATGAAGAAACTGAAGAAAGCAATTGAAACAAAAAGATGGAAACTACAAAAACTTAAACAACAGGAGATGCTTCAGAGTTTCAAAGAATATATCCAGAGTAGATTAATAGAGAAAGGAGAAAGAAACAATATAGAGGAGAAATGGACACTCTTGAATGAAGGACAAAAAAGTAGGAAGAATAACTAAGACCAATAGCAAAGCATGGATGAAAGGCGTAAATATAAAAATGTGAGACATGAAAATTGTAAAGAAAAGTACAGGCAGAATGATGTAGTATTGGGGGAGTCAGAAGAAGACTTGGAAACCATAATAAATGGCATGAATGTGGTCCTGGAGAAAGAGTTCAATATATGGATTAATAGATGGAAAACCAAGGGAATGGAATGTAGTATGGGAAACAAGGATGTTAGATGGGGAAGTAATATTTTGAAGCTAAGGAATTCAGCTACTAGGGAAGTGTAATAACTAGGAATGGTAGGAGTGTAGTAAACATAAAGAGTTGGATACACAGGCAAGGAAGACTATCACAAAAAAGTGGAATTTACTTACGGGTCATATAAGTCTGAATATTAGGAAATCATTGCTACAAATAATTGTATGGAGTGTGGCATTGTATGGGTGCAAAATGTGGACGATGGGAGTTGCAGAAAAGAATAGAAGCCTTAAGAACAGATGAGGCAGGACAAGGATGGAATATACTATGAAGATTAGGGAGGATGTAATATGTACTAGTTCTGTAGAAATGAAAAGGCTTGCATATGATAGGTTAGCATGAAAGGTTGTATCGAACCAGTGTTGGACTGAATACCACCACAACAACAACAACAACAACCACATCTGCTGTTTACAATTGCTGGTACATTTGATGTTGCATAAGAAATAATTGTGTGTGTTGTATAAATTCATAGACAAATATAAATAAAATTATGTTTTTGAATATGATATATTAATTTAATTCAGAGCAATTGTTTTTGTTTCGTTTAAAGTAACCTTTCCAGCCAATCCTTGCTAACCTTGGAAGGATTAAAATTTCACTTTCTTTTCTTTAAGTGTACTATATTGAGTGGTTGTGTAATTAAATCAATAGGGGATTCCCTCTTAATTACACTCAAAAATATTTAATGCTGCCACTTGTCAAGAGCCTGCAACCAGTGGTGAGTGCTGGACAACAGAAATGTGAACTTGGGTTCAAGTCCCACTCAACACAACCATTTTTTATTTGTTCACTTTGTTTATCTTCCATTTCTAGAAATTTTGCTTTCAAGATTGTTCTCCATGAATATGTAAATTGTACTGATTTTTAAAGTGAAGGCAGTCTTTCACAGTACGCCTTTGTAAAGCACTTTGTGTTAAATAAACGCCTATAACCTCTAGCAGTGTGTGTTACTGTATTTCACAATCCTTCAGAAGCGTGGCAGTATTAGTATGATCTGAATATTCATGTAATTGAATGTTCTACCCTGAATCACTATCATGAACAAGCTCTGAATAAAATAAACTATCACCTGTAAAAATGGTAATTGTTAATTAAAAATTTAGCACTCCATTTTAATTTTTACATAAATAGGAGCACCTGCATAAAGCCTAAATGTAATTAAAAAATATTCATATTCATCTATATAATAGATCAAGACAATTGATAAAAGCACTTTATACATCTGCCAATGTGTTTGATGGCGGCACTTTTTTGTACAACCATTTTTCCACTATAAATATTTACCTGCTTTAGTGGATCTGATATTAAGTTATTAAAAAAACATTAATTTTATTGGAGTAATAAAAAAACTACAGCACTAAATTTCATTTGTATGGAGCTTGAGCCTTCGATATTTTTTGACAGTTTTTTTTATCATGAGCTAGTTTACAATAGTGTTTAAAGGTAGCATATTCTATGTCCACAATTTACATGAAAAGTGGGTGCTACAATCAGACCTTTTACATTAACTTTTGGCTTTCATTCTTTAAATTGTTGGCCACGCCAGTAATCACACTCACACACACACAAAAAGTTAAATATCTAGACTGAGGGATCAATTGCAGTCAGATATTTTATTGAATAAGTTTTGAAGAAACACATGTATGGATGCAGAGTCAGGTTAAATATTCTATAACAACAGAGAAAACAAAACTATATGACTATGGGTACTCCAACATTACATGTCCATGAAGTTCTGCAAGTACAAAAATTTATTGTGCCAATAAAAGATAAAAAATCTAATGTCATTTTATTGCTCAACTGATTTGCTGTTTATTATTTTATATTTTTAGTCATCCACTATAGTTTGCATTCTGAGTAATGCTTAATATTGACAAATGAAATGATTTTTATTGCTAGAATTATTATTTAGTAATTCCCATCACAAATTAAGCAAATTTCATCTAATTATGCCTGCAGTAAGTAGGTTTGAAATTGTAGCAGGATATTTATAGATCACATTCTCTTAATACTAACATCACTTTCCCATCTTTTTACTAAATCAGACCTTTTTTAATTCTGATTCTAAACAATTTCAAGACATGCTGAATACGCATTGACAAAATAATGAAATTCATATTATGTACAAATTATTTCATGGATTAAGAGTAATATTAAATAGAAATTAGTTGTACCACCACATCCCATGCCACTGTTAGTGCTGAAACTAAGATTTTGGCACTAACTTGACACAAGAGGAATGTGAAGTAAACCCCCACCTGGGCTAAGAGCAAACACAGTGGGCTTGTTGTGCTTTGGTGCTGGATAGAGAAGCTGAGTTATTAAACCATCAGCATGCATAGAATGGTGATGAACAAGCTCAGCTAAAGTGTTGAATTTGCTTTCAGTTGTAACATATACCTGGAAGAAGGAAAAAGAACAATAATAATGACATTATATTTCAGATAATTAATCATTACTACTTATGGTTTCCTATTATTCAAATAAATAATTTTATGATTCCAACGTAACATTATGTAACAAACTTCAAATTACACTACCAGCTAAGGCAAAATATTTGCAGAGATAAATTTTGTCAGATATGAACATGTATTAATATTTTCATGGACAATCTGATTCAGAAAACATATTCCAAAGTACAAGATAGGACACTTTGAGAGACTATTTTTAATAGCATATTAGCAACCCAAAAAGATGGTATAGTCATATTGTAGAGACATTGCAGATTCGATTATGGTCATTGTATATTGTGTATTGGCAATGTACACAAATACATGGGCCACACAGAGAGCAAAACATCCTGACTATCCAATTAAATTGTGTTTATTTTTACATTATGAAAACTGCTTGACTTAAAACAAAACACAGTTTTTTAATAATAATCTGTTGTTAATATTTGTTAAACATATACATAGTAAATTCCTGGAAATACTAATTTTTAATTAAAAAATATCTACATAATAGTTTGTAAGTATTTAACATGACAATTTATGAAATACTAATTATTAAACTGACAAGTAACCACTTTTTAATATACCAGCATGTGTAGGGGTGGGGTTACACAATGCCAGTTAACTGGAATGAAAGTAGATTGGAGAGTTTACTTGCATGCTATTAAAATTTAAAAAATGGCAAAATAGTTATGCATACTCCAATGGACTCATTACTGGAAGAAATAAATATTGAACGAAATAAATTACAAATTTGAGGACAAACAAGGGAAAACTTAAAAAATGAGTAAGGAATGGATACCCAAAAGAAACACATTTGATCTTCAGTGATATTTTTAAATAAAGTGGTATTGGAAGATTAAGAGAATTAAGGTTTTTTTGTATCTCACTTTTTAAACACTGCTGACTATATATAAAAAAACACACTTATGAAACAAGCAACAACACAAAGTATGAAGATAAACTTGTTCCATTCAATTGTCATTGTGTATTAAAGCAGCTTGTTGACAGGTATATTCTCAGATTGTAAACAAATTAAGAACTTAAAAAACAAAGGACATAAGTTCATGAATTTTTACGTCTCTTGGTTTAACACCCTGTACTAATGAAAAGAAAAAAACTATAATTGTCATTAAAGTATCACATGAACAAAAGTGAAAAAAGTTTTTGACTTTTGTATATTTGGTACGTTGATATGAAGTACTACATTAAGAAAATGTTCATTTTCTTGAAACATAATTAATCATAACAAATGGCCAGTTTTTTGTACACTAGATATTAATAAATAGAAAACTTGCATACAAATGTATTGTGATAAAAAAGGCGGATTTTGTGAGGTTGTGACGTTATGAGGCGCAGTTCGGCCAACAACAATGGCTAGTCGGCTGAAAGATGGTGGTTCCCGGCGGGAAAGTCCCGCCGAGCGTGTGTATAAAATGACGATGGTGAAACCCCGCGGGAAAACCCCGCCGAACGAGTGTAAAAAATGAGGGTGGGGAACCCCGAAATTTTGTGAGATAGGGGAATTCCAGTCAGAAGATTTAAAAGGGAAACCGATGGGTGGCTCGCCCCCAGAAGGCCGGTGAGTGGATGAAAGGACGGACGTAGTCCGAGCAGCCCCAGAAGGCAGGCGAGTGGAGCAGAGAACGGACGTGGACCGAGCAGAAGTGAAACGAGTGGAAGAGAGGACAGACTTCGTCCAAGCAGATATCCAGAAGGCAGGCGAGTGGAGGAGAGGAGAGACTTCGTCCGAGCAGATATCCAGAAGGCAGGCGAGTGGAGCAGAGGACAGACTTGGTCTGAGCAGATATCCAGAAGTGAGACGAGTGGAGGAAAGGACAGATTTGGTCCGAGCAGCCAGAAGAGAGGACGGACGTGAGCAGACGTGTCCAGACGTGATCAAATCCTGCAAGACGCCAGAGAGACGCACAAACATTCGAGAGGTGGATGTTTGTTGGCCGAGTAATTGTGGGTAAGCTATAAAAAATTTGTGAAACTTGCTCATTGCTCTGGATAAATAATATTTAATAATTTTTCTTTCTATTTTCAGCTACTGCATACTCCATCTCTTGAGAGACCCAAAATCCCCTGAGATTAAGCCCGTGTATTCACTTAAATTAATAAATGAAAAATTTTAAAATTGATCATATTTGTTCTGTTAATTAATAAATGTTTTATACTCAAAAAAGTATATTACATTTTGGTGCCCAACCGTGTGAGCTTATGATCTCTCTCAAGGGTGAAGTACTGCAGAAGCTATTTTTGTAAAGGTAATCTTTCCAAAATTTAGAGTTATAGTTTTTTTGTTTTGCTTTCTTTCGTGTTCCTCTTGGGTAAAATTTAAATTCTGTGTTTTGCAATTTTTACTGTGCAATCTCCACAAGTACGCAATCTTTTGCTTACAAAAATTAATACATGTTTTTTTTAATTAATATTTTGGGGTTTTCTTTTGTTTGATATATGCTTCTTAGAAGTAAAAAACGTGTGATTAATATGGAAAATTCACAGGAACTAGAATTTCAGTGTGCACAGGTTGAGAATTTGGAATCCGAGGAAGTGATCGGTTTAAACAAAATGTTTGATGAAAGTGATAAAGGGCAAGAATCAGTGACAGAAAATGTAGAAGTCAGCAATAGTGATATTACGAATGCCGTAGAGGAAAAGAGTGATAAGCAAAGAAAAGACAGTACTAGCGTGGATATTGAGCTTCTGATGAAATTTTTGGATAATAAATTGGATGAGATGAAATTAGAAAATAATAATAAATTGGATGAGATGAAATTAGAAAATAATAAGTTGGGACAAAAATTTGATGAGAGTATGGCTTCCATGGGGAAAAAAATTGATAAGAGTATGGCAGAAATGAGAATAGAGTGGAAGGAAAATGTAGAGAGAATGGCTGAGAAGATAGAGAATAATTGGAAACAGTTTAGTGTAGAATTTAAAGGGGAAGTAAATAAGAATATGGAGGAGATAGGGGCAGTAGTGGAGGAAGAAATTATTCAGAACGAGAAAATATGTGATGATAAACATATTGATTTTAATGTGCAAGTAGAAGAAATAGATAAGGAAGAAGTAATGTGTCGTTTAGTTGTTGATAATAGTCAAAGGAAAATGGTTCTTAAACAGTCAGGGAAAATAGTGGAGAGAGGAGAGAATCCTGTGGCTATTGATAATGATATGCAGGGAAATATTAGGAAACAGCTGGAAATAGAGATAGCTGAGGTGTTAGAGACAGGAAAGTTGTATAGTTACAATTTAGAGAAGAAAATGCTGAACTTAGCAGGTTTAAAAGGGGAAACTCTACGGGGGAATAGGAGAAAAAGACAAATTTTGGGTCATATTAGTGTAAGAATAGATATAAAGTTTATTAAATTTAAACAGAATAGGTTCGATCAATATGCAGATGAAATGTATGAGGGGATGTTGGGAAAGCAGTGTAGAGGGAGAACGCAGGATCATTTTACTATGGAGTATGGAAAACGCATGGCAATAATGATAAATATTATAAATTATGTAGCGACCTGGTCAATTAAAAGATTGTGGATTCATTCAATTGGTGAGGTAATTAAACGGTTTGGGAAAAATCTGTTTGTATGTCAATGGGATTTTAGGCTGCATAAAGAATATGGGCATCCATTGCTGGAGATAGAAGAAAATAATAGCACGGGAATATTTGGGGTACATGAAAATTGTGATGATGGCAGGGGTCTATTGCCATATCAAGTGATATGTTAGATTAGGGCAAAGAAACTCTAGGAGAATCATTACCCTTTAATGATTTCATAATTGGCGATTATGGAGACTCCAGCTATAAAGCATTTCCTTCCATTTCAGTGCTTTATTTTTTACATCTATCCTCTATGCTATCTTCTAGTAAATAACTCTAGGAGAATCATTACCCTTTAATGATTTCATAATTGGCGATTATGGAGACTCCAGCTATAACGCATTTTCTTCCATTTCTGATGCTTTATCTCTTCTATCCATCCTCTATGCTATCTTCTAGTTAGGTGATTTTGATGGGGAATTCTAGATAGTTCAGTTGTATTTTGTCATGGGTGTTTTATTTGTATTGTAATATATTTTGGGGATGATTTGTGATAGTGTGACAGGATTTTAGGTTAATTTTGGGAATCAGCTATTTTGGTATTGTCTGGTTCTGTCATGTTGTTTCTGCACAAAGAGTATTTTTTCGATTTTGTGGGTTTATGTGGTTATTGGGCTGTGGAAAGTAGATGATTAAAGTGGATTTTATTGTGGGGAGAAATAACGAGAATTCTGTCTGTTTGGAAGAAATTAGAGTTAAATTAGTGTGAGCTTATGAAAGGTATGTGGTTTGAAGTAAAATTGGGAAATGTCAGCTGTGATTTGGAAGGTGTTTCGATTTATGGTACTGGAGTTTGGTGGAAAATAGCAGTGAGACCTCATAGTGTTATTGGTGGGTATAAATGATTAAAGAAATCATTCGTCGTATATTAAAGTGAAGTGAAGGATTCGTCGAATTATAAGTAAAGAGTAGTATGTGAAGTCGTCGCATTGGGGGTGGCATAAATAAGTCCACGAGATTAATTTAGTTGGTGATTAGCCCAAATAGAAAGGGGATCACAACAGTGTAGTAAAATCGTCGTTTAAATAAAAATGTTAGATGAGAATGTGTCACTAAAATAGACCAGCTGGTACTTTGTATTTTAAAGATTGAGAATTTTCAGAGCTGATAGAGAAATAATATGGGAGAATCTTGAAGGAATTTTATAAGCAAAGTGGTGACTCAACGATTATTATGATAAAGAGGCAGGATTTGAGTTAATGGGGAGATAGGAATAGTTTACTGGGTAGAAATAGAAGACTTATTTGTTGGGAAGTCATGGAATGAGAAACTATTGTGCAGAAATAGGGTGTTATCTGTTTTTTTTTTTATTAATTCTGTTCTATCAGGAGTTTGTTTATTTTGATTAATTGTACTGCTGGGTAATTAAATATGGTATGGTATCATAACAAATGGCCAGTTTTTTTTTACACTAGATATTAATAAATAGAAAACTTGCATACAAATGTATTGTGATAAAAAAGGTGGATTTTGTGAGGTTGTGGCGTTATGAGGCGCAGTTCGGCCAACAACAATGGCTAGTCGGCTGAAAGATGGTGGTTCCCCGCAGGAAAGTCCCGCCGAGCGTGTATAAAATATGACGATGGTGAAACCCCGCAGGAAAACCCCGCCAAACGAGTGTAAAAAATGAGGGCGGGGAACCCCGAAATTTTGTGAGATAGGGGAATTCCCGTTGGAAGATTTAAAAGGGAAGCCGATGGGTGGCTCGACCCCAGAAGGCAGGCGACTGGAGGAGAGGACGGATGTAGTCCGAGCCGCAGAAGTGAAACGAGTGGAAGAGAGGACAGACTTCGTCCGAGCAGATATCCAGAAGTGAGACGAGTGGAGGAAAGGACAGATTTGGTCCGAGCAGCCAGAAGCCAGATGAGAGGACGGACGTGAGCAGACGTGATCAAATCCTGCAAGACGCCAGAGAGACGCACAAACATTCGAGAGGTGCATGTTTGTTGGCCCAGTAATTGGGGGTAAGCTATAAAAAATTGTGAAACTTGCTCATTGCTCTAGATAAATAATATTTAAAAAATTTTCTTTCTATTTTCAGCTACTGCATACTCCATCTCTTGAGAGACCCAAAAATCCCCTGAGATTAAGCCGGTGTATTCACTTAAATTAATAAATGAAAAATTTTATAATTGATCATATTTGTTCTGTTAATTAATAAATGTTTTATACCCAAAAAAGTATATTACAGTATAGTAATTATTATTTTAGAAGTTCTAACTAACAATTAATTTACTTGCACCCAAACTTTTCAAGGATTTTAAAAATCTGCAATTACAATTGTATAAAAGAAAGAAATATATATACTACCTTCCCCTCTGTGTCTTCAGAAATACGGTAGTGATAAACACGTCCTTCATAACGCAGAGATATTGAACGCTGACCTGGTGAACTCTCAGACTCACGAACAAGAAAGCTTCCATTGATACCAGAGCTGAGCAAATATTCTGCAGCATTTCGTGAGATGGGTCCATGATACCAGGAATGTTTTTCCAGTGAATTCACAGGTGTAACATAGTTGGAAGGAACCCATCCTACTTGCCCTGCAGCAGAATGTGCCTCACACCATTCACCCGATTTGTTGTAACTGAGGATGCGGACTTGCTCACCTAAAACAAATATTCCCAGCCTTATTCATTATTGTTCAATAATATAAAATAAGCAAATATTTCATACTATTTCCAAAGTTATAGATTTAATACATTTGTTTACTAAAAAATTATTTCATTACTTTAATAACATTAGTAGTTCTTAACTAAAATATTTGTATTTGCAATTGCTCAAGCATTTATAGTTTAAAAGAGATATAATTTCCAATACTTTCATAATTTGTATGAAGTAAAATACACCTTTGTCTGCACACTGTTTAGAATCATGTGATTTTAGTATACCTTAATGTTTCATGCATGAGGGAATACATCATTGTTGTCTAGTTTCCTGTATCAATCTCTTACATTTTCTTTATTACAATAATCAAGAAAATTTCAGTGAAACTTGCAGCAGTGATAAAGAAGAGGAAGAATATTTTATGGAAAATCAATACAGAAAATAAATAGCAATGGTACATGCTGCATCAAATATTTTGCTCACAAAGTAGCTTGTGTTTTTTGAGGCTACTTAAATTTTCATATATCATTTGAAGAAGTTCAAACTTAAAATATCAGTCTATTCAATTTACTTTCCTTTTTAAGAGGTATTAGTAAACAAAATCACTGTTGATAGTAATAGATGCATAATAAAAATATATATATAAAACAAAAAAAAACACTTTATATTAGAAACATAAGCAATAAATAAGTAACATAATAAAAAATGTAGTCTCCATAATTATTTCAAAATAGTAAGGAAGTGGAACTGCTTCAAATGAAGCTCAGTAAAGCATATAGCTAATTTTTTGTCATTCTTCTAAAAATAGTAAATCAATTCAAATTTGTTATTCCATCCCTAAACATACAGTATACAATTAGTGGTCGAGAAGTCCGAGTGTGGGAATGGATGGTTTAAGAGATAATCGAGTTTTGAAGGCATTCAAAGGTGGAATGTACATTTACACAGCGAAGAGAGCTGTCATCGCAGAGGTGACAAGAACCGATCCTGCTCAAGGTGATACCACGCATTGTTCCTGTATGTGCCTGGGCACAACCTATGGATAATGCACTGAGACCTCCAAATAGTAAGCCCACCCATTCCCTTTTTACTTCATGTGATTGTGAGTACAATGGTCGGACATGCCACTGAACATTATAATGCCTCATATAATTCAGGATTCTTGTAAATATTTTGGTTTAGCTTAGAGTAGTATATGTTTAAGTGAGTATGAATGTGAGCAACATTTAAAGATTGTGGAACCGAGGAGTGAGCTTTGGCCCAGTTTTAATGGACAAATTAAATTGTTTAAAATTTTATTCCCTTGTTTGATTATTGAATAAACCTTCCCTCCTGTAAATAATTAACTAAAGCCAAGACCCCTAAGAGTCTCATGCTTAGCTCAACTCATGTCTTTTGGCTCAAAGCTGGCCATCTCCCTCGCGATCACACGGTTCATGATTGTCGTTTTCTTTGATGATTTATTAATTCTACGTAAGCAGTGGCACCCAGGCTGGCATGTGACGAGAAAGGATCCGAGGGAGAGAGGAGCATAACAGTACAAAGAATAAATACTGTAAGTTCTATAAAATGGATAAGCATAATAAATAATACTACTTCAATGGCAAGTAACAAATCGAAACTACAGTGAGAAATTATTGCTTTGTACTTTTATAAAAAAAATAATCACTCATCTGAAAATTGTTATTTTAGAGAAGTTTATGAAAGAAATAAAAAGATTCCCTTTTTTATTAAATACCCGTAAAACTAATTCATTATGCCCAAGTGAAGTATAGTTTAGTGAAAAACACAAAAAAAAATATTTTTGTTGTGGACAGTGGTTGCACATCACACATGACAAATAAGAAAGAATTTATAAACATTCTAGTGAAGTTCAGATCTTCAGTGCAAAGAAAGGTGAAACTATGAGTGCAGAATTATATGGTGATATAGTGGTGGAAAATGTGATACTTAATGATCTGTCCTTAATTTCTCAACTTACAAGAAATCTGCTGTCTGTAAATACCATTACCGAAAATGATGGAGAAGTAAGATTCAAAAAGACTGGAGTGGCAATATTAAAAGATAAAGTTGTTCTTCAAGGACCCAAAACTGTTGGGGGATTGTTTCTGGTTTATTCAAGCCTTCAACATCAAAAAGAATCATTGTTTTCGAAAGCTGATGAGAAATTCATCAAGTGGCAATGAAAATTGGGTCATATTAATTTTGGGAACTCAAAAAAAACTGCCAAATGTGCATGAAGGTATGCCACTAAATATCACGAATAGAATATAAATCCTGTATGTGAAACTTGTATTGATGCCAAACTTACAAGAAATTGATTCGATACAGTTAGTCAAACAGCTCAAAGACCTGCAGAAATTTATACATATTGAATTATGTGGAAAATTAGCCCACCCACATTTGACAATAATTATTTTATGATACATACACATTTTGTTAAGTTTGTCTTCTTGATATGAAAGTTAAATGGTATTACAGAGAGAATTAATTGCACTCTGGGAAATAAAATGAGAGTTTTATTGGATGATGTAAATGTGGGGTACTGCCGTACAAGCGGCTGCTTACCTTCAAAACAGAAGCCCAACTATGACTGTTGACACACCACCTACTGAGAAGTGGTATAAGAAAAACAATTTGTCTAATATTCATATAGAGTATATAGTGGTATACACAAAAGCTTTAGGTCATCTAAGAAAAACTAGACTCCCAAGCAAAACAAGCAAGATTTGTGGGATATATCAAGAGATATGAAAGTTTTAGATGCTAAAACGCTACCACACTACAGACAGGACATAATTTGAAAAGTTTCTTGAAGACGATGAAGCTCAGGAAAACAATAAAGGCAAAATAAATTAAATAATAGTTCAAGATTGAAAAACTGAAAATGAGGACGACGATTGTATTACTTCAGATGATGATGATGAAACCAGACTGAAAGCTTCAAATCAAACACCACAGAGAGAAAGATGAATCTGACAGATAAAGAGATTACTTATGATTAGATTAACCATTTTTTTTCAAACTGAGACAGATTTGAGAATTTGTTCAAAACTTATAACACAGGTGTCTGTACATTTTTTTTCTGTAAAGAAGGCGTTAGAAATAAAGAGAGTTGGGGAGGAGGATGTTTTTGCTCCAAAATATACGTAAATCGAAGGGAAAAGATCAAGAAATTATTTTATTTTGATTCAAATTATAAATCATACTTCGATATAATAGAAAGTATGGAAAAAAGACAATAAACTAATATATAATAGTGTGTTTAACAAACAGACATTAATAACACAATCCAAATCATAATTATGCATTCGTGTCATATGTGGAGAAAGAATAAATTTTTAAAAAACTCTGCATTTTTTTTTGATCATGTTAGTTTGCAACATCTTCATGCGAGGGTTAATTCAACAAAACCTTTTTATTGATAATATTTATCACTACTGTGAACTCGTTTTAAAAAGTCCTTATTGTTTTTAATTGAGTCAAAAATTTCACTACAATTTAGTACACTATTGGCTTTGCAGCGTACTAAAGCTTTTAGGGCCCATTCACACGATAGTCTCAGACTCTTAGTCACAGACTATCAAAGTCTGCAGGGGCAATCTTCTTGCTGTGACTAAGGTAGCCATTCAGAAAAAGTAAAACTTGGCTAATCCTGTCTTCGAGGCTGGAAGGGATGCAGTCTTCCCTACCTGACTATCTCACGACTTTGAGTCAGCAGATGCGCCCTCTACCATCTGGTTTGCATAGAGTCTCACAATTCCATTCAGATGGTAGTCAAAGTCACCAATAGTCATGCTGTTCTCGACCGATTATTCAAAAATATTTAAGGTGATTTTGCTTTATTTTTGCGCAATTAGTTTTCTGGACACCGAAAAATTAAATATTGCAGTGGAGAAAAGAACAATATGGAATATGGGCTGCAAAGAATATGGCAACAAAATAACTAAAGAAAGTACTTGGATGGAGGTGGCTGTCGATATATAGGAGGACTTTGCTGAAATGCCAGTGGAAGAGCAACCAAAAATTATTAGTAAAAATACAAAATATTCCTTATTAATTATGCTAGTACTGTTATTAAAATGTTATCTAAATTAAGTAGCATTTATCATCAGTCGCATATCATATAGTACCGCGAAACCATAATATTATAAGGTAAATCATTATTATTTCAATGAAATAAGTAAATTATTTAGTGTCTTTCTCAACTTCTTTTATATTTCATCAAAAGAAATTTCAACCTGTTGAGATGTTAAAAATAGTAGATGGTAGACATCTTGTGAGGTCTAGAGTACTTGAATTTTCGGAATTTTCAGAAAGTTAGGAAGACATTTCCAGTGATCGGCTAGCCGACGACTGAGCAGCCAAAATGATCGCAACATCACAACCTGAGCACTTCTCTGTAGTTTATGAAACACAAATTCAGCATTCTTAAGTATTGCTGATAAGGGGCTGATGGTTTACTTAGTAAGACGATCAGGAATTCTCCTTTTTGCGGAAAATACAAGCTTACAGCCCCGTCTTCTCCTTGAAGACAAATTCCAACGTTAACACATTCCAAGATTGAGGAAAACAAGACATTAATTTTCCATTCAAGTCCTTCCCCGAAGTATACAAAAAAAATTTAAAGGAAACAGGGGTGGAAAATACATCTTGTTAGTAGGAATGCTCAATTGAAGCCCAATAAAGCATATAGTTAATTTTAGAAGAAAGACAAGAATGGAAAAATGTCAACCGGACCAGGGAATTGAACCCAGGACCTTGCGATATCCAGCTGCATGCTCTAACACTTCTCCATTTCGTAAACCTAAGCTAAGATCTCCTACTAATTCACTAATGATGTGAGGATTGTTGTCATAACTGACATTAAATGATCTGTCAGTATTGCTGCAGTTTCACTGGGCACTGATTGAAACTCTAAAAATTTATTTTTTACTCCACAATCCGGTATAAAATACCGCACAACAAATGGCATAGCTTTTACTTCTTTTCTATTTGAACAATCAATCAATATTGTCACAAAATTTACATTGTTTAAATCTTCATTAACAATGACTGCTTCACATTTTGTTCGGGCCAGTCTAAAGTTTTGTTTAAAAACCTTTGATATCAATTTGGTGGAACAATAGGCAGACTTAAAGCTTAAGTTATAGATAGCAACATGAAAGGCAATGTTTCTTCTTTAGCAGCTATTAAAAATTCGTTATCTCTTGTATTAGCTTTGTTGAAATATGACGATATCTTAGAGGAAATTCGTACTGCTATTAACCTAGCCATATGATTTGCACATTTCAATAAGTTTTTATGTGTGAACAACAGCCACAGAAAATTCCTATGAGCACTGCTCATATTTTACATTGTCAATATGTCCATAAACTTTTTTCAAAAACGGATAACCTTTTTTTAATTTGTCTGTAAATACATACTTCCTTTTTGGAATTTTAGGAGCTTAATATTATTATTTTAAATTTAAATTACCAATTATTTACTTATTTTAATAATGTAATTGCAAAAAAAACACAAAAATTCATGTTAGTACTTTACTTTACTCCACATTCCGCACTAATTAACGAACTACTATACTATCGGTGCAGGATGAAGTCTTCTCAGGATATCAACTGGGTGGTATCGTTGTATCGGAACGACGGGTTATGACTACGACACCATATAGGCAGGAACAGCAACAAGATCCCAGCTACAGAACACTACAACAGGATCCTACAACATATATTGTAATAAGAACTAGTCGTTCTTAATGCATCTTACATCCCCAATGAGACACTCAAGACTTATGGCGAAGGGGCCCGGCTCCTCCGCGCATGTATGGATGGGCTACCTAAAAACAACTGTTCCTCTTAGACAAATTGTAAATGCCATAGGCTCAGCTAGCTATTATTTGGCAAAATATCTGACCAGGCTCTTGGAACCCGAAGTAAGAAAATGTAAGCATCATGTAAAAAACTCGGCGCAGTTTGTTGGAATAATTAAAAACCTGAAGCTACAACCAACAGCTTCGACGTGACATCTCTATTCACCAGAGTGCCCCTTGCAGACATGATTGAACTTCTGAAGAGGCACTTTCAACTCCAAGTAGTAAACTTGTTCAAACATGTCCTGACAACAATGTATTTTCAGTAGGATGGTCAGTTCTACGAACAAACCGAAGGTGTAGCCATGGGGTCACCACTCTCACCTGCGATTGCCAACTTCTATATGGAGTTTTTTAAAGGTAAGGCACTAGGCAGCCCCCCCCCCCCCAAAAAAAAAAACTGACACAAAGGAAGACCAAAGAATTTCTACAATTGGTCAAGGACAAGGTCGGACTCCGGACTTCAGGTATTTATAAGATCCCTTGTCAATGTGGACACAAATACATTGGACAAACTATACGGATGATAGAGGAGCGGAGCGTCAAACACGAAAGGAACATCCACCTGAAACAACCAACGAAATCGGCTGCAGCAGAGCATGTCATAATGACAGGCCACAAAATTCAGTTTCAGGAAACTAAAAGACTGAACACTGCAAAAACATACTGGGACAGTGTTATAAAGGAAGTAGTAGTCAGATGAACAACACAGGAAAGGCTGCTCAATCGGGACTCAGCTTACCAATTGAGTAAAGCCTGGGAATCAGCTCTAAAACAGTTACAGTTAGCAGCTCGGCCACCCAGATGGCAGGAGGATAACATCAACAGCTGCCCAGTGAGTTCCAATCGTGACATCGATCCAAAGAGGGAGCAGTTGATGCCGAGCCCCCCACTACTAATTTAGGTCAACAAGGGACAACCAATCAGGAAACGACAAACACTAATAAGACTGAGAGCTATATAAGGGAGTGTAGGAATCCCAGCAGGTACTTCACGTGAAGATGGTAACGGTGCTAGTTGACGAAACGACATGCCGATTCAACAATAGCACCCGGTTGATATCCTGAGAAGACTTCATGACATAAGTACACCATGCTCTCAACAATCGGTAATAAAAACGGACAGTATCATGTGTGATATGTTTCTTTTCTGGACTATCTATTTGAAATACACATATACTCGCAATTTTCATCAAATAACCTATTCAGCAATTTTCATCAAATAACCAGGACAAATAACAAACTGGCCGGGACCATACCTTCAAACCAGGACAGTCCCAGACAAAACGGGACGTCTGGGAAGCCTATTAATGATGGTTATGGTAGCTGAAGATACACTTAATGTATGAAGACTGCATGAATAGTCAAGATAAAAAAACAATTAGTGCCATTAGAGAAGAGAAAAATTGTATAGCAATGAACCATACTTGGGATTTAGTGGATAAAAGTGTGTGCAAGCAAAAAAATCATAACAAGCTGTTGGCTTTTCAAAATGAAAGATAATGGTAATTATAAAGCTCGACTTTTAGCAACAGGTTGCAAGCGTAAGTCAAGTTTGAACCATGAGTACATCTGTAGCTCTGTCGTCCAAACTGAGAATGCTACTAGCAATTGCTGCTTCTGAAAACTTGAGACTAAGTACATTTGATACTAAATCTGCCTTTTTTTGTATGGACACCAAGTATTTTGACATAAGCAGATTGAGAATGGCCTTGTATGGGCTCAAACAAGCTCCTCCTCAATGGTTCAAAAATCTCAGATTTTCTTACAACTGGAAACCTCATACTGTGGCAAATGGATCAATGTGCTTTCAGATCAGCAAATACTGACAAAAAAAAACCTTTTCATTGTTATCCACTGAGCATGTGGATATCAGGGTATGTAAATTTGTCAAAATGAAGGTTGTTTATAAATCAAACAAGATATAACAAAGAAGTAATAAACAAATACAATATAGAAAAAGCCAAACCAATGAGCATTCCAGTTGCACACCAAAGATATCTGACAAAGAAGAAAATTTGTGTCCAATTTTGTACATCAAGAAGCTGTTGGAAGCCTTCTTTACTTGTCAGTTAAGACTAGACCAGACATCAGCTAAGCAGTAAACTATGCAAGCAGATACATAAAAAAAGCCTACCAAACAGGATGTTGTGAATATTAAGAGAACTATGAGGTATTTGAAGGGTTCTATTGAAGATGCTATTTGCTACACAAACAATAACTCATACACACTGTGATTCTGATCATGGAAGAGACTAGAAGGACTGTAAAAGTACTACTGGATATGTCCTCTAAATGCCGGTGGTCCAATAACATGGTGTTCATGTAAACAATCACTGGTTGCTCAATATTCAACAGAACCTGAATATATTGCTGCTGCCCAGTGCTGTAAGGAAGCTAAATACATGAAATCAGTACTTAAAAAACTATTGTCCAAAAAAATTAATGTTAATTTTTACAATGACAACCAAAGCTGCATAAAAATGGTCAGGCTAGTCAGTTAACCCATAAATTCATATACATTGATGTTAGTACCATTTCATTCAGAACAAATTAGGAAAAGAATGGTTCAAATTAAAATATTGCCGTACTGAATTAAATGTTGCAGACATTTTTACTTAATCTTTACAAACAATCAAATATAAAACTCTTAAAATATGCTTATGAATTAATTTTGATGTTTTTAATTAATAAATTAATCTAAAAATTAGATTTATATATTTGACAGGGCGCATTAAAAGTATGTGAATACAAACATTAAAAATCTAAGTTGGTAATATTTATGTATTACTTTTTGAATGTTGGTAATAAAATAAAAATGTATTGCAGTTGTGAAACACGCATGTAGTGTTCATTGTGTTATACATTCAATTACTAAACTTTAAATCATTGAATAACAGATAAAGATTTATTATTAGTGATATTACAGACACAGTTATATTTAGCTTAAATGATGTTTAGTCACCACATTTGGAACTTCAGGTGCTATTACAAAAGATATACAAAAAGCATTACATTAAGAATTATGAAAATATCAGATTATTATAAACATTAGTACTAATAAATAATATTTTATTTTGATTTTTCATATCAAATAAAAGTCTTCTTTAGTTTTATGTTTAATTTATTTGAAATGCATGTCATAATTACAGAAGCTTTCAACTATAATCATCTGTGTGGTAAAAACTTATAAATTTACAATCTACCTGTAAGAAGGATGAGTACATTTGCTAATCTTACAATAACTAGTAAGAAAGACTAGAACATGTACATGCCATAGCAATTGTAAATTTATAAGGTTTTAGTGCACGGATGACTATGGCCAAAAGGCTGAGACCTCGTTTACTAACAGATAAAATCATTCTTACTCACCTTGTCGTTTATAATATCTGGTTGATATCCGCGGCCACCGACTATATGATAAGTCCACCCTTACCTCTGTGGTTACTCAATCGCAGTTTCCTACTTTTTGTACTAGAGTTGCAAATGGTAGTTCTTTTGCAGCTGAGCTATTGCACAAATGTCCTATGTTTATGGCTTTCATGGCTAAAAATGAATTTCATCATATGATGGAACTCTGAATCTGCAAGCAATTGAAAAGTGCTTCAGCCTGTCCCATGCACATGATCCATAAGAAGGACGGGTCTTAGCATGTGTGTGGAATTACACTAACTGAAAGGTATAACAACACCTGAATGGTATCCTCTACCGCTGTCAGTGATTTTGCTTACAACTTAAACGGCACCACTGTTTTCTCAACCATTAAACCAGGCGGTATATGGATATGGAGTTATGCAACGTTTTGTACATATCGAAGGGAGCTTTCCTGCAACAACTTCATGACGAGTGGAAACTGCCGAGTTATTTTAGTCAGAAGCTTTCTCTCTCTCAACATACAATTGTGAATTACAAGCTATTTATTCTGACATTAAATATTTCAGGCAATGGTTTTAAAGTCATGACTAATCTATATATTTAAGTAAACTGACCATAATCTGTTGGTTTAAAACAAAAGGATGGTTAGGCTTCATTTGGCATCTACGTAATCTAGGCTAAAGTCTTAAGTGATGTACACGTCAAAGATCCAGTTTGCTTGTAGCATTATGGGTCCCATAAACACAAGAGTTTTTTGCTAGAAGAGTTGCTTTCAGAGAGAGATTGCTCTGCTATGCACTAGCAACAGAGCGTTTGATCTAGCGTGTAAACATTTGAATACTCTGTCATCGACAAATATTTCTGTCAATTCTCTGTTTCTTGTTAAAGTTCCCTCTCTAGCAGCAGAGTGTGTTGGGTGTACTTATAGTTATGAGAGAATTTGGACACTTTCGATAAAGAAAAATGTCAAAAGAGAAGAGAAACATAAAGGAAGAAAAATGTGGAATAATTTCGCCCTATAGAATAGATAAATCAACAAATTTGGTTGAGTTAGGATGATGCACCTCATTTGCAAAAAAATTATACTTTAAAAAATTATGGGAGACTGGACACAGAGTGGTGCAATTCGTTACATTTTCTTCCCTTTCTTTCCTTTACCCTCCTGTGGGCTTTTATAATATTTCTATTGTTCAGTTTATTTTGTTTTATTATACTAAAAAGAAGTTTCTTTTAATTTAAAGAAAAAGTTTACTTTTGGGCTAACGGTTTGATGCCAAAGTATTCCTTGTTTTTTTATGTAATTTATTTATCCACGACTTGTTGGGGTCATGCTAAAAACCTGACGGTAACAATGTTGCTGCTTGATTCAGTGATTATGTACTAATGTCACTCATTTTAATCTACTGTTTTGCAAAACCAAATATCTATGTTGGGATACATGAGAAAACATATCTGTCCTAACCATGCCAGCACCAACACACTACTCAAGAGACAGCACCATATGCTCAAAGTATCTCTCTTATGTTAGCAATCTTGAGATTGCTCCACACACTACCACTACGACTATGCTTGGCTCTCAAGGAGAACCTTAAATGTAGTCCTGTAGAGTTTGCCTACGAAACATCCTACTGTTAACAGGTGATACATCATCAACTATTTCAGACCCAACTATAAGCTATATCAAGCTGCTTCATACATATATGACCATGTATCACCAGCACATCATGGACAAAAGCAAGCGTCTGTACATCTGTTATATTGACATCGTAATATAAGTGACTGGCCAACTTGCCTTTCAGACAGTCAGTCTGAAGAAGGGATTCTTGAAATTTTAATTCTTCATTCTTCCCTGCATAATATAAATTTAAAGTAAATTGATGACCTGTTCTCTATCTTTTCAATCAAATTTATTTATCTATAAATACTCTTCTATGTGGCTGGACTTTTAGATCATTTTGTCAACATTTATCAGTCATCATTTTGTTTTTATGTCTGCGTCAAATTAAGCCATTTTACATGTACAGCAACATTGTTGCCTCATAAAGTTTTAATAAAACAATGTTAATAGTCATTAAATATATTTGATTCTATTATAACAAAATTATAACAACAGAGTTGTAAATCAAGAAACAATCTCTGCATATCATTTAAATTTACACATTATTACCTTTCTTAAGACTGAGTTGATTCTCCCCTCCTGCTGTGAAGTCATATAAGGCTACAAACAGTTGTGGATCATCATCTTCCTGTGTCAGCAAATTCTCCTTGGATGTCCATCGTGCAGCAGCATCAAGTGATCCTGAACCTGACCCGCCACCACCTCCAGAACCACCTCCTCCTCCCATTCCCAGCTGATCTGCATCAGGCACATCAGGGATGTGTGGTAATGGTCGACTCTGAAGGAGTGCCTCTGAAATATGAAATTGTACAGTTTTACTTGTTGCAATAAAAAGTATTCTTACAAGTAAGATAAATATACTAAAATATGAAAAATGTCAATATTCAACCCTTATAATTTTGAATTGATCATTTCGAATATTACACAGTCAGGCAGGGGTAAGCTTTTCCTGTACTTTACATGTTCATGGCTTAACCAAAAAATGATCAGAATTGGCTTCACCCCTTTAGTTTAGTTAGCTGGGGTTGTGCTGTATTTAAAAAAAATATTTTATGATCATAATCTTTTATTAATATGCATCAGGAAATGATATTGCCATGTTAATTAAAACAATTAATAAGGACAGGAAAGGGATATAGAAAGTAGGTGACTTACCTGAGGTTCACAGATGGCAGGCACCTTGTAAGGTCGTTGGCTAGCCGATCGCTGGAAATGTCTTCCTAACTTTCTGATGAAGGGGGAGGAGCATCCGAAAATTTAAAGAACTCCGAACCCTGCGAGGTGCCTAAACCTCAGGTAAGTCACCTACTTACTATATCTCTTTCCTTTCCTTATTAATTGTTTTAATTCACATGACAATGTCATTTCCTGACTTTATATATATATATATATATATATATATATATATATATATATATATATATATTACACACACACAGAAAGAATTTGTTCATCCAAAGTACTGCTATGATTCCGGTTGCATCAAAATACAGTACACTAGATATTATTAGTATATATGTGTCAACCTTTTCCATTGCAACAATTTCCTGACCTAATTTTTTTTCCTCTTCTTCTAAAATTCCTTGTAATTAAAATCTAATAACTTCAGACAGGTGAAGTCATAGACTCAAAGATGACTTTCTAGTTATTTATAATTGCTTCACACCAAAATAATTAAGAAAGAAGTTAGCATCGTAATGATATATATGTTCCTCCTCAATTATATCAATACCGTCAGTATTATGATGTATACTTAATCTATAAATACTCTTCTATATTGTTAGACTTCTAGATAAGTTCATCAGCATTTATCAATTGACATTTTGTTTTTAAGTCTGTACCAAATTCAGCCATTTTTCAAGAGTAACTTGTAACTACGATCTCCTATTCCACACTGAATTTTAGCAATAGTCCATCCTTTCTTCGTAATTACGAGCATACACACAGTTACCCACATCAAAAACTAGCTTCTTATTACCACTGAAATTTGCACCCGATTCTCTTTAGCTGTTAACAGACCATTGATTTTATTCGATCTAATTAAATTTAATTCTAATCTGTAAATCAATTTTAACTTCCCAAGTCATTCTTGTGTACTATAATGGGCAAAATTGTGAAACGCTAGAAAGTAATTATAAATATCTGTAAATTAGTAGAAGAGAATTTTTTTTCATTTGAAACACGTCTGCCTGTTTTGTATATGCATCTATGATTATGAAAACCATACTTTCATCAGCTGCCCCTAAAAATGTATAGTTCTTAAAAATTTTATTTAACATTTTACCACAGCTTTAAAAACGCTGTTGGAGGTTCTGTCCAAAAGCTAGCACATAAGAGTTCATTTTAATCATAGCCATGTGTGAATCATGAGTCTCGTCTAACATTATGCATCTATTACAGATGCAATTTTTCTGGAATACGTCAACCCTTAAAGGGTGAAACCTAAGTACTTTCTAAAATGCAGGAAGAAGGCGGCATTTTTAGTACATTTACTGAAAAAAGGAAAAAAGAATTTGGTTATGTAGCAACAAATTTTTAAGCAAATAACAGCGTTGAATAGTGTAATAAAGATTCACCTTAAAAAACAATTTGCTGTGTGAAAAAGAGAAATTAAACCTTGTTTGATCATTTTTTTCAAGTACATCAGTAATGGAAATAATTTACCTCCTATGCATTGTATTTTTTGATTATTTAATGTATGATGAAGAGTTTAGCACACCATTAAAAGGGAACTTAGTAAATAGTTATTCTTTTCAGTGTGTCGGCGGGACGAATACGACGGATTTATGTAGTTTTGTGGGAGTAGTGGTAAGTTACTTTCCACACAGTGAGTGGTTACAATCCAATCACTAAATGGAACAGTTTTGACCTCTGTAGTCCAAGGAGTAACTTTACATACATATATATATTGTAACATTAAAAGTTACACTTAACAATGCAGGCCAGCTTGCGAGTTGCAATTGTTGAGGAACGACGCAGCCCGGGCCAACCATGTAGTCTGGCAAGACTTAGCGAGTCGTCATGGGGTAGTGGAAAGAGCAGGTTGTGTCGGCGGTACGACGAGAAAATGACCACGCCCTGCAGATATAATTTTTTCTCATGCTCTGATTGGAATTAAAACTACTAAAATCCATTTTTGGTGTTTTTAGTGAAAAATACCTGGCGTCCTAAAGGAATTAAGAAATCCTCGAATACGGAGGAACGCGGAATCCGCTACATTTGGCGCCCAACATGGGCATCGAACAACGAACATGGCAGGAGTTTGGTGAATGTGTTGACGGACACTGAACAGTGGACAATTAATATGCTGCATTCGGCGAGCCATCGAGTGGCCTAGAACAACGAACAGCGACGAGACATCTGTTAGGCTACGACGTCTGAAGGTGTGGAGGACGACGAACGGGATACCCGAGAGTTATACGAGAGATGCAGAAGGAACGCTGTGGAAAAGAGCTGATCTACGCATAGCTGGGGGTCAAGTGTTCCAGTGACCGCTGCGTGGATATCTTCGAGAGGTGTGTGTGTGTCTGTGTAAAAAAGCAGAGTTCAGTGTGTATGGAGAAGTGGAAGTAAGAGTAAAAAGACAGGTTCCACAGGTTGGTGGCATATAAATGTATTTTGCGTAATATTTTGGTTGCGGTTTCTGTGTTCTGTAGTGTTTTAAAAATGGAAGAAGTGCAGGAGGGTATTGAGAAGGCAGAGGACTCTATGCTCAGGAAATTGTCCCTGGTACTTAATAAGATATTTGATGAGCGGTTGGAAGATTTCAATAATAGTGTTAAGAAAAGGCAGGTAGAGTTGAGGGCTGATTTAGACAGAATGGCTGAGTTTCAAGGTCGGAAGTGTGAGGAATTGGAGAGTAGGTTAAGTGGAGAATGTAATGAGAGGCATGTGCAACAAGAAGAAAGATTAGAGGAAAAACTGCAACAAGTTACAAATATAATATTTGATGAGTTAAAATCTTCTGAAAGGTGTGTACAGGAAAATGTGGAGGAGAAGGTGAAGGTGGTAGAATTAAAAAGTGTGGTAGTTTTTAAGGTTAATAGTATACGCAATGATTCATGTGCTAAGAGTGTCAAAGGGAATGTAAAGGTAAAGGATACAGATGTGGTAATGAAACCTTTCTGTATGAAAAATTGTGCTCATTGCCGTAAACGGCGAAATAGAAAGAAAATCCCCCGAACAACACAGAGGAAACAATGTCTGGGAGGAAATTTAAAGCGAAAGAAATGGCGAATTGTCAAACGTGGGTGTAAAGTTAAGAAAGTTGAAGTGGAGGTTAATCATAATGTTGAGAGGGACATAAGGTTGTTAAAATTAATTGATGTATTTGCAAATAAGTTGCGGAAAAAATTTGAACGTGTAGAGCATCAGATGGAAGCTGATAAGTGTGAAGGTAATGCGAACGCATTGGACAAGCAGGTTAAAGGACAGCTGATCATGTTTGTAAACAAGGACAAGTATGATAAAAACAGAGTAAGAAGAAATTTGTATGTGTTAAGGAATTGTCGTGGTTATAGGTTTCCTTGGAACCCAGGTGGAAAAACCCAATGCAGTATTTTGGTAAATGTAAAAAACAGTGTTACATTAAATGCTAAAAATAGCTGTTCTGCCAGATGTCAAATGACTTTGTAGTAGATGTAAGAAACAGCTGATGGCAGATAAAAAAAATTATGTACTCCAAATGTAATTAGCTGTAAAAACCATGTGGTCAGTTGACTGTTTTCGACGTACATTCAAGAGCTGAATGTCAAACTAATAAATGTCATATGATATATTAAAAACAGCTGTGAATGAGTAAAATTTTATGTAAACACATTGTAAAGAAACATGTTCTGTCAAAAACAGCTGATTGAAATTTAAATTGTGAAATGACAAAGATTCAGCCAACTGTCAATAGATGTAAATGTCAAGTGTTTAAATTGATTTACATTTACTTTAAGAAAGTCTCCCAAACAACACATCAGAGAAAATGAATTTTTGTAAATATTTTGTAATTTTGATTAAGGGCGTTGGTCATTCATATTGTTTACGACTATGGTTCAGTGAGTGTCATATTAAAAAATTGTACAATTTTTTAAATTCATTGTGGGCGGGGATAATGCAACATGAAAAGTTACACTTAACAATGCAGGCCAGCTTGCGAGTTGCAATTGTTGAGGAACGACGCAGCCCGGGCCAACCATGTAGTCTGGCAAGACTTAGTGAGTCGTCATGGGGTAGTAGAAAGAGCAGGTTGTGTCGGTGGGACGACAAGAGAATGACCACGCCCTGCAGATATAATTTTTTCTCATGCTCTGATTGTAATTAAAACTACTAAAATCCATTTTTGGTGTTTTTTGTGAAAAATACCTGGCGCCCTATATATATATATAATTTTGGTGTACATGTATTCGTATTATTCTCCTCCTAAACGGCCAATTTTTTTATTGTTTTTTTTTGAGATCTCACATTAGCCCCTTCCCTGTCTTGGACGAGTTAACTCGTCCTATGTTATTTTTACTTCTTCTTTCTTGATCTGGACGAGTTCTCGTCCTCTTCATGGAAGTTCGTATTTTTGTCGTCAGAGAGTGTATTTGTCTTCATAATGCATATTTTACTCCAAACTTCATTTTTTCAAGATCTGAATGCGGGGAAAATCACGAAATTTTTATTCTTTGATACCTACGCTATTTTTGAGATATTACTTGCAATGAACAAAGAAATATCATTTTTAAATAACTTCAATAACTTTTTACACTGTTTTTATCAATGTTTGGTGCATCCGAACGGAGCTGGTAGGCGAGTTGCGTGCCATCTTGCTATTCGAATCTTGCTCCCTGAAAGGATGTTGCGAAGAAATTGATTGGAAAATTTTTTTAAATCTTTATTTCTTACTCTTCGGCGTAGCCGACCGGACCTCCTAAGTGAATTACGTTCCAGCCGGCTATTCCGAAGGTCGCGCGTTCGAAACCAATTACACACAAAAATAGACTTTTAGCTTATAAAATGTGTTACTGTGTTTTAAATTTAGAGTTATTATTATTCTAACATTATCACTTATTTTAGCGACATTTATAGAGACACATTTAGCTTAATTTTTATGCAAAATTACACGAAATTTAAAAAAATTAGTACAAGAAGAAAATATTTTAAAATAAATCTTTGTAAAATACTTATATGAACATATATTTTTTATATCTACCTGTAGGTAATGAAATCGTAATAAAATAATACGTTTGTCATATTTGTTAAAAAAAATATCCGTTAGTGAAAGGGTTAACAAAGAACCTGGAATTTTCAGCTTGACCGTTTGAATAATGTTGTATTTGACTTACGCAAATGCCCAATACATGCGTTGTTGCTTGACATTTCGATTTATTGTTCTTCGTTATCTAATTACATTAATGTTTGTGAGGTATTCAAATTATACTGGATAAAAGATTTTATTTCAAGAAAATTATTTTGCTAGATTGTGACAGGTCAACGTCTACCTACTACGCCCGCAAGTATAATAACGAGTAGCGATGTCAGGGCTTGCTTCAGTGTGACATGTTTCGCCCACTCCAAGAGTTCCCGTTTTTTCTCTCCCTCTCTCTCACACACACATACTCCAAAAGCTGCTATATAAAATCAGCGCAACATAACCGCAAACTGGTTAACCCTTGGCTACCTTGCTCTACCTTCCGCATCCCCCCCTTTTCAATTCCCTTCCTATGCTATTAAAGGGGAGTTGCCTGTTTCAGGATCACCCTTATGTAGCCTGTTACCCCAAAAAAAACGCAAACTGGTAAGCACAGGCGCTGCGGGAGTTTTCTCGCAGGCGTTTCAACCCCGGAATGATCGCGGGGCTCATCTGATGTCGGGAATGCCTCGCACTCTCTCTGGTTTTTTTTATCTAAGTTCTCACATGCCGAGACACTTTCACCTATTTTAGGAGGTATATGTACTGGGGTCGAAGACAATGGGCATATGGCAAGAGTTGTCCGCTGATCCCATTGGATCAGTCGGCCAAATGCCTCCTAAATCAGGAGAAGGGAATGCTGCGACCCCACAGCAAAGTCGTATCCCGTCATTCGGAAGGGCGTGAGAATAGTACCCAATGCCCGACCTACCTGATGCAGGTTTTCTAGTGTTTTCCCTGCATCTCTTTAGGTGAAACGCCGGGTAGGATCCTTAAACCATAGCCCGGGGGTCCTAGTTAATCCTAGACTACCTTGCAACCCCCGTTTTCAATTCCTTTCCTATGTCGTTAAGGGGGAGTTGCCTGCTTCAGGATCACATTCATGTAGCCTATTACCCCACCACCACCAAAAAATAAAACCGGAAAATTTATGTTAAAGCAATAAAACAAATTAAAGTGGATTGGTTTTTAACCCCCCCCCCCCACTCCAAATAATAAAGCCGTAATCTACAATATACATTTTTGAAGATTAACAAAAGGGGCTATATTTTAAAAATCAATATTGCCAGTTGGATACAGTTATATCAACATATTTCTAAACATAAGACATTCCCCATATCCGTGCACAGAACGGAATTTAAAAATGAAAGACTATCATTAATTTCTTACCATTATTTATTTATCACAATTTTCAATAAATGATAAAGCCTTTTAATAAATTATTTAAACATTGTAATAAAACCTTTTAATAAGTTATTTAAACATTGTGAAAAATTAATTAATAAGAGTCAAAATATCGAAATGTAAAATTTGTTTAAGCAGCTAGTCAGGATTTTCTATAAAAGTAAAATATTCTCAAATTTTCAAAAAAAAAACTCTTTGAAAGATATTTAAATAGTTATTTACCGTTCAAAAACTTTGCTCCAAACACTGTTAGTGCTACTCAATCTATAGGGTAAAGTGGTACAATTGCGATCAACAAGGTTTAGAACCATTTTTAATTTCGTATTATTGGTAGAACTTCCCGTTATAAGGCGTTACATTGTGGAAGGTTTCTGCAGCACCTCCTGTCCTTTCCATGAATACATCAGTTTGTGATACAGAGAAATAAATTCATTGAATACCAGAGTTTTCCGCCTGCCATTGGGTTTATTTCGCAACTATTTCAATAGCTTGAAATGAGAAAACGCTCTTTTCTTCAGTAACCACTTTCTTCTTGGTCTTTGCGACTTCTTCACTTTTCACGGTAAACAAATTGCATATATAGATCACCATCCCATCAGCAGCTGAATGAGTTGTACCGCGGTCCACAATAAATATTGAACAAGAAATCGTTGCATGTAATCAGACACACTATCTCGATTTATTTATAACAATGAATTGTTACAATCACGTCGTTACGATTTGATTACGTAGCATGTAAACCAGTCTTTAAGCAGTTGAGCCATTTTCGTCATAATGCTTCCGCTAACCACGCATCAATGATTTGTCCTCTTTCGAAGTCTAATAGATCACGCATTACGCCGATCACTTAAGTTAACCGTCACAGAACAAATCATATAATATACTGCACGATAACCTCAAATCGTGGCACATCAACTGGGCACTGCAGCCGCGTCGCAGATTTACACGTACACAGTGGTGCCAACCTACAAGACGTACCCTATTGCATGGTGTTCATATTAGTTTGCCCAACCCCTGTATGTAACAGAAGTTAGACCTAATCTAGACGAAGTCGGGATCATGAATGAACGCGATTGGTTATTTAAATGACGAATTACAGTCATCTTATCGTCCAGAAAACAAACATTTTATAATAATATACGTAAATATTTATAATAAAAAATTGTATTAATTTGAATGTAATACGCAATCGCATACCATACATTACAAATCCATAATGGAATATATTCCCTTTGGCTTATTGTCCAGCGCCATTGACAGGTATGACGGTTCTTACTGTCATTTAACAACTTACACTTTCAAAACTTAGAAATAGTAGGAATTAGTGAAATTAGATGAAAGGAAGAGCATGATTTTTGGTCGGATCAATATAGGGTGATTAGCACACAAGCAAATAGAGGATATGCTGGGGTAGGTCTCGTAATGAATAGAAGACTGGGGCAACGCATAAGCTATTACAAACAATATAAATAAATGTTAATTACGATAACGTTATAAATAAAACCACAGTCGACGACAATTATTCAAGTTTATATGCCCACAAGTGCCGCAGAGGAAGAAGAAATTGAGAAAATCTACGAAGAAATTGAAGAAATAATTAAGTATGTCAGGGGAAACGAGAATTTAATAGTAATGGGTAACTGCAAAGGAAAAGAAAGTGATGTAGTTGGGAACTATGGACTTAGGGAAAGGAATAAAGCGGAGATAGGCTAGTAGAATTTTGCATTGAAAACAGATTAGTCGTGACGAATACCTGGTTTAAGAATCATGATTTACACGTGGAAGAAGTCGGAGGACACGGGCAGGTTCCAATTAGATTATATAATGCTTAGACAGAGGTATAGAAATCAGATGTTAAACAGAAATACGTACCCAGGATATACATAAACTCCAAAATCTTAATAACTTAATCTCGTTAATATAACCAGATGTTTCCTTTCTGACGATTGAGTTAATTCATACCAGCTTACAGACACTCCGCAGACTTTGGTTTCACCGATTCATATTTCAAAATCTCATTCCTTTGGATGATTTACTCAATATTCACATTCACTTTGTTCTCTTTTTCTTCCTCTCCCGAGCTGAATTTTTTTCTGTTCTCCATCATGTTACTTTGAGGTTTTCCTGCATTAAATACCTGTTTCCCTACTGTCTCTAGTTCTATTACTACTTCCTGGTCGTTTCTTAAATTATCTTCGACTGGCTCCTGGATAAGTGTTTCCTCGCCTCCAAACATCCGTGCCACAGTGTCTAACTTATTTTCCCAACTCTAGATTCTCTTTACAATGCATTAAATTTATTAACTTCTCAAATCAGCATAATTTTTTAGTTTGCTTTCATTTCGACATTATTTTTGTCTATGTTTGTAATCATTTCAGTATAACTTTTAGCTAAGATTACCAAAGTATGCCATGACTACGCTAATTTGATCGCCCCCATCATATTCTTTTAAATTCAAACGCCTTATTTTCAACCATATATCCATCTTTTTCCTGCTTCTTAATTTCATCAATACTTAAATACCCTGATTCAAGAAAATCGAAACAGTAACGGGCTGGATCGTTTGCACATCTAGTTACATTTAATGAAATTCATAGCTTCGAACCACATAATCTGACGAACGTATCACACACCTAACGTACCACCAGTATTAACAAAAATAGAAATATTATTTTACTGCTAAAAGCTAGCTGTATTAGAAAATATTCCCTACTGCCAATTGGCTCATTTCCATGTCAAACTACCAAAGGCTTCCCACTCGACCCTCTCCAAATGTCAGAAAATTTTGTAAGAAAGTAAACTCAGACTCCAACTGAAACTGTGAAAAATATTAAAGCTCATTGTAAACAGGTTCATAAGTTACAAGTCCTTCTTCAATGGGCTGTCGCCACGTTAACTTGCACGCACTACTGAAGAGCCAAATCAATTCTAGCGGCCAAATATATGATAAGAAAGTAGTGCGGCTGGCCGTTCCGATATTTGTTCAAGCCAAAGTCGCAGCGAATAGACGTCATTTTGACGGCCAATTTACACAGTAGCAAACGATCTATGCGTCATAATACTTTTTAAATGTACATATCAAGCACCATATTTAGCATTACTCATCCAGAAAATCTATGTTCGTGTATTTCCAGAGATCATTTATTGATCTTCTCTGTACTCACTCATGCCCTTTATTAAAGTGTTGTTGTTGTGGTATTCAGTCTGGTCTGATCTGATGCAACCCTATATGCTAACCTATCTTTTGCGCGAAAGCCTTCCTTGCCTGTTGGCCAGAGGCAGCGTTGTCAATGAGTAAAATAACTTTTCTACCTTGTCGCACAATTTTTCCACTTAAGGTCTTGTGCCAGTCAGTCACGATATCCCTTGTCACCCATAACTAGGCCGGATGTTTCTAAAAATTATTTCTTCGATCGTCGTTCCTGTTTTCTATCCACTTTTTAAAGAGTTTTTCTTTATTTTTAAAGTTTCAGCGACTTGGGTTTTCCCGATTTTGAATCTTAAAGCAAGACCTCAGACACTGATTTTCTCTTTTTCATACACTTAATTAACTCCGCCTTTTCTTTAATAGAAATATTTTTTATCGCAGGTTTTCCCTATTGCAATTTTTTTTCACTCATCTCCAAAAATTGTTTCATCATGAAACATACGCAACTCACTTTGATTCAAAATACGGCTGTCTGATAACTGAGAACAGTTCGTCAAACTGCTTCGGGATCAGGAAATTCCGGTATCATCTACAACAAAATAAAAAGCAAGTAGGCATCTGGCATTCCTGGAATCCTGAATTGTTTTCGACTTGGCTGTCCGGTTATTATGGAAAATTCTGTAAACATGGTGTCCGTTTATTAGAAGTACTTTCTTAGTAAAGTATGTGGAATAATGGCGGGGGAAATAAAACTGGCCAAGTATGAAAGATGTCAGGTTATTAGAAGTGTCCGTTTCGTTAAGTTTGACTGTAGTTCAGTTCCTGGCGGACGGAGGAAAATTCGTAGTACAGATGAGTGACTCAGGAGCGAGTCGTTCAAAACGATAGAATTAATTAATTCAAAACAAATACAACAAACTTATACAAATAACTAATAAATAAAATTTGAACCTGACAAAAGAAGCATGCTTTGAATTGAGATAAACTGATGTGAAAAAATATTTTGAATGCTTATGACGCTTTTCGTGGAAATAATATATCTTAGTAATATTTTCAAGAGTTATTTATTTACTATTCTTTCTTTATATAAGTACACAATAAGAGACTATTCACTCATATCTAAGTTAGAAACAGTTTGCGTAACACGCTTCCCTGTCAGTCGGTTATCGAAAAAAATCCTTTCACATGCGCAAAAGGTTCTTCAAAAATTTACTTAAGCGTGGTTTAACGTGTTTTATTCGACCACCATAAAAGTGGATTTCCTAGTCTGGGCAACAAGTCTCCTGCAGATATTTATAAACCTCAGTAATGGCAGCAGAACGGTCATTTGTATTGCTGATAAAATTTTACACTTTCTCGTCAAAAGAGACGCATTTAGTCGAATCAGTTTCAAATGTTTCATTGTCAGTATTTCGTCGTTTGATATTGAGACAACTCCGGGTAATTCAAGACTACAGTTGAGATTAGTGATTGCTGCACTTCCAGAATACGTAACACATGCCGCGTGTAGAATTCCACCTCGTAACCACATCTTGTTTTAAACTTAAAACAGGTTCACCAAGGTGCATCTGCAAGTTTTGAAGCTCTATGGAAACCTAAGTACTTCTCTTGAAATACCCACTATTGGGTTCACTACTGCAGTAATGTCTTTAATGTTCTGAAGGGCGCCTTTCACAGTCAAATTTAAATTGTATGCGAAACATGGAACGTGTTTGCAAGTCGTAAGCCGTGTTGTAACCCCATCATCACTCACCACTCACACCATTTCCCACTCTGCCAGGTTCTGCGAGTCATTTAAAACACCCGAGAAGAAATGACAGAAGTTGAACTTACTGGGAGGCGAAGTGAACCGAAACTGAAACGTATGAATCAATTCTGATTTGTGATTGATCAAGGCCAGACGTCTGTTGCTGTTGTAATATATTCTGCACTTGCCAACTGCTACTTAACTATTTCCTTAATCAAATTACATAATTGATATAGAATAACATTAGAGATGGTTTTCCTTGTAAACAGTTGATAAGCACTATTAAGTTTTTCACTTAGTTTTCGCATTTTTGTGCTCGCGACGATTTTAAAGGGCAAATAATTTCAATCCCATTATTTCTTCTAATTAGAAAGAGACTTTGGGGAAAATGTGTTGATAGAGGTCTGGTTCCGATATAGGTTTGATGTATAAACTTGATCGGATGCTGTGTGTACTCGGAAAATTTGAAAAATAAGAGCCCGTTCACACGATAGTCACAGACTATCAAAGTTCAGCAGGGGAGAGTAATTACCTGATAATTGCATGATGTAAAACTTGACTCGATATGACTAATGCTGTCTTTGAGGCAGGAAGAGACACGAACTTTCTGAAAACTTTGAGTCAGCAGATGCGCCAGGTCCCATCTGGTTTACATACTGTCTCGCAATTCCCGACGGTAGTCAAAGTCACGGATAGTCACTCAGTCGTCACTCCATTTTACCGATTTTTCAAATTTTTTTTTATTTTTCCGCAGAGTTTTTTCAACACCGAAAAATTAATTACTGCAATGGAGAAAAGTCCCGCACCTCATATCGTAACGTGTAGGGCTATACATATTATTAAGTAAATAATTATTATTTCAATGAAATACGTAAATAATTCTGTGCCTTTATCAAATTTTTTTAAGACTTAGTCAGATCATTTTTGAATGTATACGAAAAAAAATATATTACGAGTTTCACAGTAATATTGAGTTTTATACTGTTTACATTTTTCGTTTACTTCTTGTTAATTCACTTCCTGTTGCTTCTTCGTAGTCCACTTGTCCTGTCGGTCTATATTTTTTTCAAGAGAATTAAAAAGTTATTTAAAAAGGCTATGTGTAAAAATCATCTTGGTATTTAGGGAGTTAAATAATCTATCATCTGTTGGACTATTCTCAGCTATTTTCAAAATGTATTATTATTCTTCAAATTATTCCAACCACGTTCAATGAACGATAAAAAGTTACCATTGGCCAATTTTCTTGGGGATAGCACTCAATAAGTGGCATATAATGTATCAACATCATCAACATATTATTTAGTCGCGTTAATTTGGGCTTCTTTTTGTTTACTTCTGAAACAGAGGAAGTTGATGTGTAACAAGTGGTCAACAGCACCACAGATTTATTTTCAATTTTATTTATTTCTCATTTAACAAATTCTATTAATATCAAATTAGTGGTTTTTGGGGGGGGGGGGGAGCTACATGAGCGTGATAATAGCACAGTAAGGAATTGGAAAGGGGGGATGTGGAAGATAGAGCAAGGTAGTCAAGGGTTGTCTAGAGTCCCTGGGCTATAGTTTAAGGATCCTACCCGATGACTCGCCTAAAAGTGATGCAGGACAAACACTAGAAAACCTGTATCAGGTAGGTCGGGCTTTGCATACTATTCTCATATCCTTCCGAAAGACGAGAGATGAGTTTGCTGTGGGGTCGCAGCATTACTTTTCCGCTTCTCCGCCAGTTTTAGGAGGCAGTTAGCCGACTGGGATCAGCAGACAACACTTGCTGTATGCCCAGTGCATAGACGACCTAAAATAGATTAAGGTGTCTCGGCATGTGAGAACCTTAAAAAAAAAAAGGAGTACGCGGCATCCCTAAACGTAGGCACCGCAATCAATCTGGGAAGAGCTACCTGCGAGAGAAAGCTCCCAGAGACAGTCCTCTATCAGTGGTTGCCCTATTGGAAATCTTGTTCCTCCTTTTTTCACAGAAATAGTGATGAGAGATTTCATTTTTAACCATAAACTATTTCAAATAGGCGAATGAAAAATTTAGCATTATACCAAAAATTCACTTAAATTTAATCTATTTTGTCAATGTTAAATTTACTCAATATTTTCGATAAGTACAACCTTAAATTACTTAGGAAATCTAGAATAATCACACTTTACGATTGTGAATTAATGAACATGCTAGTATGTCGTCTACATATATAAAACCAATATTGTCGATTAAATCAGTATCATTAATAACTTTGTCTAATATATAATTAATCAGAAAAGAAGAAAATTGACTGACGTGCATCCTTATGAAATGAGGTGTTTGGATTAATTCTCATCCATTTAGAAGAACCCATTGTCAATGCATAAACCAATACCCTCCGTGAACATAGATCGACTGTAAATAGTGATTTGTTACTACATTCAAATCCCATTTTTTCACAAAATGGTATTAAAGAGTTTTATTACTGATCGCGTGTCCTGTTTCCTAGTATACTGTATTGGTGATGACCAGCGTGTTGTGGACAAAGGCTGCCTACGTTATCTTAGGTGACTATGTATTCACTTTGCTTTGACCAATTGACAGGTCTGTGTATGTGATAGTTTGCAGTTAATCTGATTGATTTGCATTCCATTACTGAAGATGGATATATAGGTATTGAAGTTAGACGAAGGTACTGCCAAGGCACACGCCCTCATTTGATTGAAAACTCTCATAAATTCATTCATCATTTCTTTACATTGACTTTCGTGCTTATTTGAAAAAATCTTGTAGACCAGTATCGGCTTGAGTTCCTGAAGCGAACGAGTGCTATTAGGAGTCTCCGATACTTCAGGTCCAAGGCGTCCGCGATACAGCCCACGAGGATCGAAAGGCGCCTACAGATCGTCACGCCAAAGCAGACGGGAGCAAAACGCCCTCAGGCAATGCACCAGTAGGCGTCTTCGATATAGTTGATTCTAATTTTATAGAGTTCGCTTTGCCAGACCTATTTTCCATAAATTACGTTGCTTCCTTTTGGTTTCACACCATACGTGGCACCTATTTTAATTAGTCTCATGTAAATTATTAATTCGTCGTTTCTCTACCAACTTATGTAAATTAATTTTGTTTTCTTCTGGGCTTTCATATGTCATCTATTAATATAAATATCCACTGTGTTCTTTTTTAAAAAATCATTTGTAATTTTTTCCCTTTCAATTATAATTTCCCAATATAAAACAGTAGCTTAAATAATTATAGTTTAATAAATAAACCCCACTTCCAACATTTTCTTTACAATTGGCTTCCACCAACGTAGGTCTTATTACATAAATTAATAATTCCCACCACCTTCACGAAAGATTGTATCATTTTTTTTAATAATAGGCGACAATTTCTCATGCAAATACTAAAAATTTTCTTTATTCATTTGTGTAAAATTTCGGATTAAAGCTTCATCAACATCAACCAAGTTATTACATAAATTATCTTGACCATCAACTTCTTTTTCTTTTTGTACTGTTTAAAGATATTGATTAATAAGCAGCTACTGTGACCATTCGTAGACATTGCACTAAACTAAAGAGTTGCCTAATAGTATCGTTGAAGACGCATGGTAATAGCTTAGACAACAAAATTCATGAAATGTGGGAAACCAAAATCCGTATGTGACATAACGGAATCTGTTAGTTTAATTTTGAAAGTTTTGGAACCAATAAATATCACTTATTATACAATTCTTACAAGCTTACAAAAAGTTTTCCTGTAAGCATTATTTCAATTAGAGAAGCAACAAAATTCATTTTTAACCATAAAGTTGTTATAATTTTACGGATTAAATTATAATGTCTCAGGTATCATTCGGGAGTATAGCTAGTCGTGTCAACACGATGCGCAGTTGACAGCTCCCTCGATATTGTAGTGGACGAAGTCCGGAGCTCGGTATACCTGGAGACTTTGTTGAGACAAGTTAGTAGTGTAAATCAATTCTGGAAACATTGGCGCAAGAAAATATATTGCTATCAATTCAGAATATGTTGTACGTCAAGAAACTCATCCGTAAAATGTAATAGATAATAAGTATAGGGTCTTTGTGTTTTTACTCGAAGCCCCTCAAGAACTGAGGAGACAACGGGAGTGTTAAAAGGACGTACTCACGTCTCCATATCCCGTTTGTATGAACACAATTAATAATTTTAACAATGCTAGTAGCGTTCCGGTAGGCCGTTGAAGGGGAATTGCAGCCTAAAACGACAATGTCATGAAGAATGTCACGAACTGTAACTGTATAGAATGTCTATTCTTCGTTTAGACTATGTAATGTTATTTGAATTAAAATATTCATATTGCTCCACAGTTAATCAGTTTTATTTAAATTGTAAATTGTTATACAATCTCAAAGAATTGTGGTACGCAGATTGCGTATCATAACAAAATTAATGCAGTTTTCGTACTAAATATATATAATGTATACATAATATGTAACAAACATTATATCAAAGGAAAATGGAGTTGGACCGTAAATGAACACGTTTGATTATTTAAATGACGAATTACGAGACATCTTATCGAGCAGAATGGAAACCTAAAGGTTTGCTTATTACTCATTGGAAGGCGCGGGAAAGTCGAGAAGTTTCGAAGACATCGGCTGACAATTTATTACCACGAATATATCTGATCACCCCGGTTAACAATAAAAACTGAATTGTCAGCATAGAAAACTCGAAACCAGCAGCTTGTTAAAGATTTAACAAAGCGGACACTATCCTGCATGTCCGGAAGTTGGAACAAAACAGACAAGTGTCCTTTACAAAAACAAGGGTTCCTGTCAATTGGCTACGACAACAATCGTCGACTAAAACGAGGAACTATCACGTGGAGTTGTGACTCCAAAATTTGACAGACAGACATGCATACATACAAAAATTATGCTTCAAGTTTCCCCTTCCATAAGGAGGATATATATATATATATATATACACACACATATATAAATATCAACAGTAGCACCACAATGTGCTTCAGTTTTGTTCTGCAAGCTCCGGCCCTATATATGTATATATATATATATATATATATATATATATATATATAACACGCCACAACTTGCACGGGAGTAAAATTTTAAGTACAGGGCCGGAGCTTGCAGAACAAAACTGAAGCACATTGTGGTGCTACTGTTGTTACACCACAGAATATTTACAATAATAAGGAAATTATAAAAGAAGGAATAGTTAACTTTAATATAATCAATTAAATTATGATGATAAGATCGAAACTATTGTAATACAATATAAGATTATTTACAAAAGAATAATATAACTCAAACTAAGTTTCAGTAAAAAAAATTACGAATAAAATATATTATCAATTTGGCTATGTAAATAAAGCAAAAAGGATCCATGCAGCTCCTAACCGACTGCTCTCGGGAACGTGGTGAAAAACGATTTTAATGAAATAAAAACAATCGCGAATCAATACGAGAATGGTTTTCAAGGAAAAACCGCGTAAAAATGCCGTTACCGGATGTTAACGCCTGGTGACGTCTTTATTCGTTTTTATTCGTACGCCGACTGCTCCTTTTGCAGTATCACGTCTTCTTCTGATTAAGATACTCTAGCGCCTCTCCTTCAGATTAAATCCGCATCAAATGTTATCTTTTTTATTTTCTGTACTCCCACCAAATGAATCATCTTTCTCGAAACGTGCAGAAACAAAATTTTATACATGTTGCTTGTTCTGCCACTGCATCGTCTCTCCCTAGCGTCCCTCTCAGGCAGATTCTCTGCACCAACTGTTCAACAATAAACCCAGGCAGATTCTGCTCCATCTGCTCAACAATACACTCCAGGTAATAAATAACGTCGTAATCGGCGAGGTTTCACCCCGACTTGACCTTGACCACCCTCGCGTTTGTCCTGTTGTACCCGACTTGGTAGAATATTAAACTAAATTATTTTTGCTTCACCAATTCAATGTAGGGGACATGAGACACCACAACATCTTGGGAGATGGAATCATTTTGCACATCTTAGAGGTAATCATATTCATTCAGACTGAGTTATTTTTGGGAGAGAGATTTCGTTTTCAGCTAGGTGGTGATAATTTTGCTGACGGTGCAGACGAGTTCACAAGAAATACAGTCATCCTCCCAACAATAAATCAACGGACAATCCAGCAATGGCGACAAGAAGGAAGACCAATGCAACCACATGTACAAACCTACGTGTTTCTCACCTCTGGTCGTTTCTTTATTAAGTGTTCTACCCACTCCCAACCACCCTTTATTTTCGTAATTTACCCAGATATTCCCCGACAAGATAATTCATGTTCCCGACAAAGCTAGCGAGGATCAATTTAAAATCGAGCGTAATTATTTTTTTGTTAATATTATCCAAGTTTTTATTCATAACCTTCCCTTTATATAAATAAAATAATTTTTTTGGTACATCATAATCATAATCTTAAATCCATAACAGGCACATTAAATTTATTAGAAAGTATTTAATTTCTTAAGTTAGACCACCTAAAATAGAAAAAAAAAATTTCACTTAGTTTCACGTGATTGATTGATAAGTTATTAAATAAAAGTGGAAAGTACGATTGATATATATTTCGTAGTACTTATTATTTGATTGTAAAAAATATCTGTGCAGCAGATATATATATATATATATATATATATATATATGTGCAAGAAAATTTTTCGTCTTCAAGCTTATGTGTAGAGACGAGTATTTTTGCAGCATGGAAAATAATGTTGGTGAAAGGTGAATAATGGCAGTCCTCGAAGTAGCCCCCTCGTCAGAAGATTTGGAAAACATTCAGAGTGACAGCCAGCTGTCAATTGGCTCTCTCACCAACATCACTTTCCTAAATTCGGGTCTAATAACCTCGGGTCCACAAAAAAAAACACTAATACCTTACAACATGTTGCCACACTTAAGGATGCTCTCATCTGTTCCATTGGGAATAGTCTGTCAACATACACCAACCGCAACTTCAATTCACAGGAACTCCTCCTCCAGACCTAAACTGGTACAATCCAGAAATCAAAAACATTATCTTCATCATACTACCCACTTGTCCAAGACCTTTAGGCGCCCACCCAATCTACACAATATTGGCCTCCCACTCTTGTAGCAAAATATCCGCGAACTGCCGCAACGATGCTGCTCCTCACTCTCTGCTCTAAAACTCCCCATAACGGTTCAATGTTGAGGCCTGGCGATTGTGCTGGCCAGGGAAAATGTTTGATGACATCTTTATGTTCTACAAACCACGCCTGAACCATTATGGCTGCGTGTATGGGTGCATTATTATCTTGGATTATAGCAGTGTCTGGCAGCAATATGCTAGTCACTTCATTGTTGACGATGTCGAGATATTCATTCGCAGTAATCCGGCCCATAAGGGTAATGATCGAGCCAGCTGAATACCACGATATAGAACGTGCTTGACTGTAGGACGCAGGCAGGCCGGATCGTGGACATCTTTTGGGTTTTCCAAACATACCCGGCCGACTGAAAGAAACAAAGTAAACGATGATTCATCATACCATACCACATTCTTCCAGTCATCCAGTGTGAAGGTTTTATGATCGTGGCACCACTTCTTTTGCAGCTTTGCATTTGGTTCCGTCATGAACGGTTTCGAATTGGAGCCCTTCCATGAATGTTAGCTGTGTGAAGCTGCTGCCGCAGTGTTTTTGTCGAAACAGTATTGCTCAAGTGAGTGTAGAGTTCTGCAGTCACTTTTCCACTGAAGTTTTTATGTTGTCGGATCACAATCCTTTTTAATGTTCGTCCGTCTCTGTAAGTTAACTTCGGCATTCGGCCACTATTCCTCGTTACAATGTTTTACCATGTTTTGTAACTGCTGGCATTACTGTCGCTTATAAAGGTTAAACGGTTGAGCCGTTTTCGTCACAGATGCTTCCGCTAACCGCGCGCCAACAATTTGTCCTCTTTCGAAATCTTATAGATCACGCATTTCACCGATCACTGGTGTTAACAGTTGCAAAACAAATCATATAATATACTGCAAAATAATCTCAAAACTGCTGTTTAATTTGTATACAGAACAGGCGATGAAGAATGTTAAAACGGAATATGGAAAAGGATCATACTGCAAGTAGAAGAAATAAAAACCTTACGCTTTACCTACCATATTGTAGTATTACGGGAATCAGAAGAAAACTTGGAAACCATAATAAATGGCAAGAACGGAGTCCTGGAGAAAGAGTTTAATATGAGGATTAATAGAGGGGAAAACCAAGGTAATTGAGTGTAGTATGGGAAACAGTGGAATAACAAAGGCTGTTAGATTGGGAAGGGATATTTTGACGTTAGCTAAGGAATTCTGCTACTTGAGAAGCGTAATAAGTAATAAGATGGTAGAAGTATAATAGACTTACGAGTAGGGTGGCACAAGCAAGGAAGGCTTTCGCGAAAAAGAGGAATTTACTTAAGGGTAATATAAATGTGAGTATTAGGAAATCGTTGCTAAAAATTTTCGTACGGAGCGTGGCGTTATATGGGAGCGAAACGTAGATGATAGGAGTTGGGGAAAGGAAAAGAATAGAAGCATTTGAAAAGTGGTGTTATAGACGATTGCTGAAAATCAGATGCTTTGATAGAATCACAAACGAGGAAGTTCTTAAGAGAATAAGGGGAAAACGAACAATATGGAGGACTTGGCTAAGAGAAAGGATTGGTTAATAGGCATTAGGGGAAGTGTGTGGGATAAGAACAGAAGAGGGAGACCAAGGATAGAATACGCAAAGCAGATTAGGGAGGATGTTGGTTGTGCTACTTATGAGGCAATGAAAAGGCTTGCGCAGGATATGTAAGCATAGAATGGGTTGCATCAGACCAGTCTTAGGACTGAATACCACAACAGCAATCTCAAAACGTGGTACATTAACTGGGCACTGCAGCCGCTTCACAGAATTTACATGTATACAGTGGTGCCAAACTGAAACAAGCCATACCCTATTGCATGGTGTTTGCCCAATCCCTGTACATTGTCCAGACAATTCAGACCACAACATTCTTCTGAACTCTATCTATGGGAACTTTCCTTCCAATACATCTTGCAATTAAGACAAAACATGGTCTCAACATCCTATATATAGTAACTTTCGTCCCCCGGCTTCCCAAACTATCCACCCATAATTGCACGAGTATATGTGTACCTATTTAAGTATGTATGTGTTAAGACATGGATGTGTGTGTATGTATTGATATGTGATGGTATGTTTGTGTGTTGGTATGAACATATATTCCTTTTTAGTATGTATGTGTTAAAGTGTGGTTGTGTGTGGTTTTGTACTTTGTGTGTGTTAATATGTGGATATATTTATATGTGAGTTAACATGTGGTTGTATGTGTGCATCTCCCCACCCCCCTTGAATCTACCCTGGCTTTCATTGAGAATGTTGGTGGCCCAGCTTTTCTTAATCTTCTGATGAAGGGGACAGTTACCTTCAAAAATTCCAACTCTGCACTCAGGTACAACACCAAATTTCTATCTCCCTTTCCAGTCCTTATTAATTATATATATATATATATATATATATATATATATATATATATATATATACACGTTTGCTTAAGGTACTCATATATAGAGATGTTCTTGATATAATACATTGAGTGAGTGAGTGAGTGAGTGAGTGAGTGAGTGATGTATATTTAATGGAAATTCAATGTTATTGAAATGTAAATAAATTAATGTTTAATGTGTCCAAGAACAAATGTGTAATAAATATTAGTGACAATAGACACTGTTATAATTAGGGATGAAACCAAAGTCTATAGAGTATGTTAATAGTTTTAAATATCTTGGTGTGATAGTAGATTAATTAGAATTTATAATATGTTTCTAATAAAGTAGCAAACAAAGAAGGATTACACAGCATGTGCTACTAAAAAATTTGCCACTAATTGTTTGTATAATTTAATAAAGCACACGTAATTGTTATTTATAATACTCTATAAAAAATAGTCTATGAAAAATGGCATGAAAAACCTGACAAAAGAAAAAACATATTCATGGGTATGTGCAATACAAGTCCAAACAATAAAATAAAAACATAGTATGGAAACACTGTCCCTAAATAGAATATGCAAAAGAAATTATGAAACATTATATTTAGCTTAAGTTATACACAAAGCTGCCACAAATAAGTTTTGATGAAATTCTATTAAAATTAATGGTATGCTTGTTCCAGCAGAAGTTAGTTATAAATGGGGAAGGGGTGTAGTTTGACCCATGGTATTTAAGTCACAAATCAACTATAAATATGATATTACACCTATTTGCGTCAAAATTTGAAAACTAGTACTTGTTTAATTTAAAGATTATAAATGTAATTTTTTAAAATTAATAAAATATTTATTTCTCATGAAACTTGTGATTTAGCCATACTGACTAAATGAAATGAATCATCCATAATAAATGATGTTGACATTTAACTGCTTTATGATTGAACTTAATAATAAACCAATCATTCCATGGCACTGTAATAATTCATCATTCCATAACAAGGATAAGTTAAGGCATTGACATTTGTCAATGAGTAAAACTTATTAGTCAAACAAATTTTCCTTAAATAACTTAAACCTTTACTATGGTGCACTTCAGTAAAAAAAAATCTGACTAATGTGATCAAATTATGTTAACTTTCATTTCCAATCACAGTAACCATCACGGTATCAGGAGCACTATCCTGTTTTACACCAAGACATAAAATTACTTGACATAACCATCAAACTATCGTAAGTACAGAATACAGTTGTTCATACATTTAACTAACCTTTGAAACTAAACAAGACTCAAAAGTACTATGATGGAAATGATCATTCTCAAATCTTAGTAAATGCAGCCTGGCCTATATCCACATAACCAATTTGAAATGGGAGCAAAAAATGTATAATGTGACCTAGATTACTAAATAGAAAATTAAATCTGAAATCCGTAATTAAGGCAAAGAAAAGTTTAGTGGACAAAGTGTTCGAGGCATCTGCATGGATTATGGATCAGCTTCATTTTTTGATTATTCCTTCATTCATGGCAATAATTTTTTTTTGGTCACAATATTTGAAACTATTTGACCTTAGTGTTCTGAGATATCCATGGCTTTAGTATGTTGGATTGAATTTTTTTTAATTAAGTTGATTAAATTCTTTTAGGATTACAACCAGGTAAATTCATAAATAATATTCTACACTTGATGACTGCCCACATTATAATCTTCTGGACAAAAATGAGGACAGTCATTGAAATGCCATGTGTTTTCGATGAACATACCTAGTAGGAATCTTGCAAGATTTTCATCAACTATATACACTCGTGAAACCTTCAGTCTGCAATGTTAAGAAATGTCGTCAGCAACTCTTCATTTACTAATTGATGGACGTAGTTTGTTCTACCAACATCTGATGATTGATGGTCACATGAATAAGGCTGACTACATCAACAGAATCACCACGCCAAAAGTTACATAACCTACACTATATGTTATTTAAAGATTTGAGAGCCATATTTACTTGGTGTGCGGTTTGGCAGATGCAGGACGTCACCAGGGGCAGCGCTGGTTGTTGGTGCAGGTGTCATCTCACCCCTGGGTTCCCCTGGGAAAGAGTTGACATCTCTCATTTCATCAATCGAAAAAAGAACCAGTTCCAATAGTGAAGCAAACCCGGTGGCATGCGGTTGAGTTAGATAAGCCGCGGTTAGCAGATGCAGATAATCCAATTTACAGTTTGTATATACTACTGCAAGGACACTGGTTTTACTCGCAGTCTTTGTATATAAGCAACAAAAGATTTACATAAAGCTGACCCACCTAAAGCACCCTTCTAATCAAATTACGTTGTTATACTACAGCAATTTTGAGTTTTGTTTACTTCAACTTAAGTCACCTCCTAATGTATTCCTTAAAACAATATCTGATAATCTTACAAATAAAATACAATGAATGGCCAAAAATCAGAATTGAGAATAATTTGAAGTTTTAAAACATTTCATCTTCCATTCACTCTACAAACAAAATTATAATTACACATACATAGCTGAATATAAATAAACTGGGTATGTTGTAGTTACTTAAAATTAAAATATTAAAATTTCATGTTGCTACTGGAAAAGTACATCACAATATTAATGAGGCATATATTAAATTATAATTTAGAAGAATGGTAAATGTCAACAAGACCCAGAACTTAAACACAGGACCTATTGTTTTTCGGGCGGGCACAATCACTGAGCTAGTCCGAATTGATGTCCCGAGGATCGATTTAACAATTCTCCACTCTTGTAAACCTAAGCTAGACTCACCTACCAATTACTTAACACATTCTTCCTAACCTAATTTCTAGAAATCCAGTGAAGAATGGACAATGTGTAAATTGATCAAGGGTGAATGGAATTCAAGCCATAGGGAGAAGAAATGCTTCAATCAAAGCTCTTATAAAGAGCACATAGCTAAATTTAGAAGACAAGAATGGAAAAATGTTGACTGGACCCTAGACTCGAAACTAGGACCTCCCTCCCACTTTCTGTGCATATTTTGCATGTCTGTTTTTACGTTTAAAGAATTTACATTTCATCTTATATAAAGCAATTTGCTCATCAATCAAGAATAATTGCTTCCTACATCTGTAATTTTAATATTATTCAAATAAATAATGTATATATATATAATGGGGAAAGGACAGAGATATAGAAAGAAGGTGACTTACCTGAGGTTCATAGATGGTAGACACCTTGTGAGGTTTAGAGTACTTGAATGTTCGGAGGCACCGCCCCCTTCATCAGAAGGTTAGGAAGACATTTCCAGTGATCGGCTAGCCGACATATATATGAGATAGGAAATGACATTGTCATGTTTAAAACAATCAGTCGTCGGCTAGCCGATCACTGGAAATGTCTTCCTAACCTTCTGATAAAGGGGGCGGTGCCTCCGAAAATTCAAGTTCTCCAAAACTCACAAGGTGTCTACCATCTATGAACCTCAGGTAAGTCATCTTCTTTCTATCTCTCTGTCCTTTCCCCATTAATTGTTATATATATATATATATATATATATATATATATATATATATATATATCTGTGTGTGTGTTCAGTTAATCACAAGTGTTTATCTATTGTTTATTTTAAGTTTGAAAAATGTTCTTTAAATCTTGTTTGAAGCTTGTGCTCAGTCTAACCAATGCAACCTCTACAGTCCAAACACTCAAATTTATATACAACATTGTATTTATCAAAATTATTTATAAAATATTTAGAATTATTAACAATATTTTAATTATTAATTGATCTAAATATTAGACAAATTATGTAATTGGCAAACAAGTTAATTAATTTATATTTATTATTTTAAACAATGAGCCCATACACTTTAAGCCATTATTGGTGATGGGTTAGTTGTTTTAAAAACTCAGAATTCAATCTACTTGTAATATATCTATTATTAAAAAAAAAGTCAATATTAAATTTTTAAAAATTCCTTACAGAATTTGTGGTAAGATAATTTGATGGTCTTATCTAACAAATTGATAACCATACCACCTTTATGTTGAGGGGGAGTAAAGGGGGGGGGGGTGATTTGAATAGAAATTCTACCTGAGTAGGTAAGAAAGTTAATGGTATGATTAATTTCTTTAAATTTGTGTGAAAGTTAAGAAAAGTATTACCACATGTATTCATTTTGTGAACTGAAGTTGGGAACAAAACATTTCAAATTTAAATTTATTCTATTTACAACTTTTGGCCATTATTTGTAGTTTATTTATAATATTAAGTCAGATTAATTTAATTATTTTATTAGTGACTTCATTATAAGTAATAAGTAATTTGAAAATACTATAAAAAATAAATTGCTTTGATCAATAATTCCTTGGGATTATTTTTTATCAAAAGAAAATTAGACCATAGACTGATAGTATCTGTCAGCCAGCTTCCAAGTAATGCACAATCATATGTCATTAAAAAATTACAAATACTTAAGTGACGTGGATAAAGATTCAGGTTTCGTTTAGTAATTAAGGTTCATAAAACATCTTCCTTTGTATATTACCCCACTTTGATTTATTATCCATCTAATGATCTATAAAAGTAGGATGAGTAAAATTATTTTCTGACTTAGATAAAATAACATTTGTTTTAATTTGGAATTGCCCCCTCCCCCCTTTCCCAACCTCCCTTTGGATGTATTGTCAATCTAGTGGTCAAATTGATACTATTAACCTGCATAACAAAAACCAACTGACATGTAAATTCATACAAATCCATCAGGCAACATTCAATATGGAATGAACAGAAATACAACAAATAGAAACTCTTTCTAATTTAAGCTACCTTGGAACTGATAAAACATCAGGAAGCAGAAAGGAGTGTCAACATACAAGACATCACAACAGATTAATCAATAGTCTATTATAGACAGGAAAATCAAAAATAAGAAATAACATCTATATTAAATCTATATTAGCATGACGGAAATTAGAGGGGGGTATGAGACATTTTCAGCAAGCATAGCAGTTTTGAGCACAACATCACACACAAGAAAGTAACAAACACCAATAACAACTTTTAAATTGTATCACATTATGTGAAATATATTATTCAGAATAGATTACATGGGTCAATAAATACCAAGAGAAAAAAGTGCATTTAAAAAAAATGTATCTTGTTACCACATTCTCTCGTTTTGGTAGTTCAAAACAAATTGTTTAATTTTTATGGTGTCTGATTCAAAAGTGGTGACGATTTTTGGTTGAAGGCCACATACTATTTCTTGAGTTTGCTGATATCTTCGATTTATTAATTACTCGTCACTTGATTGTCTTATTATTATCAAATAAATTGCATTATAATCAGTAAATCAACACCCAATATTGAATTAATTAAATTAAATAAATTATCGTTTCTTAATTTAGAACCTCACCTTGTGAATTTTAAAGAATCAAGAAACCAAATTAGATGAAATTTTTGATGTGCATGTCACATGGGCATATAGGTTGATAAAAATTAAACTACTTGGATTAATGTGACGTGCACGCCAAAATTTTCATCTTCTTAAATTTGATCCTTATAATAAATAATCTAGTGTAATAAACTTATGCATACTTTCTAACTTATACGTTGTTTTTTATTCCTAGAAAATGCCAATTAGTGTTCTACATAATAAAACTGGCCTAGATGCCCAACGATTATATTTACATTGTTAATTCTTAAAAGTAGGTAGTTTTCTACTAGTCTGGCTTCATGTTTCCCCGTATATCTCTTAAATTCTTCTTTGAAGGTTGGCAATCTATATTTTCAAAGTATTGCGTCCTACTGATGGTTATTTTTGGCACACCCCAAAGCTGAATACCATACAACCATGTAGATTTAATGATTTGATTATACACTATTAATTTATTAGATAATGACAGGTTAGCGTATTTACAATAAGCCATCTGTGCTGTTAATATATTACATTGAACTCTTCCCTTTTCTTCTTCACATGTTCTTTCCACCTTAATTTTGTTTCCAAGGACATTCACAAATTTATTTTCTGAGATGGTGGGTGAGTTATTCTTTTATTAGTGAAGTTGACATGAACAGACTAGTTCATTCTATTTAATTTTCCAGTTTTTGGTCCACTCATTACTAGCCTTTTTGCAGTAATTCATTGGACGTTGTCTGATTATGTTCCATTAATCTTTGTATTAACTCTTTCTCCAGGACCACGTTCATGCTATTTATTAGTTTCCAAATCTTCTTCTGTCTATACTAATACTACAATATCAGCAAACCGTAGGGTTTTTATTCCTTCTCCTTGCTGTATGATTCCTTTTCCATATTCCGTAGTAACTATATTTATATTCTCTCGTTTTTTTATATTTACGCCTTTCATCAATCAATTTTTGCTATTCATGCATTGGTCTGAGCTATTTTTCCTCTTTTTCGTCCTTTCTTCAAGAGTGTTCATTTCTCCACTACATAGTTTATTTCTCCTTTCTCTATCTTCTTTGAAACTCTGAAATACCTCATGTTGTTTCAGTTTTTCTAATTCCCATATTTCCGTAATTTATTTCTTGAGTTTCTTCATTTCCGTATTTCATAATCAAAAGATTATAATTCTGAATACAGAATATTTAGTTAAAATATAAAAAGGATAGTTTTCAATTAAATAAATAAAACTGAGGAAATTTAGCTAGTCGTGTGTCAACACGATGCACATTAGAAAAATTCCCCGATATTGTAGTGAAGACAGTCCAGAGCTCAGTTTACCTCCACTTCTGTTATAATAAGTTGGTAGTAGAGAGCAATTCTGAAAACATTGGCACTAGGAAATATATAGTTTCAGTTCAGGATATGTTGTAGATCGAGAAACTCGTCCATAAAAACTAAGCGTTAATAAGTGTAATAAAAACACGTTGCCTCAGTCCGTATATCCTGTTAGTAAGAATATATTGCCAACAATGACAGTAGCGTTGCACAGGCACGCTTAAAGGGAAAGTTCCTCCTTAAAATGCAATACCCCCTCCCTCCCTCTTCTCGTTTCTATACTACGCAATGGTATAACTCACGAACAGTACTTCTTAAATGTATGACACGTATGTAAAAGCAGTTAATCTTGCATTGCGGGCTGCGTCCGAAGTGATATTTAACAATGAGTAAGCAATGTAGACCGTTTAATTTCAAAAAAGGCAAACAAAACAATACTAAAAATTAAATTGACATAGCATGAACACGTCTGTATTTTGTGTAAACTACTAGTTCACTTTTTACACTGAGTGCATTAGGATTACATCTGATATGCTTTAGCCTCATCAGTCTTGTTGTAGCAAGAATCCGTCTTATATTTTGTGAAAATTACTTGTTCACTCTTCATATAAGTGCATTAGGATTACACCAGACATGGAGGATCAGCTCAAGAAATAATGATTTCCTCATCAAAAACTATCACATTTGCCATAGAAATTATAAATTTAAAAAAAATCTGAAATTAAGTATAGTAATAAATATAAATACGGCCAAATATGCCAGGAAACAAATTTAAATGACATTTAATTAAATATTTATTCTGACAATATATAATAAATTATTTAATTAGCCTCTTTGTCAGTATTTTTATAATTTAAATATGAAATATTACGACGTTTCGTATCTGATTTGAGACTCCTTCAGGTAAAAATTTATCTGTAATAGAACCTCACTCCGAAAGAAGTATCAAATGAGAGACGAAACGTCGTAATATTTCATATTTAAACCATAAAAACACTGACAAAGAGGCTAATTAATTAAATCATTTATGAAATGACATTTAATTCATATACAACGTTTCATACAACTTTCTGGGCTTCGCGGGTAACTACACACAAAATTTATAAAATCAATGTGCTTTTTAAGTAGATCTCGAGAAAAATTTATCGATATGGATCTATTCACAGATTTTGTTTTAGTTGATCGTCAACGAGGTCAGGATAATACCCAAATTAATGTCTTCTGTGGTAATAATCTCCTGCTATAGGCGAAAGGCGGCTTTATCGCGCGGTACTTGTCACAGAAATTCAGCGAGGCGCGACGTTTTTGATTTCCGCCGATTTTTCTATAAACTTCGGGCGGAGTTTTTGGCGGCACGTTTACAAACCATTCGAGACTTCGTCCTCGCCGATATAAATTTTGCGCCTGTGGGAGTAGGAGTCAGTTTTGTAACAGTGTCAAGCTAATGAAGATTTCCCTTCGTTTTTCTCATTCCATTACATTATCTATCAACAAGTTTTGTGTTCAAAAGTTCTAACATGGACGATATCATGGGCATTGCAATAAAAATTGTGAAATCCATCCGGCCCGTACCTTGCAACGAAGACTCTTCAAATTTCCAATGGAAAATAGTGAATCTGCTGAACAGACTGATTTAATTCTTCACACGGACGTCAGGTGCTTGAGTCACAGCAAATTACTGGCAAATTTTTGACAGACATCACAATGCATTTAACCGTCATTAATTTGGAGCTTCAAGGTAAAGAATAATCCATTATTGAGACGATAAGCGCAATAAACGCATTCAAAAGTAAATTGCAACTTACGATAGATCACTGAAAAGAAAGGATCTGACACTTTTCCGCATTTGAAAACAAGGATTCCTTAGTTAAATATTGATAAATATGAGGGAAAATTATTAAATATTTTGGGCGAATTTGAAATCCGTTTATGATTTCAGTAAATTGGTCTTTTATATCTGAAGATAAATATCCGAATCGCCCTTCAGTTGACGGCAATGTTTGGGTCAAGTTACTTGTGCGAGTCTGCATTTTCTGAAATGAAGATAATTAAGTCAAAATATCGTAATCGACTGACCAACATGTCATCATGCTTGAGATTAGCACTCTGTAGTTACGTACCATTTTATGAAAAGTATGCTGAATACATGTGCCACGCTTCATCATCCAAAGTCATTCTTTAGTTAACTTTATAAACTAGAACTCGTTTGTTTAGTAAGAACCAATAAACTCGCAATTTTGAATAAGTACCAGTTTTTCATTGACTTTTTAGTTAGAGCCTACCTATTGCAGAAAACTAATTTCTGTCGTTCCTACTAATTCTACATGAATTGATGACCAAGAAATTCTGCAACGTCCCTATATATAATATACTTAAACCTGCGCCACGATAACCCTTCCTACCTAGACGAGAATCCTGCATCACATATACTTGCAGACTATCAGAATCAATCGATCGGAGTCTAACAATATTGAGGTAGATCTCCAGCAGGTTAAGTTTGAGCACCCCTGATCTAGAACAATGAGTAGGTGCTTAACGACGTTAAATTTTGACAATCGAAACTGAATCTATACAAAGATTCAACTTTTATAACAAGCAAAACTTCTACATGTTGCAAATCAAAATTGTGATTCCTAAGATAAATGTGGTTTAATACACAACTGTGTACTTTTAAATATCCAATTTAACGTTTTTTTGTTCTTATGAGAGTTTTAAGTTTGTTTGATATACACGCTAAAAGTGGTTTAAGAAGTAATATGAGTAATTTCGTTGAAGTATTCACTCTGTAGTATAGTGTAGATTGCAGCACAAGGTTCAGGTATCAGCGTGACTTAAAGTTAAAATTTCTTCATACGACCTTCCAGTAACTAAAAAAAACGTCAAGTTGAAATAACAAGTTACTCCGCTGTCACAAATTCGCATTAACGTTTCACTTTTTGTAACAGAGGAGCCAATCTTTTACAGTACAGTGACTTGAAAGTCGCAGTACACCCTGTTATTTCAAAAACTCTGCAGGAATTGGAAAACCTAAATATTTCAGTTAGGTATGAGTGAGGTGGTCTATCTTTTACCTGGAAATGCTGCAAGAAATTGTGTTTTCTTTAGTTCTGAATGAAGATTGCAGCTTTCCCTCTTACTTTCAACAGGATGAAGCTCCACCACACTACGGAGCATCTGTTCGTCAGGGGTTAGATGGTCAATTTCCTGGTCATTGTATTGGCCAACGTGGTTATGTGGAACGGCCACCCATATCACTTGATCTCACACAACCTGACTTATCTGTGGGGTCATTCAATTCAACTCGTATATGCAGAGAAAGTAATAGACACCATTTCGAGCAACAAGCTGAAGAAGCGTGTGTCAAAGTTTCTGCGGAAATCCTTCTGAGAGTGCATGACGATTGGATTCAGCGTCTTCAAATGTGTATTGACCGAGTTGTAAATGTTGAACACATTAAATGGCTGTCTTTATGGAGAACAGTTCACCCTGTAATTCCAAACAAAATGTGTTGTAACTTTTGAGTCATAACGGCTACTTTGAATCTGTTATGTTCTTTGATATATCACACGACTCCATTTTAAAATATTGGCTTCGTAATACATTATATTGGCTTAGATTCACGACGACCAATTTCAAGAAGGCGCCCGTGTTCAGAACATACCGCACCCATACCTAACTGAAATTCCAGCAGTTTTTGAAATAATAGCGTGTACTGCGACTTTTGACTCAAAACATTTTTTGATTTAAGAACTTCGCGTCGCAATGATTAATTATGTCAACATATAAATTCTTGACCCAAGTTTTTTACTTTTCTTTTTCCATTGAAGCTGCTAATGAAATGCAGATGAAAATTTTCCGATTTCTTTGACGATGTGCTAGGAGGTAATACATTCTTTCAGTTAATGCCCAACAGTAATGATGTTGGATTCCGTGTTGAACAGTGTGTGGTTAAAGATTGCGCAAGGATCCAACCGTGCAGTACTAGCTAGCATAAAGCACTCACTCATTGTTATACATCACTTCAGCCGTAACCGTCGCGGAAGAAAGTCCACGATACCATATTATTCCAAATTTAATCACTGTAGTTTATCCATTTAAACATGTAAGTCGGTTATTATTTTACTTTATTGAAAATGAATGGTACTTCATATTTTAACAAAATATTTATATATTCAAAATTATTTTTGATTTTATAATTTTAGGCTAGTTACCTAATGAATTCCACAAAGTTGGATGAAACGTTGTATATTAATTAAAGTTGTTTGCTGATATTTTTGGCCGTATTTTTACTTGTTAGTCAAAATTATGACTTTTAAGATAGATGCGCTTGGATACAACTATGTACTTTTGAATATCATATTTGATGTTGTTTTTGTTCTTTTATGCTCCTTCTTAGTGCTCTCTTTGTCCATCATACATTGCATTATAATCTAAACAATTAATTTTGTAGATAACATTGTTTTTATAAAACACTTTTCCGATATTTTTAGAAACATTTAATTTTACAAACTTAAAAAAATATATAAGCTCATTTTTTTCTGTTATTAATATTTTTACCTGAGAAATTATCAGAGTACCTCATTTTATTCAATCTAATATTGAGATGTTTATTTATGTATCATTTTATTAATAATGAGGAAATCCAAGAAATCAGTTCCAGAACATTTAAGAAAATGTAAAATCCTGTCTCAATATTGAAGGAACTAGATCATTTCATTCTGTTAAATCACAATCATAAACTTGGCTAAAATGTCAGTATATAAACATCATCTGAAAGCGAACTTAACTTAAGTACAAAAGCTCTGCCATTGACACTCCAAAATAAGTCAAGTGTCATTGGGATCCCCACCCGACCACCAAAGATTTTGTTTTGGCTTGATTGGTATCCTGGTTCGAAAGATAGAAAGGTAGGGGGACCCATACCCAATCGCGGAGCGTCTGGTGCGAAGGATTTGGTGCTAAATACAACTGTGGCCTTCAAATTCCTAGGAAAAGGACAGCAGGTATTTCAGAAAGATCTTGCAGAAAACTATTTATTTTATTGTGCAGGATGGAGTACAAGGCTTCGACTGGAAAAATTCGAGTCCCTTAGCTTTTGCATCATTGTGACTGATTACATGATACAGTCGCAGTTGACGCTTTTGACGAATTCGCCGGGAAAGCCTTCGCTCTCTAATTTAAAAGTGCGAAAAATTTAGGCTTTTGAATTTTGCACCTGTAATCTTTCATAATAAAATTGCTTGTATGTGTATATGGGTGTGTGACTGTATGTATGTTCCGCATACTACTTTTAACGTATGGAATAATTTCGACTAAATTTTCAACACGTGTTTTTGGCGATCCGGAATCAACACTGTTGGGGTAAGACACGACTACCATCAGTTTGATACAAGTGGAGCGGGTATAAATTGTAAAATAACCAAAAGCGGCCAATATTTCAATCACATAAATACATTTCTAGATTAGTTAATTTGAGTGAGTCCTCCGATACTCCTAGCGTATAATTTCAACCTCATCCATTGTCGCAGGGGAGTATTCTTAGGGGTGGGGGTGGAGGAGCATAACATAAAAATGCCCAGTACACTATCCAGATTGTGCTCTAAACCAGTGTAACGTGAGCCAATGAGTTTAATTCTGACATAAAAATGTAATTAAAGTTATAATTCATCCCCCAAGACTGCCAGACTTCCGCATACTATTTTTAACGGATGGTATAATTTCGACTAAATGTGCACAAGAGTTCTTGACGTCCCGGAAATCAACAGTTTGGGTAAAACACGGCTACCATCTGGGTCGGGGTGGAGGGCGGAAATCTTTAAATATCCATGAAAGCCGTTATTCCCTTATAATACATGTAGGGGGGCGTCATATGAAAATTAAAAGTTAAATTTGGTATCGAAATCGGTGCTATTGGAGTCTTTTTGATCCTGACAATTAGAATGCCTAATAGGGAGATGGGGCGTGGTAAAACATACTTCTGTGTAATACATTGATAAAATTTTGTTTTCATATTCCTCGCGACCCAAAACCAAACACTTTGGAGATTAGACGCGGCAACCAGTACTAAGGGGAGAGGGTAGTATTCGCGGAATTATTATAAGTAACAAAAGCTCATACGCGAGTCTAAAATAAATTCGTGAGGTCAATAACTTTTATAGTGTTTCCCAGAAAATATTTGTGTATAATTTCAACCTCTTACAGCATGTGAGGAATGGAGAGTGGAAATGAGTCAAATGACAAGGTGTTATGTTTGGTGTCGAAACCGGTGTAATGCGAGCCACTGTGTTACATTATAGCCTTTAATATGGGATTTAAGTAAAAATTCATCCCTAAAGTGGTGAAAAAAATTTTTTTGTTAGAGTACTGAAAATATTTTTAGCCGTGCTATTGTACGGGGAGTATTCTTAACTTTCTCGAGACACTGGGTGTATATTTGAGGTTCATATTGTGACGTTTTCGATGACGGTTTAATCATATATTGATCAAGAATTAAATAATGTACCGAGATAATATAAATAAATACCCGGGCAGCGCCGGGTCCCCAGATAGGGATTTAATAAAAACAGAACTAATAACTTATAAACCATAATATTGATGTAGTATAAAGTTGGTAGGTTGTTAGCAGACTAAAAAATAATTCCATTGCTGCTTTTTCCTTATAGTAAAAATGATTGAAGTAATCTTCCGCGGCAATTTTTATAAGGCACTTTCGGGCCGAACACTATAAGGAGTGAGAATTTCTAAACAACTTGAATGCTACAGTTGTATTCAGCACGAAAAGTAGTGCTAGTTTTAAATTTAAAGATACCAGACTATAACAAACTTGGCCAATACTTCGCACCGGACGCTTTGCGACTGAGGATGGCTCCATTAAGATGGGGTTAACTTTGGAACCAGGTTACCAATAGAGCCAAGAAGATTTTGTACATTAACCCAATACATGCATACAGTTGGAAGAAAATCTGAGATGGTCGAGTCGGGGCCACTTTTTATTTTAGGACACTTGATGTGGCATGACCCACAGTCGCATGTATTTATGGGCTGAGGTAGATTGCGGAATTGTTCGAAACAAAGATGTACGTAATATATTTTATCATCCAACAGTACCACGAATCACTTAAAAATAAATAAAAAGTTTGGGTACAAATAATAATCATTTTGAAGAAACATTCCTTTGGCATCCAACACAGTGACCAGGTCACTTTTAAAATCACAACAAACTTTGCAAAGAAATGTCACAGTCAAAATTAAAGAAAGAAATCAAACACAATTTAGTGTCATTCTTTAATAGTCCAAATAAGTTTTCAAAAGTGTGCAAATAACACAATCTTATGAACGAATTTTCAGGAGCTTTGGCCATCACCTGCAAATGCACAAAGCATTGCTAGGACTTAATTACATCATTTCACATATGTTGCCATTAAAAGAAATCTGCAGCATATTACCCCCCAATTCACGCAATTGAAGTTGTTATAACATACAACATTCGTTAATATTTATTTCTCTGTCAACGATAATTTACTGAACACAATGCAGTTTATTTAAAAAATAATAGAACAATCATGTGCCAAGTAATTAATAAAAACACAGATACCTGTAACAAAAAATGACCACCGTTTTTGAACCCAACAATAAAAATTTAACAAAATCAGTTCAGAACTATAAAAACAAGAATGCTGTAGTAGCCAATGCTACACCATTTAACATGGATAGCACGTTTGATAACTCCATTTCATAATGTATTTTATATTGTACAGATTCAATTTCAGGTAAACCACCATCCCTCTCTCTCTCTCTCTCTCTCTCTCTCTCTCTCCATATATATATATATATATATATATATATATATATATATATATATATATATAGAATATAGAATATAGCAAAACTATACATATTGGATAGGTTAGAGAGGTAGAAAAGTTTCAATGTTACTTAAATTGTTAGTAGGTGTTGACTGACAGGGAAGTTCAAAAATGTTAATTTTAAAGAGCCTAAGCGGACAGTGTGTCTGAACAAGAAGGCTATGCTCAGTGACATTTCAAATTACTACTCACCAGTTGTTAAATAGCAATAATTGACACACAACAACAACCTGTTTAAGTTTCACAGCCTTATTAATCACACTTCTAGAGTTCGCACGCAAATTTCTGTTTCCTGAAATATTTACCTCATTTTGCCCAAACCTTACCCAGCTGATATCATCCATCTGCCAAAATCATACCATGCTGGCACCCCACTCTGTCAAAACTCAACCCAGTTAAGACTCCCAAATTTCCTGCTAATAACTGTTTTCCATAACCCTAACCTATGATGAAATTTCAGTGTTGGATAAGACTCAATTTCTCCCCCACTTAGACTTTGACCAAGATACCCTTAATTACGTGATCTATTATTAAGTATTCTATATCAACCCTGAAGTTTTTTATACTATTGCTTCTTAATGGTTTAAAACTCCAACCTAACCTCCCACTTAAAACCTTCATCAGCATTATTTCCCATGTAAACTTCACCATATTTCCTAAACTTGCTTGCCTAACCCTCCATAACCTAAAAACTAATAATGATATCATCATTCTCTGTGTAACAAGAGCTTCATGACAGTAGTCATAAGGCCAAGTCACTTCGTCAGCTGAGAGATAGCAAAATTTTATTAAACTGTCCCTGCTTTCCACATTGGCCAAACTAAAAAAAAAGCCTGAATGAATTGCTAAACTGTCCAAAATCTACTCATACAAAAAACCATAACACCAATATTTTCAATCAATGCTTCACCCCAATTCAACAGATGCTGAACTCTTTCTTCGGGAACTTTCATTCTTCAGTCCAAAGTCATACTAAACATCCTGTAGCTTCCTTCTAATATGTTATTTGTTTTTATCTTCCTCTTTCACTCATGTGTGTGTTCAACTTTTGTTTGAATGCTGTCTAACGATTGTGAACTCCAATTTGCATTGTCACTGAGTGGCTATTCGTCTCACCACTCAGAAAACCAGTAAAAAAAAAAGTGCTTAAGCTTTCTAAAATTTAAATTTTGGTACTTCCCTACCAGTTCACCCAATTTAAGGCAGGTCAGTGACTTTTTCCTGGCTTTTTTCCTATACATATAGAGAGATGTAGGTGGGAGAATAATTGTATAGCGAGTCAAGATATAAATATGGGAGAAAGGTAGAAACACATTATAAAGTATGATTATGCTCAGGTGTAAGAAAGACACTCAAAGAAAAGCATATGTTCAAAGGGCAGAGGGAATAAATTACAATAATAATGATATTATATTGTGACAAAGTCACACATTAGGCAATTTAATAGTGAGTAGAGATAGAAAATGATTCTTCAAATTCCTACTTTTCTCCCATATTTCCATCTTCACTCATCCATTACCCAATGTGTGTGACTTCGCCACAGTATAATATAATTATATTTATAATATGCAAATGAGGATAAGTTATTGTTAAATCCTCAACACAATTGACAATGGCAGGAAAGAGAGAGAAAAGGTGGTGGCTTGCCTGAAGTTAAAGATGGAAGTCACTGTTGTAAATGTTAAAATGTTCAGAAGTAACTGGCCCCTTCATCAAGAGAAAAAGAAATGCATTCCGGGTGATGGCAAGAAACACACTGCTGATGAATAGAACAGTTGCTACCAAAAATATTAATATTTACAACAGACAGGTGACTTCCACCTTCAACTTCAGGTAATCTGCCATTTTATTTCTCTTTCCTATCTGTATTCACATTTTCGTTACATTAAAGTATATACACAAGGTCTGTTCAGCAAATAATGTTCATAAATTTATATTCACATAGTAAATTTATAAAATAATTGTGTATTAATGTGAAAGTTTGACATATAAACATTATTTTAAAACCTATAATATAGAATAACTCTGTTTTAAAACCTATAGCCTAGTATATCTTTTCCCACTTGTACATTGAAGGTAACGAGAAACAAGAAGTTGGCTGGTTGTAAAATCAGAGCAACAAATTAAAATCAATTTTAAGACAGAAAAATTTATAATTGGATACTTTTTTGGAACATATTTTCCTGTGTTTTTTTTTTCAGCGTATTTTGTTAAAACTGCCAGGAAGTAAGTTATGAAATGACTTCACCCTTTAAAATTTCAGATGCTAACACATAAATGTATATTTCTGGCAAATTTAAAAACACTGAATTTACAATCAAAAAAAGTAAATACAAAAATGACATAAATGAATAAAAAAAGGTTTGTATTGTAAATAAAATTAAATATGTTCATTTGGCATTATTAAATCAAAGAGAGATTACTGTAGACCTGATTTTACATAAAATGCCCTAAATGATGTCAGTATAATTGATTTGTGTCAGTATGGCCTGTGCAAGTTTAACAGATTCCATTACAATAGAGTGCAATAAAATTATAGCATCATTTTGGTCCTGGCAAAACAACAATGATTGGTATAGGAATATTCATAATTTCCAACACTTAAACTTATAATCACAATATGTTGTAATAGTTAGGAATTTTATGTCTGAAAACAATTTCAGAACATAATGGACGTAATGTATAGATGGACAGAAAGTTCATTAAGGCAATAACAAACACAATATGTAACAATCAAAGCAACAGGTAGATTGCAAGGTCACACATCTTATTACTGAATGTCTTAGAAAAAACTACATGATTCTGTATTTTCCCTGAAGTTCAGACTGAGCACCATAAAATGTTTTCATTTGCTTTTGAAGTTTAATATGCTGGCCAAGCTGTGTTTCTCTAATTTAAATATGTGACTTGTGGCATGTTTCTGTTCTTTCTTTTTCCCTCACTATCATTTAACGTTAATATAGATGTTCTGTGAAAATTCACAATAAAACAGGGTAATTCAAATAAAAAAAGTAAAGCTCCATAAACTAAATCAACAACTCCAGTGACTCAAATCAACTAAAAGCTATATGAGCAGCTTTTCATTAGTTTGGTAAAAAGGCCGAAGTCAGAACAATTAATAAATTGATTGATAATGGTTGAATAAACAACAATTCATCTGTTAGTTTTGGATCTCCCCTGGTGTTTTAACTGTAAAAATTGTTTTCATAAACCTGACAATGTAATTTCCTGGCATATATATTAAGAACAGGAAAGAGAGAGAAAGTTGGTGAGGTTCACACAGGTGGCAGGCACCATGTAGGGTTTTAAGTTCTTAAATTTTCGGAGGCACCGCCCCCTTTCTTCAGAATGTTAGGAAGACATTTCCTAACATTCTGATGAAGCGGGTGGTGCCTCCGAAAATCTACATGGTGCCTGCCATCTGTGAACTGCAGGAAAGCCACTAGCTTTTTGCCCCTCTTTCCTATTGTTATTAATCGTTGTAATTAACCTGACAATGACTTTTCTGACATATTTATACATATATAGCACAATTACTCATTAAATGAAAATTACTTACAAATTTTGGCTTGCATGTCACACGAGCATAGAGGTCGAAATGACAGGTAAAACAAATGAATTGTCAGAATTAGAGAACAATGCAAAGTTCAACAATAAGTGAAACCAGAAGTCAATAACAGAAGCAAATCATAAATTTTGTCCAAATTGCTAGTATCATTTTTAACAATGATAGCTGATTGTTTGATTTGATGTACAGCATTTCACTGATCAGCCTGGAATAAAGATTACATTCTACATCCAAAATTTTTATAACTGCCTTTCAATCCGATGGTTATGTAAATATAAATGCTTTGACAAAACTGAATAATTTTGTAAATTATATTTTTAATTTTTGATGCTCATTTATGTGTGTTATATACTAAATTAATTGTCTAGATTGCAAGTCTTGTTACATTGGACAAACTCAATGCTATTTGGTCTGTCTTCCCTACACAAATATAAAAGTAAGGATGTGACGACCTTTGTAAAATAATTATTATGGAAAGGAAGATAGGAGAAAGCAATTTTACCATTTTCTCTTTTCCTGACACCCAAACAGAAAGAACAAAGAATCAACTATGAAAAAGTAATAGTGTTAGATTGCGTAGCAGAACTGTAAAAGAAAGGAATTACTAAGAGCAGGAAAGCAAATCTTGAATAGACTTTGTAAACTATGTTAAAACATACACATAAGAGAAGAGTGAAACTTATTACAATACTAAAAAATGAAATAGAGGAAATTATATACTAGGAAAGAACACAATTCAGTAACACATTTTACCCGATATTATCAGAAATATTTGATGGAGAAGTAAGATAGACTGCAAGCTTAATTAGCACACACAAATATAAAATAAATTATCAGAAAAATCAACTAGAGTAAATAATTTATGTTAAAAAAAGTTGTGGAACTAGACTAGTTTGGATACACCACTCACATCTTTACCTTTCTTGTCTGGAGACATTTTTTGTATAATGAAGGGAAAATTCCATGGTGAATTATAAATATATAAATACAAAGATGAATGATGTATATGAAAATTAATATTTATTTTGAAGATTATGTCTAACTTGTAGAAACATTCGATAGTGTATTTCAAATAGTCTTTATCCAAAGTTGCAACTGAATAGTTAAAACAAATTTGTTATCATAAAACAAAACTTCTTTCCTTATAAATATATACAAAACAACTATATATATATATACACCATTATTACTACTAATATTTACAATTAAAATTATAATTAGTGAATATTTGGAAATCAACATATCGATGTGGCAAAACAATTATATACTGTAGGTATTCATTTAATTTGGTTAATTTTGTAACTCAACTACTTTGTCAATCTTCCACAGTCAGTGTTTGAGGACTACAGCAGGTATATGTAATGTTGGGCACTAATTTACTTCACATGGCACTGCCAACTAATCAAACCATTTGTCAGACTCTAGTATGAATATATTTTATTTATACATAATTCCCCAAAGGAAATGGACTTGAGTAGAGTTTGAGAACACTAGTGATATAATAACCCCACCCTAAAAAATTATAAATTGACAAAAATATTTCCCATCTATTAATTCAAATATTTATCATTTAGCATTGCATTTTCCTTCATGTCAGTCACTTATTTTCAAGAAACATTTTCATCAACATTTAATATACATATCTACTACTTGCAGGGGAATGATGTCAGAGTGGTATTCAACTGTCTGTTCACATAATATAAAAATAATGAAATATAAATATTAATTGTATTATTTGTAAAATATTTCGGTGCAGAACAAGTATCAACAAATGTATCAGGTTAATTCTGAAAAGAGGTAAGAAAACGAGTCATGTTTACAAACTGTTGCTCAGGTACTCAATATAGTTGCGTTTTCAGAAAATAATTTTTTTTAATAATTTCTTTACAATAAATAACAATATTGACATTTGATCATAAACACTAGAATAGTAATAAAATTCTTCGTTTATTTAATTATACTTCTTTGCAAACGGAAGATAAATATTTCAACTATTCAACGTTAAGATGTGGCGAAAGCTTTGAATTTTTTTCAGTCATAGTGCAACACAAGGCGTTAATCTTAAATAACAACAATGAAATATAGTTGTCAGTAGTAAAATATTTCCTTACCACTGTGTTCCGTAAAAATGTTGGATCCTTGCTGGCGCCCATCTTTCTGTCCTCTGGGTTTATTTCTTATTGTATTCCGCACATTAAGAGATCCAGCAGACACTACACGTTCTTTTGCTTGCTGAGCGCCCATGATTTGATACCATTCCCCAGTCGGCCTCAGCTACTACACGCCGAGACTTACTGAAGAAGGATTTTGTTACGTTATTCTAACCATACATATTGTATATCTAAGCATGTACATCCCAAGGCCGACAATCAACCAGATACTTTACATAAGCTGACATAAAACTGTGCATATGAACTTAAACAAATCTAACTTTATGGGGTTGACACTTTCAATAGTCACAAATTTCGCACCGCCATATTTGACAGATCGACGTCGATTATTTAGTTTTGAACCTCAACACTAGTAGCAGCACCATATGGACATCCTCTGATTAATCCAGAGATACAACAACAAACGAATGTTTCCAAAACGAGTTCAATAACTTATTTATTTATTTCAAAGATTATTATACATACAGATCCGTTTCCACAGGACCATAAATACACGTATGCTAGTTGTGATGTGAGCTTAGTGTCAAATCATCAGGTGTATCATAGTAGCAGTTGTATTCGTTTACAGAAACAAGCATTTACGCATCGGTTTTACTGACCTTTCGAGCAGTACCGACAGCTAAAAGTTAAGCTAGGTTTACACGGGCAGTGATGTTCGTCGAAGTTGGGTTGGCTGTGCACTGTCTACTGTTTACATCTTGGGCAGATAACTGCCCACTTCTTCACTGACAATTCTGTGCAAGTGCTGCCATCACTACAGAACGGGCAGGGAACTCTGATGCCTGTTTACACTTCTCTGCTATTTTTTGGCAACTACGACCGGTTGCAATATTGATGTTGCATAGTGTCGATATATTGTTTATATCAAGTTGAATATTTTTCCCCTTTGTACAGGCATAATGTCCATAAACAGGAACTAATCACTTTGTATTTGTGATAGAATAGACGTAACGAGGAAAGGCTTCCTGAAAAAGTCAAACTCAGTATTACGCTACTGTACTATAGATACATAAAAATGAAAACAGTTGTTTAGTAATATTGCTTTATATTATTACTACAGAAATCAAGCAATAATAAAAACAGCAAATGGACTTTGAAGCTGGTTTTCAGTGTTTAATTGCCTCGGTTTCTATTACTTGTTGTTTTATTCCCCATAAAGTTTTCAATTATTGAACAAAACGAAATGAATTATTTTCCATCACGTGTGATAGTAAGTAGTATGTTTGTAGCTATACATCATTCTGTTGCGTATTTTTTTCCAGTTAAAGTTTGTGCCGTTGGAGGCTGGACAATATTTATTTTTGGAAAGTTAACCTAAACATTTATAGGCTCATAGGTGCAACAAACGAATTCTATCCTAAATGCTTTCTGAACCAAAATTCTGGTCGCTGTTAACAACAAATATTCACTTACTCCAATCGCACACTAAACCAAACTACACGCGTATTGAAAATGCAAAATACAAACTGTTTACCATTGCGAAATCGATAGTCAACCTTGCCTCACCGTTCACAATCGATAATTGACAACCGTAACTGCCACTAACTGGCCTCCCATGAGGGCAGCGTCTAGGTCGGTGGAGGGGGAACGTCAGTCATGACTGACATGCTCCAAGCAAAGTGAGGCAGTGCTCTCGTGTCAGCGATGGATTGGCAGTTGTCAGTGCAGCACTGACGTACGTTGACACGCCACTGACATCACTGCCCCTCGTTTTCTGGCAGTCATCACTGCCCGCGTAAACCTAGCCTTACTTGAGCGTTAAATCGTCACCTGCTTTGGTGCTTTTTATTCGTGTCTTTTTGATATTCGTTGCGCGGGTACACATTAAAGGCTAGGACTTAAAAAAGCACGCTCTGTTTATCTTAATACGACATTTATTCAACTGCTGTTTCTACAGTTGACCACCTACTGGTAGCGCTGCCTATGGAGTAACTGTGAACTACAAAAAATCTCCCTTTTTAAATTAATTAACACAGTTATTCAAAAAGTCTATTTAATACAACAACACAGATCATAAGTCCAAACGGTCAGGTGGACGGACCCTAAACCCAGAACTAATAGCAACCAGTGGCGAGTTTTCAACTCAGCTTCTTCCGCTTTGTATGTCCAGCAGGGACTTTGGACTCTGCACTTTCAGTATGGTCCGCAGTAGTCGGTAAGTTCTGTCACTGGTCACTTCTCACTGGTGGTTTCACTTCTTCACGCAATGCAAAGTCAGCCTTCGTTAGTCGTATGACCTTTGTGTTTCGACTGAACTTAACGCCATTCGGAAGGCGTTGCGTGGTGTTTGTCTACCACGGCACCGTGCCAATCTCGATGTCCTGGCTGAAGACGAAAGTGTTCCGTTTCATCCTATCAGCATATGTCCTTTGAAGTTGCCTGTGATAAGATAATTTTTTTCAACGCCGTCCTCTATAGTAGGCTTTAGTAGATCCGAATCAGTGGTGAGAACGGATCAAGTTCGTCTGGGAAACAGCCTCTGTGCTGGAGATCCTAATCCTCTCTCACTCACTCTCTGTCTCATTCTCTCCCTCCCTCCCACTCCCCCCCCCTCTATTCGTGTGCGTCTGAATTTCAGTAAAGCTAGAGATCTTAATCATGTTCTTAGCCGTTAGATTGTGGATGATTAGGGCTAGAGGTGCTGTAATAAAATGACCATTCCTTGGCAAATTACCTAAACTCAATACAAGAATATTGAGGTCCTTTGTCACTCTTCTGTTCTTTAGGGCTGCCATGTTCAGCAAACCAACGTTTTAAACACCGGATCACTTAAATAAACGTTAGCATCTTGCAACTGAGTAAAATCAAAGTATCCAGAATATCTGTCGAAAATTAAACATATTGTTGACAATCAAATCTGTGGCCACAATTTGCCACGGTAAATGTTATTTGAGGACTTTTATAGTACATTTTGACATACGCGACACGATTATACGAATTCCTAAATGTCTTGCTTCATACTCAGTCAATACAGAACTTCTCGAGCTCTTTTTAACGAGCATTGAATTCTCCAATGACCACAATGAATATGTTTCAAATAAGTTTTCTTCAATGAGACTGGTATTATAGGTCGTTGATTCTAGAAAATAACCCTTCATATAGAGCTAACTCATCTTTAAAGTTCCAGTAAGGTTGCAGATCCAACGGAACTTGCGACATAGTCTGGCCATCCTGACACGATGACTTCGCTTAGACGCTGGAGATGATCATCAGATCGAACTACTGCTTTTAAGTCTTTAAATCGATTAGTAGACATAGGGAGTAATATATACACTATGAAGTAATTTACTTCTGATCCAAGTTTTCAATCTCTGCTGAAGGCATCTGGGACTGAAATATTGGTGCCCTTTACGCATTTGATCACTGGCGAATATTGCGTTAAATCAAAAAATATTCACTGCAACCTCGCAGGTGCAAGTGTAAAATGTTTCTTCGCAATTGCTTCTAGACGTTTGTGATCGGTTTCTACCATAATTTCTTGCAAGCATGCCACTTTACTTCCTTCTCAATTTGAGGGCAATTTAAACTACGCCGGCGGCAGCGCTTTAGTTGCATATACTGCTGGCCTACCATCTTGTATAACTGCTTCTACTGCTACTGAGATAGCGCCCACGGATAACACCGTCTGCTTCTTAACATAATAAGTGCCAACATACGATTGGACTTCAGAGCTTCTTTGATTGTTCTTACAGCTTCGTCTTGATCCGCAGAGTACTCCCGAACTGTGTTCTTGGTAAGTAACATCTTTCCTACCTACTCGTCGGATTCGTTGCAGTTCATTTTAGATAATTCAATGTTCTGTTATCTCTGGATCAGCACATCGTCCATGGTCACTTCCACACGAGGCAAGTCTGCCAATAATTATGCCATTTGCTGTTTTTCAACATCTGGAGCTAAACGCAAACCGAACGGCACACGTATGTAAATATATCATCACCGGGTTATCTTGAGTTTTCTTCTACTCTTCGGCATTCTTAACTGGAAAAATCCTTTTCGGCAGTCCAACTTGTGAAATATCGTGCGTCTGCCAATGGTGCCAACACTTCATTTGTAGACCCTAACGGGAAATATTTACATTTAACAAACTTGTTGGTTTCCACTACAAATCCGAATTCATCCGGCACGTTCAACAACAACCACTGGACAACTCCAGGCGTCGAATTATCAACGCACTATCTAGTTCTGCTTTAACTACCGACTTCAACGCATGTGGAATTCAGCGGGGAGCAAAGATCTTAAACTCTGCATCTTCCTTAAAATCTATATCATATTCAAAGCCAACTTTACATCTTAACCCTTTAAATATGTCGGAATGTTTCAGTTCCTTAGCTTGAAGGTTCGCTTGCTCGTGGGCTTTTGCCATATTTATCACTTTCAATAAATCCACATTTTCTTCAGACTATAACCACTCTAATTTATCAGAATAAATACCCGAATTCACAAGTTGCTATTTTAGCGAGAGATTTCAGTAAAAATGCATCAAACGTTTATGTGTTTCTCTAGAGCACATTTTAATACCAGAAATTAGACTCATTTGTCAAACTTTAGTAAAAGGAATCCTGCAACAATTAAATGTTGAAATTAGCAAAATAGTTTTTCTTGGCACGTGCTAGCACCTATCGGACCTCTCTCCAGGTTGTGAAGTGGGAATCATTTATTTTCTACTTTAATAGGACCTATACATCTATCTAATTACTACTTACAAATATATACAACTTATATCTATAAACATATTTATTTACATTGCACCTTCTTCCCTGGTGGCTGATTTCTTTCTTAGAATGCTACTAATTAAATTTTCCATCAGCCTCCAGTTGTCTTCTTTACCTGAAGGAAGTCTGACAAAATTATCTTTCGTTATCGTCTCATTCAGGCTTTGTTCTAATGTTCTCCTCTCGCCGGCCCACGCTTCGCAATGGAAGATGGTGTGTTCGGCGTCGTCCTCGTTATTTTCGCAGAAGTCGCACTTGCTGGTTTCCGCCTTTTAAAACTAGTACAGGTAAGACTTGGAACAGCCGTGCCCGATTAGAGCATGCGTTAGATAAAACGAAATGGTACCGTGTTTTCGGTTTAACCAGCCTCCTCGTCGGGTATTAGTTGGTGAGTCCACCTTCCCGTTTTTTCCTCATCTCTCGCCTGGGTTCTTATAGTTTGGCGAGCAGCCTCGACTAGTTCCGTGGTGATTTCATTCGTCTCTCTGTGCACTTCTTGTCTCTCTCTCGTCAGCTATTGGTGGCACGCTAAGACGAGTACCGTGCATTTCGCCACCGTTTTGTAGGCTGCAGAGATGCGTAGTGGCTGTTTTCTCTGTACTGCCTCCAGGTTTTTTCTTGCCTTTCTGTCTTTGAGGTCGTCCGCCCATGCTGGTGCCGCGTACAGCATATGAGCGTGGATGACGCTCACCAGAATTCTCCGTTTTGCTTATTTTGGGCCGTTATGTTGGGAATCATACGCGCCAACAGCGCCGATGTCCTCTGGGCTTTCTCGGCCGTATGAGAGAAGTGTGGCGAGAAATTTAACTTAGCATCTAATTCCACTCCCAGGTGATACTAAGTGAGCCGATGTTGAAGACAGGCATCTTGAAAGATCTCCTGTCTGTTACCAGCATTGCCTCAGTTTTATTTGCTGCCATTTCTAGAACTCTTCCCGTCAGCAATCTCTTTATCCTCCCCAGAGCATCGTTTACTTTTATTTGGAGAACTTCGGTGGTATCGCCGTAGCTGTGCAACAATTGTGTCTTCCGCGAATCCCACAACAGTCACTCCTTCCGGGAATTCCATATTAAGGAGCTCGTAGTACATGACGTTCCACAGTGTCGGTTCTATCTTGGAACCCTGTGGCGCCCCGCAAGTCATTTCGTGCTCCAGAATATCTCTCTCCAAATGGTAGAGTACTTTCCTCTCGTCGAAGTAGCTCTCTATCATTTGTATAAGATATTCCTCTACTTCCTTATCTCTCAGGGCCTTTATAATCACCGGCCATGTCGCTGAATTAAAAGCGTTTCGGACGTCAATTGATATCAGGGCGCAGATCTGCCCTTCCTGAAACCGAATTGTTTGTCCGATAGCTCCATGGACGGTTGTATCCTCTCCAGGATCAGTCCCTCGAGGACTTTCTCCATCGTGTCCATCAAGCATATTGGCCTGAAGGAAGATGGTGAGTCCAGTGGCTTCTTTCTTTTCCTAAGTATGAGGAGCTTTTGTCTTTTCCATTATTTTGGGAATACTCGTTCCCTGAGGCAGATGTTAAATGCCTGAAACAACAATTGCGGGTAAGTTTTTATAGCAGTTTTGAGGGCTTCGTTGGGGATTACATCGGGGCCCGGGGCCTTCTTCTTCAGAGATTTTCCTACTTCTCCTAGTTCTTCTTTGTTAACGGGTCACCTTCTTCTGTGTGTCTGTAATTATTTTGTATTTTCTGTCCGTTGGGGAACAGCGATTGAATTATTTGCAGCACCCACACCTTGTTGTTCAGACTTGGGATGGCCTGTTTACTTTTAAGTCTTCCCAGTTCAATTTGGAAGGCTTTCCCCCATGGGACGGAGTAAACTTCAGCTATAAAAGTGTTCCAACACCGCTGTTTATTCTTTCTCATTGCGTTTTTGAGCAACTCTGTTCCGTTTATGCGCATCAATAAGTTATTGTGACCCTTTTGATCTCGTGTATTTGCGTCTGGTTTCCAGGCATCTTTTCCGAGTTTCAGATATTTCTTCCGTCCACCAATACGCTGCCTTTCGTTTATTTCCTGTTTTTGCTTTTTTTTCCCATGACATTGCGCTGTCACATGCCGCTTTCAGAGTCTTCATGGTCTCCAAGACAGTATACATATCATTCGCGCACATATTCCTCACTACCTATCACTAAAAATCCAAATAACTTCCTTCAGTGGTAATTTTGGTGGTGTTCTGCCATATCTGGGTCATTAGTGATTTATCTAAATAATGTGCTGGTACATAGTAGTTATAACGAGCATGGTTAAGTTCTCGAATTACCCTGCCTGTTGAGAATGTCAGAACATTAAAGAAACCTGGAGCTCTACGTGGACTCAAACCCGAGATGGAAACATACAGCATAGTAGTAGTGGCAATTCAAGAGATCAAATGGAAAGGAAGTGGTATTCTGTGGAATGATAAGTACACAATTCTTTATAGTGTAGGAGAGAATGGTGCAATAGGTGGCACAGGTTTTCTTGTAAACAAAAAGCATAAAACAGCAATCTTGAACTTCAATTCAGTAAATGAAAGAATATGCATCTTGCGAAAGAAGGCCCGCTTCTTCAACATCACACTTGTATGTGTTTCTGCACCTACAGAAGATTCTGAAGACGTAATGAAAGAATAATTCAATGAACAACTAGTACAGGAAGTAGAAGGCATCCCAAGGCAAGATGTAAAGATAGTGTGGGGACTGGGGTACTTCAACGCAAAGATGGGAAAAGAGGAAACATTCCGAGAAACTGCAGGACAGGCAAGTTTGCATGACGTGTAGAACAGTAATGGACAAAAACTTATTGACTCTGCAATGTGAAAAGTACAAGGCTCCAGAGAAGAAACTTAAGCTAAACGGGGACTGAAATTTCGGTCAAAATCTGTAAGACAAATCTATTTGATATTTTTTAAAATTAATACGCCTATAAATTCAGTAAACTGAAAAAAGAAGCTACCAATCAAAAGAAGCTACAAGACAATTTTAATTCATATGTTTGATTCTAATTTAATAAATTATTAGTTTTTCAGAAAAATGTGTTTCTCAGCTTCATGATTTCTGGTACCAAAAACCTTCTTTCCGTCATAAATATTAACATATTGTCTTCATTAATTTGGTACATAATTTACATGATAATACCTTCAAACACAAGTATTAGTTTTTTAATTGTTAAGTAGTTTAGGTGAAAAAGTTTTCAAAGTGCCAAAAACTGCTAATTTTAAGTAACGCTATGAAGCTCTTAGTAAAATCAATTTTCTCTGCAGTTTTCTTCAATATCAAAAATAATACTGACAATTGATAAAAATGGTCTGTCCTACATATAAATGTAAAAAAGCTAAAATATATTCAAGTACGTAACGCAAGGAACATTTTCAAAATATCTCAACAAAATTTTGTAAATTGCTACACATGTGGTTGTTAAAACGCAGTTAAATTTTTATTTCAGGAGAAATTCATTTACAGGAATTTCAAATTTCTGTCCCTTTGGCCCTTAAGGAAAACCACGTGGCGCTCACATTGTCATTCTGATTAGTCTTCTTAGTTTAGCACATATACTCTGTATAGTCCTTGTCTGTTTATACTGTCGAAGGCTTGTTTGAAGCCAATGAATAGGAAATGCAGATCTATATCATGTTCAGAGAACTTTTTCATCATTTGTTTCATCACAAAGATTTGATCCGTTGTTCCTCTCCCTGGTCGAAAGCCACACTGATTTTCACCCAGTATGCCTTCCGCGCACTTCTTTATCCTTTCGTTAAATATGCTTGTGAAAATCTTATAAACTGTGCTCAGGGGTGTTGTATCTCTGTAGTCTCCTTTCTTATAGATAGGGATTATTATTCCAGTTTTCCAATTGTCTCGCATAGTTTCCGTTTCCCATATATCTGATATTAATATGTGTAGTTCCTTTATTATGGCCTCTCCAACAGCTTTTATCAGTCTTCACCAGGGGCTCGATTATTTTTTGTCTTGGGCACAGCCTGGGAGACCTCTTGTACTGCTGGCTTTCTTGTCTCATTGGCATCATTGTCCATCTCCTGAGCTGTCTTTCCCTCTTCTAGACTGGTATTTAATGTATCTTTGAAGTGCTCGGCCCATCTTCCTACTATCTGTTTTTCTTCCTTTAACATTTTCCCATCTTTACTGGATCAGGTCTTTATTTTTGGCCGGAATCTACTCTTTATTTTGCCGACAGCATGGTAGAACTTTCTTATTTCATTCTATTCTTTTATCTCTTCTAGTTCTTGAAATTTCTTCTGAATCCACTCTCTTTTCTTTCTCTTGCACAGTCAGTTAGCTTTGTCTACTTAATTCTCTATATTGTTCCACATTATTTCTGGTTTCTCTTTGTAGCATTTTTATTCTTGCTCCGTTCTTTTCCTCTATTTCTGACCTACAATCTTCATCAAACCATTCCTGTATCCTTCGGTTCCTTCTTATACTATTGTTTCCTCTGTTGCATATTTAATGGCTTTTTAGATCCTGCTCCACCTTTCATCTACTCCTTCTGCAGTCTCTTCATTATTCAGCTTTCTGTTTAGTGTTTGTTGGTATCTTTTTACTTCTTCAGGAATTGTGAGATTGTTAGTATTCTTTCCTGTTCTATTACTATTCGTCAGTGACAGTTTCTATCTTAAGACTGATTTTAGCCAAAAGTGGTCTGAGTAACAGTTTGGTACTCTGCAACTCTGTACGTCTATAATTGACGTGGAGTGGCGAGCGGTCACTAAAACGTGGTCAATCTGATTGACAACTCCACTGACTGCAGACTTCCAAGTACCCAGATGAATACTTTTAAGATTGAGGAAGCGAACTGAAGGTCAGAAAGATTGGGCTGTGATCGTCAGAGAGGCCAAGACCCTATGTGGGCTACAGCGCCAACGATTTGCCACAAAAGAACCTCTAACTTTCTCGTAATCTTTTATGGACAAACTGCCTCATACCATTCGGCTATCTTTCGAACTTCAAATACTATTATTGTGGTCTCTTTTGGGTCCCTTTTCGCGTTTTGAATTGATTAGACAATTTGCGCTTATCGCAGTATGGAGAAAAGAAGACGAAGCAGAAAAAGAAGAATGGGAATACAAAAATGATGAAGCGTTTTCGGAAATTGTGACAACATTATCGCCCGAACAAGCTGGACCGTTTATCGGATGGACTAGTGCTAGAAAATTATGGATGAAGCTGAAAGAAAATTTCGAAAGTAACGCGCATGACAAATTAATAGACGCTATGATGGAACTGAGACAAATTAAGATGGGAGAGAAAGAGACAGTTGAAAATTACATTACAAGAGCCCGAACAATGGAAGCGAAATGTGCTACTTATGGACAATCAATTAGCGAACGAGAACTGGTATTTCACGTAGTGCGTGGTATAAATGAAAAATTTGAAACAATAGCTGCGACGCTCCGAATACAGAGGTCGGCAACAATGGACGACATCAACAAGCCTTGAAAGAAGAGGAGGCAAGAATGGGAAACAAAACTACACAAAACAAGAGCGATGCGGTTTACCAGGCAAGAAACCATACAATAAAAGAAAATAGAACTTGTTACAATTGCAACAAAATCGGTCATCTTGGAAAAGATTGCTGGCATAGGAAGAACGGAGGAAATACAAGACAAAATGAAAATAATTCAACCGCTAGAGGACAATCTTGGAGAGGAAGAGGTCAAGGTCATGGAGGTGGAGCAAGCAACAATCGAGAGAGGAATCAACACCCAGCGAGCGTAGTAACAGAGAGGGGTGACAATCAAAACTTCCACGTAACAATTAAATTAACGGACGTGGCTAATGCAGTATCAGAGGACCCAGATAGCGAATGCATTTGGGGAATCGATTCCGGATGTAGCATTCACATGTCACCGCATTATCAAAATATGACGAATACAAGGCCTTACAATGGAACAGTGGTATTTGCAGAAGAGGCGAGAGAAATCGACGCAACAGCCATAGGTGATGTCATAACCCGAGTGGAACAAAAAGTGTACAACACTACAATTAGAGATGTACTATACGTACCGAGATTAAGAATGAACTTATTATCAGTGCGAAGCCTAGTGAAAAATGGGAACTCGGTCATATTCGACCAAAACGGTGCATCGCATCAATAGTGAACAAGAAAAACGTAGTAGTAGCGACATCAGAAGACGTGGAGAAGATGTACGTCATCAGAACTGAGCCGAACAAATACATTGACAGGGATGTTTTACATAACGATGATTCCAACATGAGAAGCAGACGTGGTACAGACGGATGGGTCACATGCGAGAGAAGTACTTAAACAAGATGACGAAAGACAAAATGGTCAACGAAATCGAGTACAAGGATGTTAAATTAGATAAATGCACGGATTGCATTATCAGCAAGGCAACACAAGCGCCACATAAAACAGTGACGAGCGAAAGTGCAAAGTACGTGTTAGACTTGATACATATGGACCTTTGCGGGCCCATGCCGGTAGCATCAATGGGAGGTGCGAAATACATTTTCACAATAGTCGACGGATACAGTCGAAGAGTTTTCGTATATTTCTTAAAAACGAAGGATGAAACTTACAACAATTTTAAGGACTTCGTGGAACGCAAAGAAAATGAAACAGGGAACAGAGTCAATCGAGTACGCAGCGACAATGGAACTGAATTTACAAATGGACAGATGAAAGAGCTAATGCGACACAAAGGAATAAAACACGAATTGACGGTACCCGGAAACCCAGCGAGTAATGGCATAGCAGAACGGATGAATCGGACAATATTAGAGAAGACAAGAGCGTTATTACAAGATTCGAAGTTAACACAGAAGTTTTGGGGTGAAGCGGCATCAACAGCCGCATACCTGCTGAACTGTTCGCCAAATAAACACAACGGAGACCAGACGCCAATTGAGAAGTGGACTGGAAGAAAACCAAATCTCGGACATCTGAGAGTTTTTGGTTGCGTGGGATATTACACAACGACGACTACATGCAGAGGGAAAGTCGACCCAAGAGCGGAGAGAGGAATTTTTGTTGGATATTCCAAGTCAAGACTTGCATACAGAATGTACAATCCAGAGAAGCAAAAGTTATTTGAGTCGAGATCTGTCATTTTTGAAGAAAACAAGAAGGGAGGAGACTTACTACAAGGTCAAGCGGAAGAGACTGAAGATTATTTGGTCGAGATGATAGAAGAATTACAAGCGAAAGAAGGAGAAACCCGAATATTGGAAAACACAACAAATTTAAACAATGAAGAAGATGAAAGTATCCATGAGCAACTAGAGGAGGAACCAGAGGAGAACGAGCCCCCGATAGCTGAAATGATAACGAATAAAAGAGGGAGAAAACTTGGTGAAACGAACATACAGATTCAAGAAAGACATCGTATGGAGCGAGAAAGAAATGAACAACTATTGAGAGGAAGTGGAGTAAGAAGATCACAACGAATTGAGGAAAAACATGTTGCAAATATCGCGTTTGAAATTCCTAAAACTGTAGAAGAAGCCATGAACAATCGAGCAGCAAAGGAATGGACTGAAGCTATGCGCGCAGAATTAACATCGTTAAAAGAACACAACGTCTGGGAACTAGTCAAAAGGAAGGATAATATGAAAGTAATTAAATCGAAATGGATCTTCAATATTAAAGAAAATCCAGATGGAAGTATCAAGAAAAGAAAGGCAAGATTAGTAGCAGTCGGGTGCAGTACAAGACCAGGTGTTGATTATCATGAAACTGCATTGAAAAGAGTGTACAAATATCTGAAAGGAACGAAAGGCTACAAATTAATGTACGACAGATGCGGAGGAAAATTACGAGGAATAAGCGACGCGAGTTGGTGTACTGCGAGGGACGCAAAATCGTACTCGGGCTACGTTATCAAGATTGGATCGGCTACAATAGGATGGAAGGCGAGAAAACAAAGTTTAGTAGCGTTATCCACTTGCGAGGCTGAGATCATGGGAATTCACGAGTGCCTAAAGGAAGTCAAGTGGACGAGAAATTTATTGGAAGAGCTGGAGTTAGAAGAATTCATTAGTGAGACGACAACGATCGAGAGTGACAGCCAAGCAGCCATACAATGGATCCAAAATTGCGGAGTGAGGAGTCGGACGAAACATATTAACCGTTTATACTATTTTTGCAGAGACTCGTATACTAACGGCGAAATACAACTAAAGCATATATCGTCAGAAGAATTGGAGGCGGACCTCCTAACTAAACCAATCAGTGAAAGAAAACTTCGAGCAGCTATTGAGATGTTGAAGCTCGGATGGTCTGCCCAGAGGGGGGAATTGTAGAGTGGACAGCACCATCTGGTGGGGAATCTATAAATCTAAACAGTCGTCGGCCGAACTTTGGAGTGTGCCGTTGTGTGTAGCCATGTGATTGAAATTAAGTTACCTTCGAATCCCCAACAAAAACAATTATTACAAATAGTCGCAAATTACCTATCAGGTATTCAAACAATCAACGTCGGAAAATGCAGTTTTTGTAGGTGAGGTGTGAGAATTGGAATTATATATATATATTGTGATAAAAAGGGGGATTTTGGTAAGGTTGTGGCGTTATGAGACGCAGTTCGGCCAACAACAATGGATAGTCGGCCGAAAGATGTTTTTCCCCGCGGGGAAGGCCCGGCTTGCCTGTATAAAAAATGACGATGGTGAACCCCCGCGGAAAAAAATGAGGGCGGGGAACCCCGAAACGTTAAGAAATAGGGGAAGTCCCGCCAGAAGCTTTATAAGGGAAGCCGATGGGTGGCTCGAGATCAGAGTGCGTCAGAGAGTGGTGAGAGGAGACATCAGACGGTAGCAGAGAGTGGGGAGAGGAGACATCAGAGTGCGTCAGAGAGGGGCAGACGAGACCCGAGAAGAGAGGGGCAGTCCAGACCCGAGAAGGGAGGTGGAGACATCAGAGTAGACCAGAGCAGAGCAGACCAGAGCAGAGTGGGGCAGACCAGACCAGAGCAGACCCGAGAAGGACGTGGCTCGACTTCAGAAGGCAGGCGAGTGATCAGACCGCAGAAGGGAGCAGAGAGCAGATATCCAGAAACGCACAAACATTCGAGAGGTGGATGTTTGTTGGGCCAGTAATTGTGGGTACGCGATCTAAAATTTGTGAAACTTGCTCATTGCTCTGAATAAAATTAACATTCAATTATTTTCTTTCTATTTTCAGCTGATGCATACTCCATCTCTTGAGAGACCCAAAATCCCCTGGGATTAAGCCCGTGTCTTCACTTAAATTAATAAACAAAATTGTTAAAATTGATCAGATTTGTAATTTAAATTAATAAATGTTATATATACAAAAAAAGTATATTACAATATATATATATATATATATAAACAGAATTATTAGTAGTTTAGTATTATTAGCGCATAGTGGAGCATCTATACGCTGCTGCTAATGTTGGTTACATTTATATTCACGTGGACGAGATTGAACATTTTGGGTGGAATTAGGTAAGCTGTTCGAGGGAATAGACTTATAATATTCTTGGATAACTCGCATAACTAGTATACGGCCTTCTAACATTGTATCACTTGACGCATTTTTCACGTATGGTCGTCACTTTTCTCTTCTAAATCGGATTTATGGAAAAGTTTTGGTTGCTCATCGATCACTATGGAATTCTCATTCCTTTTACAAGGAGTTGTAGGTGTTGAATTTGCATTAAATTTCCTCATTAAGTAGAAGGGAACCCATAAAAATTTTATTATATTTAATTTGCCCATAACATATTAATATTTCGTCATTATTAAAATGTCATGGTTTGATCGTCACCTAGCGCCTAGCAATTGAAATCATTTCACACATACAAACATTTATACTTTCATTCATTGTCATTTGTACCGCTGCTGCTGTTTCTTTTCTTCTTCCTGCATACATCCTGCAGTTGCAGTGCGTCAAGAGGGTAGTGTTATGTTAGAAAACAAATAAAGAAATAGTTATATATATATTATTTATATGAAATTCATGTAAGTTGTAAAAAGGTTTGTAAGATTAATATATGCTAGTTACATGAAAAGAACTAGTTGATACGCTACAGGATTATCGACAAAGGTCGGGGGAGGCGTACTCCAGGATCGGATGGACGAGGGAGATGTAGATTGACATCCCCACTCGCGGCGACAACTTAGAACTGGAACGAAAAATAGGATATAGAGTCATTAAACCACCTGTTTCATTTTTCTCGGTGTTCTTAACGCGGTGCCTCCACGTTAGTTTTGTATCAAAGATTATACCTAGATATTTGGTCTTCGTGAACCACGGGATAACAATGACGGGGTTTTCTGGCCGTCGTCGGGTGATCAGCAGCGTTTGGCTCTTCAACGCGTTGATCTTCACTCTCCAGTTGTTGGCTCAGCGTTGGATCTTCTCCAGGCCTCCGTTAAAGTGGCCTCCCACGACATACGGGTCCCGCGAAGCCGTGCAGAGTGCGGTGTCGACCGCGTACTCCACGATGCCCCGTGTTCAAGGCAACCAAACTAAATTAGTTTTAGGCCACCTAAATGAACGTGAAGTCTTACCAAAGCGTCGCAGGCAGCAAGGAAGTCCGCCGGTAGTTGTTCGGGTCCCTCCGGACTTTTTCAGGCTTCTGCACAGCGCAGACGAGGGCGTACCACCAGACGATGGGGAATCTTTGCTAGCTCAGTAGGGCGTTGATGATGCACCTGACGTCGCGCTTCCCAGAAAATATCTTCGTGTTTTTGAGTCGCAACTCTGATGTCTCGGACCAGCCGATTCATCCGAGCTTCGGGCTACTCATTGCACGTGTCCTGCCAGCACTTTCTGGCTCGGTTCTTCCCCCGTATCAGATCTAGGATGTTCGCGGAGAGGTCGATCGTTCTCTGCCCGACGGGTCGCCCAGATCCGGACGTCGTGTTGGCGCAAAGGACGGTCATCTCCTTGACGAACTCCCCTGAGGACTTGGTGTCCTCAGGATCGGGAGCCTCTGCAATAGAGTCGGCGAGTTCCTACTTGAATTTCGCCTAGTCGACGTTCATGTAGTGTCTCGGCGCTTCGATTAGGTCAAGATATGCTTGCATTATGAAAATACACGAATGAGGTCAGACGACAGGGCATTCAGTGTAAAGTAATCCCAGATACCTGTAACTCCGTTTGTTACGGCAATGTCAAGGACGTCTGGGGCTCACATGGGTGGGCCTGTCCGTGCGGTTGCAGAATAAGTTCGCGACTCCAACTGCTATGTGTTTCTGAAATAGAACAAACGTTGACGTTTTCGTTACTTAGGAACTAACTGAATTCGTCAGCCTGTCTCAAAATGCCGTTGGCATTCCACATGCTGATGCACAACTTACGTACATTTAAACCCAAATTTGACACTGCAAATGATTGTCCACTGGCTGTGGATTTCCCCATCACAGCAACTGTTACTTATCATTTGCGTAAATATCATTGTTACTGGCAAGTTCCTGGCCTGCATTTCCTTGCGGAAATCGGCCATGATTTCGTGGACTCCGGCTAACGTCATCTGGGGCTCCTGGCTCGGCATGTTTGTCGACGCTGTCTGCTTCTCCTCGTCCCGTGCGGTGATAGCTGTGGAGGGTTCTTCCTCGGCTATGTAGTACTTCCCCCACAGAGAGCGTCTGGGAAAGAGACGTTCACGGAGACTTTCCTGATCGATGCTGTCACAGGTTGCTTCATTTGCTGATAATTTAGAATAATATGAGCACCCTCTCCAGTTTGCGGAGTGCCCGAATTAGCCAGAGTCCTCGATCTTAGGCAACGTGCAGTCTCTCGTCTAGTGGCTTTCCACGCGTACCGGCCGACGAGTGCAGTTCTTCGACACGTGTCCAAATCGCTGGCAATTAAAACACTGCAGAGGCCACGTTTCTTCCGGAGTTTCTTCAATTAAACAAATTCTCAAATTAAACAGTGAATCCAATAGACACACAGCCACACTTTGTAGCTTACTCTGGACCACGAATAAAAAGAGGGACATCGGCTCCTTGGTGGGGCAGACGATGCACCTACTCCACGTTGAACGTCATTCCTTGATACATTTTGTCGGTGTCTCGAGCGGTAGTCCTCGGACCACCATCTTCAGCTTCTTCCTGTGGAGATTGCTTGGCGCGAACACGTGTTTTGCGAATCGAGACTGGTGAGTGCTGTTTTTTAAGGTTTTTCGTGTGTTGGAGCCGAATTTCTCGCTACTGCCGATCACCGAGTGACCTCCGGAACATCGGTGATTGGTAGGAGAGTTTTCTGCGGCTTCGGTGGCCTTATTTTTTCGTTTTTCTCAAAACGTAAGTAAGGTTATGTCTGGAAGTTCGCGCAGTGGCCGCAGTGCGGCGCTGCTACAGGCGGCGGAAGAGGAAGGCACTAGCAGCGCTAATGGCGCGGGTTGTGTGAACTGCTGCGAGGGCGCGGCAGGTTCAAAAGTAGAGAGGCGCGCTGATGTGAGCGGACCCGTTCCAGCAGCAGGAACTTCGCTTCCTGCAATTGAGAGTAAGCTTCACTTGAGGCAGGAGGCCTTAAATGCTATGGAGGAAAGCATTGGTAAGCTTGCCGAATTTATGAAGGGCAGGCACAATGTCCACATGGAGATTCGGCGGTTGGTAGCTGTGATTTCCACCAACTACATGCGGCAAGGCCCGTCATCACGTCTGCTGACGAAGAAATGCGGCAGCTGAAAAGCCACTGCAGCACCCAGACGATCCCTCCATCGCAAGGGATAAAGAAGAAGGAAAGAAGCAAGGCTTCTTCCCAACCAACAGCACCACTGAAGTCAAAAGAAGAGGAGCACCACCCAGAGGCCCCCGTCACCAAACAACCGGATGTATGGCACACGGTTGAGGGGAAGAAGAAGAAACTGCCCAAGAAGACGGAAAGGCAGCGCCCTGACACCATAGTCGTCAAGGCGAAAGAGGGGGCGACCTACGCCGATATCCTGCGAAGCCTGAAGGCGGACCCAGATCTACAAGAGCTGGGATCCAACGTAAGCAGGATCAAGAAGAAGGCGTCGGGGGAACTCCTACTCGAGATGAAGAGAGCACCGACGCTGGAGACGGGAACACTCTGCACGGCTGTCGGGCAGAAGCTTAAAGCCGTGTCGGAGGTTAAATCCCTCACGCAGGAGAAATTCATCGAGGTGAACCACCTCGATGAAATTACGACAAAGGAAGAGGTCTGGGAGGCCCTTAAGGATCAGATCCCCGGAACAGGAGGAATGGAACCTTCAGTGGTGAAGTCCGTCCGAAGGGCCTATGGGGACACCCAAACGGCCGTAGTCTGTCTCCCGAAAGGGCTGGCGGCTAAGGCCTTTGAGTTGGGGAAGCTCCGAGTGGGCTGGGTAGCCGCCCGAATGAGGGAAAAGCTGACGGCTAGCAAATGCTTCCGCTGCTGGGATTACGGCCATATGGCCAGGAACTGCGCGGGACCCGACAGGTCCAAGTTATGCCGCAAATGCGGTGAAGAGGGACACGTCGCCAGCACTTGCAGCAAGGAGCCAGAGTGCGCCCTCTGCAAAGGGAAAGGCGACAGCTGCCACCTCGCGGGTGGCTACAGGTGCACAACCTACAGACAGGCCCTACAGATGATCAACGCAAAGAAGACATGAGGATTCTTCAGCTGAACCTCAACTCCTGTGAAGCAGCGCAGGACCTACTGGGACAAACGGTACGGGAGCAGAACGTCGACGTCGCTATCCTGTGTGAGCAATACAGGAACCACAGACACGAGTCTTGGATATCCGACGTGTCGAACCGCGCCGCGATCTGGATATGTGGCGGACGGCAAATTCAGCGGAAGGCGGGAAGAGCAGAAGCGTTCTACACATGGGCTAAGGTAGACAAGGTCTATATATATAGCGTCTACGCCCCACCGAGCTTCCAGATAGGTGACTTTGAAACCCTCGTAAGGCGAATAGCGGCAGGCAGCCGAGGACGTCGACCTATAGTGATAACAGGCGACTTCAATGCCTGGGCAGTAGAGTGGGGAAGTAGGAAGACAAACAGGAGAGGACAGATCCTGTTGGATATAATGGCAGCGCAGGACTTAATCCTAGCCAACAGCGGGGGAAAGCCGACGTACGTGAGCGGAAGGAAGAGCTCGGTCGTCGACATAACATTCGTAAGTGAAGGATTGGCACCGGGACTGAGGTGGGAGGTCAGCGACCTTTACACTCACAGTGACCACCAGGCCGTCCTCACTACGGTTGCCGCACCAGGAGCAGCCAGAAGAGACAGGAAGAAGCGGAGTGGGACTGCATGGAGCTGCAGGAAGATGGACGAAGACTCCTTCCTAATCATGATGGAAGGAGACGTCAACGTCACCGGCTCGCCGGAGGAAAGAACGGAGCAGCTAATGGTGCTCGTCACCAAAGCCTGCGACGCGGCCATGCCGACGACCGCGAATGCGGGCTGACGTCAAGCAGTTTTTTGGTGGAACGAGTCCATTGCGGAACTGAGAAAGAAGTGCCACGCTAGTAGGCGCCATTACCAACGTGGGAGAGGACAACCAGACGCCCGTGTAAGATGGGAATAGTTCCGCATGGATCGCCTGGCACTAAAGAAGAGCATCAAGAGCAGCAAACGCCAGTGCTGGACCGAGCTGTGCAACGAAGTCAACGTAGACCCGTGGGGACGGCCATACAAAATCGTTATGTCCAAGATGGGAAGAAACGCGACCCCCTCTTCCCCGGAGGTGCTGCGGGAAATAATGTCAACCCTATTTCCCCGACAAACGGCAGAAGCAATGGGATAAGCAGGAGTGCGAGAGGCAGATGTGGAAGCAGACACGGAGATCACGGCAGGCGAACTGAAGGCCGCCTGCGTGAGAATTAGGGATGGGAAGGCCCCAGGGCCAGACGGGATTCCGAACAAGGTCATCAAAGCGGCCATTAGCAAGAGGCCAGATCTTTTCCTCGCAGTGTACAACGAATGCTTGAGGAAAGGAGTCTTTCTCAGAAGATGGAAGAAGCAGCGCCTCGTCCTACTGCCCAAGGGAAGGGACCCGCTGGAAAATCCCTCCGCCTACCGGCCAATATGTCTCCTGGACACGGCAGGGAAAGTGCTGAAGCGAATCGTCTGTGACAGGCTTACAGCCCATTTAGAATCCGTGGAAGGGCTATCGGGCAACTAGTATGGTTTTAGGAAGAGTAGGTCAACGATAGACACCGTAGAAAGGGTAGTATATACAGCACGTAGGCCATCGAGGGAGCAAGATGGAGGAGAGGAGCGAAGAGATACTGCGCTATCATTACACTCGATGTGAGAAACGCCTTCAACTCGGCGAGGTGGGACAACATAATGGCCGCACTCCGATCCAGGTGCCGGAGTACATAGTGGCCATGATAAGAGATTATTTCCGCGAGCGTACACTCCATTACGCTACCGATGAGGGAGATGTATGCCACAGCATCACAGGAGGAGTTCCGCAGGGATCGGTCCTCGGCCCCGTCCTGTGGAATGTGATGTACGACGGGGTATTAAGATTAGAGATGCCGGTTGGGGTCCGTATTATAGGGTTCGCGGATGACCTAGCGGTAGTCGTCGTGGCGAAGCTGCTAGAGGAGGTGACTAATGCAGCAAACGTCGCAGTAGAGACCATCAGGCGGTGGCTCCGCTAGCTGAACAGAAGACGGAGGTCGTTCTAGTAACGAGTAGGAAGAAGAAGGAAGATATCACCGTGAGAGTAGGGAACCAGAGGATAGTTTCCCAGCCATGCCTCAAGTACCTAGGAGTATGGGTCGACTCGAGGCTGACTTTCGGGGAACCTGTCAGGAGGACAAGTGCCAAGGCAACGACGGTTGTCAGGGCCCTGGCTAGACTAATGCCTAATACAGGAGGACCCCGACAAAGTCGGAGAAGGCTACTAGCGGCTGTCGTCAACTCAGCCCTGCTATACGCGGCCCCCATCTGGGCGGAAGCCTTGAAGACTGAATCGTCCAGGAGGAAGATCGCAGGAGCATACCGCACAAGCGCGCTAAGAGTCGCCAGCGCGTTCAGGACCGTCTCCTACGATGCAGTGTGCGTCATCGCCGGAATGAATCCCATAGAACTGGAGGCAGAAGAATGCAAGCGGCGATTCCACCGAGCCCGCCTCAATGCCGAGTTAGACAGAAGAGTCATCGCGGCGGAAGAAGGTCGAGAAACTTTCAGATCCTGGCAGGACCGCTGGGATCACTCTGACAAAGGAAGATGGACATGCCGGCTGATTCCCGACGTAGGAACGTGGGTCAACACGTAGCACGGTGAGCTGAACTACAACCTCACTCAGTTCCTGACGGGACACGGATGCTTCAAGCAATACCAGAAGAGATTCGCCATAATAGAAGATGAAATGTGTCCAACATGCACGGAAGAAGTGGAAGACGCGGAACACGTTTTCTTCGACTGCCCTAGCTTCAACGAAGAAAGATCAGCATTACAGGAGCTTCTCAGACGTCGAGTGAGGCCTGAAGATATAACGCCGTTTATGCTTCAGGACCAAAAAAGCTGGGACGTAGTGTCACACTTCGCTACGAAGGTTCTGCAGAACCTGCGGAGCGAAGAAAGACAACGTCTAGAAGCCAACGAGTGAATGTGCTTATAACTGCCTTGTCGTGAGTGCGAGTGTTTATGAAGCGTAAGCGAGAAAGCATATACATCCGAGTGAATGCGTGTGTTATAGTTGTATTTTGTAAATTGAGCGTGTGAGTGAATCTTGTGTAAGTGAGATAATGTATATTTTGCATCTTCGATGAGAAGTGTGAACGGACGCTAGTAATAGTTAGTAATAGCTATACTATAGGTTTATTGTTATCTAATAATTTTATATCTATGTGCGCCCATTGGCAATCCAACCCCTCGTGAAGTAATGCCTAACGGCGGTTCCGCGAGGAGGTACTTTGTAAAGGGAGGTGGTTTTTAGTGGGTAAAAATCCCACACACCGTGTAACTCGGGTTTCACGGCGTCTTTTGAAGATTTTCCCCTACCCTCGATAAAAGCTTCTTAAAAGCGGAGGTGTCCAGCTTCCTGGACACTGCCTCGTTGAAGACTTCAACGTAATCCTCCGATATCTTCACTTTTACACAGAGGCCACCTGAAGCAAGCTTTATGTTAGGTTTATGCTGGAATAATTTCCCGATTGCCCAGAAGAAAGTGAGGAATTGCCCTTGTACCCTGAATACAATAGGGCGGGATACTCTAAGTTTGCCTCTTATTTACCGCTGTAGTTACCATTCTAATTTCTTCTAGAGTTCGGCCAGCGCAGTGAAGCTGTTGGTCACGGCTACCTGCTCCACTGCCACCGGCTTCGGCCTGGCACCGTTTCTGACAATCTTGAAGTCTTTGTTGTGGCTTCGGGGTCGGCACCTTGGAGGTGGACGGCTGCGATGGCGGCTGGGGCTGCGGTATCGTCGGCGGATGGGGCTGCGGAGGCTGAGGCGGGCGACGAACTCGCTCCGCGGCAGTCCTAGCCACCGGCCACCCGTGGCTTTGCCGGCAGCACCCAAAGAGGTAGCTGACGTTATCAGTGTGGAAGAAACTATCGAGTGTGCGCTGGCAAACAGTTTTTGCATTTTACATCTTCAACTCGTGCAGTATGGTTTAGAGCGCGGTTGGAGTTAGTAGATCATTGTTGTGAACATCGGAGAGTGGTTCAGCAAGCGTTTGATATCAGTGTGTTCAGCTATTTCCCACTTTAAATTTTTTATTTACCTATTTCATTTATAAATGGACGGGGTGAAAATAAGAAAAGAATGAGGAAACTATCAAGTGAGTGAACTCTCGATCAAATCGATGATCTCATGAGTGTGTCCGTTTTCTTTATTAAGGGTGACCGCATTTCCCAACAACTCATTAAAATTGTCTTTCGACATTTTCATGAAATTCTTATATCTCGAGGCATCAGGTTGCCTCAACTCTTCCAACAAGTTAGATAGATAGATTTATTACGTTACAATGGGCTGAGCACTTAATATTCCAATAAAGGAATATAAGTTAAAGAAATAATAATAAAATTAGACTAATATAAACATTCAATATACAAATACTTTAACTCTAATTCTAAGCCTCAATAAATTAAGTTAAACCATTTCCCTAATTCTGTCCCTAAATAATTTGACACTCTTCGGAAAAGTCGCTAGTAGACTTGCAAGCAAATCATTCCAGTCTTTTACGGTCCTATTTACGAAGGAGTATTTACCCACGTCCGTTCGTTGTCTTCTCTGATTAATTTTAAATGGATGATCATTTCTCGCTACTTAAGTTGGTAAATGAATACGAGTTTTGATATGACTCCAGGCCGGTTCGTCTGTATACGTTTTGTACAGTGCACAAAACTCCAGATTACCATACACGTGCCTCTAGAAATATTTGCTTTTCCTGCCCGGTTTTGAAGCCTGTCCAACGCGTGTATCTGATCCCAACACACCGTCCCGTACTCAAGGATAGGCCGAACCAAAGACCTATTATGCGATGTATTTGGTCTTTCGAGTACTTTTCCGCAGTATTCTATTGACTTTGTGAAGTGCCCTCCACCCTTTCCCAGTTACTGAATTTATGTGTTCTCCCCAATTTAAGTCTTTGCCCAGATATTTACAAGAGTCTACTTGTAATATATTTTCATCCCCTAATTTATATTCAACTTGAAAAACGTTTCTCATTTTTGTAATACAATGGATTTACTTTTTGCCGCGTTTAATTTCATCCCATTTTCGTCCGACCAACGATGAATTCTGTTTAGATCAGATTGAAGTATATTTGCATCTTGAACGTTTTTTCCAATTTTTCTGTAAATGATAGACATCGCCAAATCATTTATAAATGCTAAAAACATTAGTGGCCCGATTACGCTTCCCTCGGGCACGCCTGACGTGACTTCAACTGCCTCAGATATTTCTTCATTTATCCGAACACTGAGCTTTCTGTTATCCAGAAACTCGAGAATCCAGTTTAAAACTCGTTTCTCAAAGCCCGATTTTTCCAGTTCATTAAAAGAATATGATGCGGTACAAGGTCAAAAGCCTTTGAAAACAGCATCAATTCTTCCCCCATCATCTATTACATCAGATATATCTTGACATACTGTCACTAACTGACTCTCGCAAGAATATCCTGGCCTAAAACCGTGCTGCCCACTGTGTAACCACCCCGTTTCGTCCCAATGCCTACGTAAATACTCCGCTAATAATCTCTCCAACAGGTTGCATACCACTGAAGTGAGACTAACCGGCCTCTAGTTACTAGTTACCTGATTTGATATAGCTACTACGATCGCATTTCTCCAATCGTCCGGGACTTCATTATTGTTAATTGACATTTCAAATAACCGCATGAGGTACATTATCATGGCTTCCCCTCCTAATTTGAGTACTTCTGCAATTTCATCAGGTCCAACCGATTTGTGTGACTTTTTGTTTTTAATGTGTTTGCGTAGTGACCCCGGAAAGATCTTGAAAACTGTCCTACTATCCTGATTGTAAATATTGGAAAATCTGTTTTCTTCCCAAGTACTGATGCAAAATATTTTGCAAATTCATTTGCTTATTCCTTCTGGCTTAAAATAATTGTATTTTCATCATCCTTTAGGGGAGGAGGCAACCTGTATCTATCTTCCGTCTACGAACATATTTGAAAAATTGACCCCAACCATTCGACTCGTTTCCCAGTATATTTTTATATAATTCCCTTTTAACCCTTGTTAAGTTATTACTGAGATGTCCAAACTATTGGTAACGCTTTCTTTCCGTTTTATATATAATTTCCGAATCTTCCTCTTCAGTTTCTTTATATCTGAATTGTAGTACTACGGATCTGCGTTTTGCTTTAGGTATTTAATTGGAACATACTTTCTTACACCTTCATTTATTAAGGATCTGAAAGTGTCCCAGCACTTTCTGACCGAAGACCCCTATAATATTGACTAAGGTAAAATCTGAAAGATTCCGGGTCTGCTTTGTGATATTACAATACGGGTTTCCCCCTAGTTTCCTTGTCCACATATTTTCCCTCCTCGCCCCATCTTATCTCAAGGACAACAGCCGAGTGGTCACTATTCCCAGGAACCACTTCCGAGCTCATAAATAGTTCCAATAGATTCATTAAGAAAACATCTAATAAAGAATTTAACCTCATAGACCGGTCTAGCGTTTGCAGAAACCCATATCCCAAACAAAAGTATTTACTATTGATTATGCTTCATTATTAGCTTTAATCCTACCATTCCAATACACTTTCGGTAAATTAAAATCACCGGCAACAATAACGCATATTCCATCTGTCAGAGCAGCTTGAACGCGATTTAGTAATCTGTTGTGTTATGATATTGCCTTTATAATAGGACGAAATATAAATGCACTGAAATTCACTATCAATATTATATTTAACTATAAAGGCACACTGAATATTGCATTGAGTTGTCCTAGAGCATTTGGCCACTCCAGATGCTCGTAGGCACAGGTCACAAACCCAACTGTCCGCACACAAAGGAGCGCCCCTCGCAGGTAATAATCCTAAAGCCCCGTCCACACTTGCGAGCACGAACCGAGCAACAAGCTGAAACTTGCTCGGTTCGGCGTTCTAGTGCCAGCGAACACACGCGAACCGAGCGGCCTATGAACACGAGCCACTAGAAAGGAGTCGATCTTCATCTTTGAAGACATTATACGCCAAGCAGTGAATGTAGCAACAAACAAGATATTTTATTGTAAGGAACGAGCCGAGGAAAGATTTATTAAACGCAACGTATAGGAAGCGGGTAATTTATTTTATTTATATTGCGATATAATGTAATAGAAAACTACTTTTAATATTTTTTAAATGAAAACATAATTATAATAATATTTTTACAATTTCGAAATTGATTTCATTTAATAATACTGATGTTAATAAAACCACACCTAAAGTTTAGTGTTCTTACAATTATTTGTCACGTGCTACTGTTTCTATACGGAAGGATAATTTCACATCTTTCATTGTTAACTTATTTAAGGGATAATTGCCTGCCTTAATGATACAAAAATTCTTATGTATTTATTTTAACTATTGTTACATTTACAAATTAATGTTATCGAGCAGTAGCATTAGAGTAATCCATATTTTCAAGCTTTTGTCCTTTTTTAGATAATTTTAAAATATAAACACGTGTAAAAATTATTTTAAATGTTCTTACTTGTATATGAAATAAATTAGGATTAATACCCATTGGTAAATGTAGATAACTATTAATTGAACTCACCCTGTGTAATACTTCATGCCATGAGAATTGAAGTAGCAAGGCAAATTGTCTCATTATGTGAAGTATTACCAAAATAAATTTGACTGTGGATTTTGTGAGAGGTGCGGAGTTTGTATCAGTTTTATGCTATCTTAAGTCCCATATAGCTGGGTGGCTCCTAACAGCATCGATAAATTTCAGAGTCCTCTCTTGGGACCAATCCCAATCCGACGTCGTCATCACCATCATCATCTTGAAAATGATCGAGACAATCACAGAACACAAGCCACAAGCTATGATCTCTGATACAAGCCAAAGTGCTCAGCTCGGTTCGGCTCGGCTGGCGTCCACACTGCGGCGCACGCGAACCGAGCATTCCTTTGATGTTTCGTCAAAATACCGACAACAGATGGAAAACACGGCGAGCAATCCTGGCTAATCTAGCGCATGCGCACATCAGGTTGCACATGCGCACAGCATCGTGTTCGGTCCGTTGCTCGCAAGTGTGGACACGGCTTAAGCCCCGTCCACACTTGCGAGCACGAACCGAGCAACAAGCTGAAACTTGCTCGGTTCGGCGTTCTAGTGCCAGCGAACACGCGCGAACCGAGCGGCCTACGAACACGAGCCACTAGAAACGAGTCGATCATAATCTTTGAAGACATTATACTCCAAGCAGCGAGGTTAGCAACCAGCAAGAGATTTGATTGTAAGGAACGAGCCAAGGAAAGATTTATTAAACGCAACATATAGGAAGCGGGTAGTTTATTTTATTTATATTGCGATGCAATGTAGTAGAAAACAACTTATAATATTTTTTTAAATGAAAACTTAATTATAATAATAATTTTTTTACAATTTCGAAATTGATTTCATTTAACAATACTGATTTTCATAACCACACCTAAAGTTTAGTGTTCTTACAATTATTTGTCACGTGCTACTGTGTTTCTATACGGAAGGATAATTTCACATCTTTCATTGTTAATTAATGTTAATGTTAATTAATGTTGTTAATTAATGATACAAAAATTCTCATGTATTTATTTTAACTATTGTTACTGTTGCGTATATAGTCCTTTCGGATCCCCGGGTGAGTACGGGTAGTATTGAATAAACAGTATACACGTTAGATAAGCACTTTATTTAGTATAAGATGACATAACTGGTATGGATGCATTCTGTATAACGACTGTTCGCACATTCGAATTGTCAACGGGTCCTCCCCACTGTCGCGTCAGCCGGTGGCGCTTTCTGGAGGCGGCGCCATGAACGAAACGTTTTAACGAACGAACACAACAGTTACATTTACAAATTAATGTGATCGAGCAGTAGCGGTTGAAATACAGTAGAGTAATCCACATTTTTAAGCTTTCATCGTTTTTTTAGATAATTGTAAAAACTTAAACACGTGTAATACATATTTTAAAATGTTTTTACTTGTATATGAAAGAAATTTAGGATTAATATCCAATGGTAAATGTAAATAACTATTAATTGAGAATATTTATATAATCTATTGTAATACTCTCTTCTTAACTAATATAAATTGATATACGGGGACATTTGAAAAAAAAGGAACTATTATAAAAAAAATTAAAGTAAGTTTATTTACAGATCATTTCCACGGTTTTCATGAGGGTCCTTCTCATCAGGGAGTTAAAATGGGGAGAATTTATTTACAGTAAAAATTTGATCAATTGTAATATTTAAAAAGATGTTGGAATCACTTTACATGCGAGTAGGTCGTGTCTTACGTTTCGCTGGTTGATGCACGGCCGTGGCGATGTGTGATGGCGATGGTGATGGTCGCAGCCGTGGTGTCGTCGCAGCTCCAGTTGGTTGAGCAGCAAAACCGCTGGCACGTCTTATCCCTTTTGCTGTATCGTTCTTAGTGTCTGTTCTTCCTGGCTTTTTAGATATTCCTACGCGACAATGACCGTCGTAAATTATGGGTTCGCTACTGAGCTCACCCCTGACAGCGGATCCTACAACAACAGACCCTCGCATCACTCAGGGCCTGACAGTTTTAAGATGCTGTTGCTCAAGTCCAGAACACTCATAAATGCGTGCACTTCATTACAGATGCCCCTAAATTTGAGGTTTTAAAAGTGTCAATTGGGCACTAATTTGCGGTTTTGAAACATCAAAGTTATCATGAAGTGTTAGATGTTCCCGTAAACGTGACAACAATACTGTTTGTACAAATGCATCACTTGATTGTCACCGATCAATCTATTTAACGTTACGTTTCACATGTGCACTGTCCACAAAACACCGTCATTGTTTTAATCTCTGTTTAACACTTTGTTCTTAGCTCTTAGTGATTCCAAAAACCTTTTTATAAGTAAATTAACATTAACTAGACTACACCTAAAATTAAGATAAACAAAGACAAAACTGGGCTTTAATTAATTAACCTGCCTCCGGTAATATGGCACTAAAGACGTTAAATTAAAGACCTTCGTACGGTCATCATCCCTTTTGACGTGGTAGTAGTTTTTATCACTACATTTCACTACAGTAAACGGCCCTTCATATATCGGTAATAGCTTAGCGCAAACGCGGTTTGCTGGGTCAGGCACCCTCAAGCTTTTAACTAACACTAGATCGCCTAGTGCAAACTTGTGGTCTCTCACCTTTTGTTTTTCTTTTCTGTGCGTGGACATTTTGGTCAACCGCGCAACCGCCTCACTAATTTCTATATTAAAGTCCCAAAGCTTAGTACATTGAGGAAAGTTTATAAATTTTTCTAGTAATAGTTGGATTCTCTGTCCTGTCTGCATTTCGGCCGGCAATTTACCCGTGGCACAGCTAAAACTTTCATTAATGAACTCTTGTATTTCACTAAGATGCTTTGCCCAACGAGCTTTGTTTCTCTATACAGACAATTCTGAGCAAAGCACCAATAATCCTCATGTATCTCTCCGACATATTACTTTGTGGATGCCGAATTGATGTGTAGTTCACCCGGATTCCCTCTCTTTCTAAGATCTCTCTCTATTTGGCGTTAAAAAATTGAGTTCCATGGTCGGATACAATGTTGTTTGGCTTTCCGTACAGTGGAATATCTTTCCTTAATATCGCGTTTAAACACGGCTGCATCCTTGCATTTTTTAGCGCGTACAATCGAACGTGCTTCGTGAATGCATCTAGTATTACCAGCACATATGCCATTCCTCCTCGGCTTTTTACCAATGGTCCTAGAATGTCCAAGTATACAATCTCAGCTTTTGCCTTGGGAATTACAGCGTGATACGGTCCCTCGAATGTCTTATTTCTGTGCTTACACAGTTGGCATAGGTGACACGTTTTTACATACATTTTTGCGTCACGTTCCATTTTCCTCCAGCGTACGAGCTGTCGTAACATTGTTATCAGCTTAAATACCACTGGATGTCCCTGTTGATCATGAAACATGTTCAAAATTTTACTTCTACATCTGTCCGGAATTAAAAGCACCCATCCTCTATGTGATTTTGGATTTATTGCAAAGACAAGTCCATTCAAAATTTTAAAATTTCGGTCAATTTCTGCACCATTTTCTGCATCAGCTATGAACTTTCCAAAAACTGGATCATTCCTGGTTTCGACAATTAATTCCATTTTAACTTCTTCATTCATTCTACTTTTAGTAATTGCCGCTAAAATTATTTTTTCTTCACGTATAGGATCTTCATCTCCAAAATAGTTTCTACTTAAAAAGTCAGCTTGTGCTTTGATAGTGCTTGTCCTTTCACATGTTCGATTTTTAAGTTGTATGGTTCCAAGGCCAAAGCCCACCGTTTTAATCTCGCATTCGTATGCTCGCACTGTCTTAAAAATATTAATGCCTGGTGGTCGGAAAATAATGTCACTTCCATGCCAAAGATATATTGTCTAAATTTTTCTACTGCGAAAACTATGGCCAGAAGTTCCAGCTCAGTAGTGGTATAATTTAGCTCGTATTTCTTTAGTGCTCGACTTGCAAGGCAAACTATTCTTTCTTCATTTCCATTATCCAATTGGCCTAAAATTGCTGCTATGCCTTTCCCACTAGCGTCGCATCTAATAATGAAAGGTCTGTCAAATTTTGGTTGACTTAACTTGATGTGTTTTTCAAAAGCTTGTTTAATCTTAGTCAATGCGTTTTCATGCTCCTCCCCCCACTTAAATTTGGCTCCTTTCTTCAATAGCTCGTTTAGAGGATGTAAAAGAGCAGAAAATCCCAAAATGTACTTCCGATAAAAATTAAAATACGCAATAAGACCCCTTAATTGCTTGGTCGATCTTGGACTTTTTATATTTCGTTATATTCAGTTTCTCAGGTGATGGCGCTATCCCCTCAGCTGATATGATATGTCCTAAAAATGGTACTACAAAACATGGTCTTCGACAAGTTAACTGTTAGTACTTTTTCCCTAAGCCTGCTGAACAGCATGTCCAAATGGTTTAAGTGTTCTTCGAAGGTCTCACTTGCTACTATCAAATCATCCACGTAGGCGGTAACAAAACTCCGTATTTCTTCCGTTAGGGCTAAATCTAATTGTTGTACGAAGACTTGGCAACTTGTTTTGAGTCCAAAAGGCGTTCGTATAAATTGGTATTGGCGTGAACCCACTAAGAATGCTGTTAGCTTTCGAGAATCTTCTTCCAACAAGATTTGATAAAAGCCCTTCGTAAGATCAGCACTCGTTAACCAACGCTTGTTGTTAAATTTCCTGAGTGCTTCCTCAATTCCTATGGGTTTTTCGCAAATGTTTTGAATTACTTTATTTATTTGCCTAGCATCCAGACATATTCGGAGTTGTGAGTCTTTCTTCCTCACAATGCAAATGCTATTGTTGTAAGGGCTCTCCGCCCTCTCAATTATTCCACCTCGCAACAATTTCGTTATAGCGTCATTGACTTCTTCCTTCATTGCAAATGGGATAGGATAATTTTTTGCCTTAAATGGAGAGTGCGAAATTGTCTGAATTCTGTGAGCGTAGTCACGTAACAACCCTGGTACTTCATTGAAAACATCTCTATTCTTAACTAATACTTCTACCAACTTTCGTTTGTCTCCTTCACCGAGCTCTTCAATGTTGTCTGCTATCTCCGTAAATCGCCTGCGTAAATCATTGATTCCTGATTCTTTTTCCTCTTCGCCACTTTGTCCCTCGACGACCTTCAATGGAGCTAAATTTTTTTCTGTTTCCCCGCCGCATACTTCAATCGCCCTCAATATAGCTAAATTTTTCTCTTCTTCGACGCTTCCCAATTTTACTATCTTCCATACAAACTCGACGAAGCTCCCTTCCAAATTTCTCGAAGTACCTTTAACGTTTCCTTCACACAAATCAATAATAGCTCTGGCTTCCTTCAGAAAATCGACCCCAATGATCAGATCAGTAAACAGACTTTTCAAAACTAAACAATTAACAGATATAATTTTGTCAGATGTTTTCAGTCCAATTAATACTCTCTTCGTCACCCTCTCATTTCGATGTCCCAACGCTCCATAAATTCTCAAATTGGTTACGGGCAACTCTTCCAGCACGTGCCCTCCTTCTTTCAAGTTGTCATACAGACGCTGGCTTATCACGGAATACATGGCGCCCGTGTCTATCCACGTTTCCACCGGAATGTCTTTAAAATAAAATTTGACTTTCACTGGCTTAACATCCTGAATTTTATTTTCTGGAATTTCTTCTTTTTCCTCCTCGGTTAAATCTGTGTGTCCAATTAATAAATCTTTCACTCCATTTAATGCTCCTAATATTTCTGTTTCCGGCAGTTTCTCTGATGGAGCAGCAGCTGCCGCTTCTAGTTTAAATCATTGACAGACGTGTTTTCTCTTCTATGGTCTCTATTCGATATCTCGTTCGCTGTTGCATTTTGTTCTTGACTCTGATTGCGCCGGTATTGTTGTGGTGATATCGGTCCTCTATTGTCATCTCGATACTGTTCACTGAAGTTGCCTGATCTTTGATGTCTCCTATTGTTGTTTCCATTGTTACTAAAAAATTGTTCACGTCGCGGTTCGACGAATTGTTGGCGCGTCTACATGTTGTCACAGACGTTTAAGAATTCTGTTGCCTCTTTGACTGTGGTGATTTTACTAGCTTTTAAGTGCATGCAAATGTGCGTAGGATAATGGCAGCTAAGCACATTCACCAGGTCAACCTCCGTCATAGGCATATCTAAATATTTATTCAACGCTGCGTAATGAACAAAGTGCTGCGACATTGTTCTGCCTTTGTCGCGTCGATAACGGTGTTCATAAAATGTCCGGAGCACCTCTCCCTGCATCGCTCTGCTCCAATATTTCTGCAAGAAGTTGGATTTCGCCTCTTCGTAATTTTCGTCTTGCTGGCTCGTGGTTTCCAGCCACTCAACGACATGATTCTCTAGTCCTTGAATCAGTATCGCGTATTTAAACTGGTCAGGAATCCCTTTCAAAATAAAATATTGTTCCAGTTTATCTATAAATTTGCGTGGATTCAAGCCGCTCCTCTCGACAAATCTGGGCATCATCATTTCTACTCCGAAATTTATTGGCTGTAAGACAGTTGCGGTGGTTGCGACAGAACTAGTTTCCACACGATGTCTCAGTTTGTCCATTTCTTCCATAATGTGACTTACTGTCCTCTCCTTGTCTTCTTCACCAGTCGCAATTTCATTTCTCAATTCACGAACAGTGCTCTCTAATTTAGTTTCTGTTTGCTCTATTCTACCCCCAACTTTATCTTCTAATCGCTTGTAACAATCTTCGACTTCGTCTCTATGCAGTTGTATTTCACTTTGAACATCATTTTTAAAAGTCTGAAATTCGCTTTGCATAGTAGCCTTTCATTTCGCCACGAAAAGTTTCAAAAACATCAAATCTTCTATCAATCTTAGCCATCAACGCAACATTATTGTCTTCCACAGTTTTCTTTACCACTTCTGTCATATCCCTCCGAAATTGTGCCATTACTTGAAGTAATTGATCGAATTTATCCATACCCTTATCCCTACTAATTTCTTTCTGCACGACGTTGACAGATTCAGGATTGTCAAGATTTTGCTCCAGGATTCCTTCTTCCTCCATTCCTACCAATTTTTCCACGTTTTTGTCAGACATTTGTAACGCTTTGACAGACCTCAACAGCATAAAAAAGAGAAATTCAACAAAATTCTGTGCCTACAACCTAACAAGATTGACGGTGCCCTATTTCCAATACAACAATTATCAAAGACACTTAGACTAGCCACAAAGCAAACACGAAATATAACATGACGATTACAGAAACTACGTGAATACAGTATAATGCCCAGAGTCTCCAAAACACACAATGAAAGTACCTACGTAAAAATTATAGTATGCTTGATGCAGCTTAATTTTAGCAAAATAAAACGGATTGCTGTTTAACAGAATTTATACTGACTGAAACCACTACTGCAACTACAAATTGCATCAAATTTTCACTGTAATATCTCAAATTCGTGCAACACGTTGGAGGGCCATAATTGTAATACTCTCTTCTTAACTAATATAAATTGATATACGGGGACATTTGAAATAAAAGGAACTATTATAAAAAAAATTAAAGTAAGTTTATTTACAGATCATTTCCACGGCTTTCATGAGGGTCCTTCTCATCAGGGAGTTAAAATGGGGAGAATTTATTTACAGTAAAAATTTGATCAATTGTAATATTTAAAAAGATGTTGGAATCACTTTACATGCGAGTAGGTCGTGTCTTACGTTTCGCTGGTTGATGCACGGCCGTGGCGATGTGTGATGGCGATGGTGATGGTGATGGTCGCAGCCGTGGCGTCGTCGCAGCTCCAGTTGGTTGAGCAGCAAAACCGCTGGCACGTCTTATCCCTTTTGCTGTATCGTTCTTAGTGTCTGTTCTTCCTGGCTTTTTAGATATTCCTACGCGACAATGACCGTCGTAAATTATGGGTTCGCTACTGAGCTCACCCCTGACAGCGGATCCTACAACAACAGACCCTCGCATCACTCAGGGCCTGCCAGTTTTAAGATGCTGTTGCTCAAGTCCAGAACACTCATAAATGCGTGCACTTCATTACACTATATAATACTTCATGCCATGAGAATTAAAGTAACAAGGCAAATTGCCTCATTATGTGAGGTATTACCAAAATAAATTTGACTGTGGATTTTGTGAGAGGTTCGGAGTTTGTATCAGTTTTATGCTATAGCTGCGTCCCATATAGCTGGCTCCTAACAGCATCGATAAATTTCAGAGTCCGCTCTTGGGACCAATCCCAATCCGACGTCGTCATCACCATCATCATCTTGAAAATGATCGAGACAATCACAGAACACAAGCCACAAGCTATGATCTCTGATACAAGCCAAAGTGCTCAGCTCGGTTCGGCTCAGCTGGCGTCCACACTACGGCGCACGCGAACCGAGCATTCCTTTGATGTTTCGTCAAAATACCGACAACAGATGGAAAACACGGCGAGCAATCCTGGCTGATCTAGTGCAATCGCACATCAGGTTGCGCATGCGCACAGCATCGTGTTCGGTTCGTTGCTCGCAAGTGTGGACACGGCTTTAAGATCTGTAAGTCTATCAAGAGTGCCAATTTCATAACAACAAAGACACTAAACGTCAACATATACCGCCCGGCTTGAAAGCAGTGCCTTCGATACTAAACTTATCTTTAACATAAAAAAATGAAATGACTTGAATATACATATACATTACACATAAACGCAAAAATAAATAAATAAAATGAAATGACTATAGACACTTAACACATAAAAGTCCTGTAAACTACACAATTGAAAAATTAACACTTGAATAAGAAAAAAGTAATGTGAACGAGTATAAATGTCATTTGTCCTTCGGCAGCGGACAAAGTTTCCTCACTGCTCGCTTCGTAGATCCGGACTCTGTCCTTAGTGTGGCTACCCTCACCAGTCCGTCACTGCCAGCATGCACCTGAGTCACACGAGCCAACTGCCACTTGAGAGGTGGAAGATGATCATCCTTCAACAGAACCAAATCTCCGACCTCTAGATTAGATCGTTTCTGATGTCATCTAGCCCGCTGCTGGAGAGTAGATAGGTATTCTTTGGACCATCGTGCCCAAAAATGTTGTGTCATCTGCTGAACAAGCTGCCATCTAGATAACCTGTTGGTTGGTAATTTAGTCAGGTCTACAGAAACAGGATTAGTGAGCACATCCCCAATCAAGAAATGCCCTGGAGTCAACGGCGAAAGATAATTTGGATCTGAAGACAACGGTGTAAGGGGTCGACTGTTGAGACAAGCCTCTACCTGTGTTAGAAATGTGTATGTTTCTTCATATGTAAGAGATGCGTTTCCTAAAATTCTCTTTATATGCCCCTTAACTGACTTAACAGCTGATTCCCATAATCCTCCAAAATTTGGTGATCTGGCAGGAATGAAACTCCATTCTATGTTGTCATCCGCCAACGTACGCGTGATCACGTCGTGATGTACTTTTGTATTAAGAAATTTATATAGTTCTTGTAGCTCTCGTTTGGCACCAACAAAATTAGTTGCGTTATCAGAGAAAATGTGCTGACATTTTCCTCTCCTTGCTACGAAACGACGAAGAGCTGCAAGGAACGATTCAGTAGTTAATGCACTGACAAGTTCCAAATGGACGGCCTTAGTGGCAAAACACACAAATACCGCAATATATGCCTTTAATAGTGCAGTTCCACGCCGGTTACTGGGTTTGATGTAAACTGGACCACCATAATCAATCCCTGTGTGAAGAAACGGACGACTTGGTAATAATCTCTGTACCGGCAAATTTCCCATCTGTTGTTCAGCAGATTTTGGCTTGGCCTTAAAACAAGTAATACACTGGTTCACGATATGTTTGGCTGCTCGTCGTCCAGAAAGAGGCCAATATTGCAGGCGAATATTGGAAAGGAGTAAATGTGGGGGAGCGTGCAATAATCGTAGATGCTCTTGTTTCATCATCAACTTAGTGAAGTGATGATTTCCGGCAATACTATTGGATGTCTTTGATCGAAAGATAAATTTGCAGAAGACAACCTTCCTCCTACACGTATGACGTTGTATTTGTCCAGAAAAGGATTCAGAGTCTTCAGTTTGCTTTGTAAGCTCACTTCTTTACCTTGTTGGAGACATTTTAATTCCGGACTAAACGTTTCCGCTTGTGTTATTCTGACGCAACATCGTACAGCTCCTTGTAATTCCGCTGTACTAAGTAGTCCTCTTGAACGTTCTTCGACCCGTAATTTGCAGTTATGTTTGAAGCGAAGGCAATATGCAATGACATGTGTAAGCTTCACAAACGTTGAGATTCCAAGTATTATTTGATTAGGCTCCAAGCAAACAAATAAAGTGACATTACGTTTTTCTGGCAAGTCAGTCGGAATATCAATGCTAGGCGGCTCCTTAATTGCGGTCATTACTTGTTGCGAAACCTTCCACCATCTTTCACAATACAAAATTTCGTGCGGAAATAATCCTCTTGAAATGATATCAGCCGCATTGAGAGCACTTGGAACGTGTTTCCACGTGTATTCAATCGTGAGTTCTTGAATTTCTGCAACACGATTTGCGACAAATGTTTGCCATTGGGATGACGGAGATTTCAGCCAACCCAAAACAATGGTGGAATCAGTCCACAAATATATTTTTTGTGTAGACGCTCTAAAAGAAGACACAACCTTTTGTGTAAGTCTTGACAATAATAGAGCCACAGAAAGCTCTAGTCGTGGTATTGACTGTCCTTTCAAGGGAGCTACTCTCGATTTTGAACAGATAAGCCTCGATCGCATACAGTTATTTGAATCAAGAGACACCACATATAGACAGGCAGCGTATGCAGTCTCTGACGCATCGCAATTGACTGAGCATTTATACAAATATTTCGTTCAATTTTCAAACTACTGATCGAAGGCAGACCTTGAATGAACTTGCTCCAAGTAGTTTGCATATTCAGTGGCAATGACTCATCCCAACTCAGTCCAGCTTGCCACAATTTCTGTAGAAATACCTTAGCCGTCACAATAATAGGACCCAATAGCCCTAACGGATCAAAAATCTTCGATATGCTTGAAAGCATTATTCGTTTCGTGAATGTTTGGTGTGGATTGAGCGGCTGAAACACGTCTTGAGAATGATTCCATAGGAGACCTAGGGTTAACAGAGCAATTGTCAGGTTCAGTTACTTCAAAGTCAATTGCCCTATTGTCAGATGGAATATGTTCCAACAGAGTGGGATCATTGCTGCACCATTTGCGTAATTTGAAGCCACCCATTTGAAGAAGTTCTGGAACTTGTTTTATTAAGATTTTTGCTGCTTCCTTGTCATTTGTGCCAGTTAAAAGATCGTTAACATAAAAGTCGTAAATAATCACTCGTGAGGCTAATGGATAGATCCTTTCCTCTTCAGCTGCTAGTTGTTTAAGGCATCGAGTAGCGAGAAATGGCGCAGATGCTGTACCGTACGTTACGGTTTTTAGGCGAAATGTAGACACAGGCAAGTTCGGATTTGCTCTCCACAAAATTCTTTGAAAGTCTCTGTCACCTTCTTGAACTTCAACCTGCCGATACATCTTCTCGATATCAGCTGTGAAGGCAAACGTATGGCTCCTGAATCGACTTACGATGGAAAATAAGTCATCTTGCACAGTTGGCCCTATCATCAGTAAATCATTTAATGAAGTGCCTGAAGAAGACTTGCACGAACCATCAAATACAACGCGCAGCTTCGTAGTAGAGCTTGATTCCTTAATGATGCAGTGATGAGGTAAATAATATGCTGTATCTGTCATTATTTCTGCATCCTTCAAACGTTGCATGTGACCAAGAAATTCATATTCTTGTATAAACGAAGAATACTCTGCATGTCTAACCTTATCTCTAAGAAGGCGTTTCTCTATGTTTAGAAATCTCCTAAATGCCGTGTCATACGAGTTGCCAAATCTGCTCGGATCATTCTTAAATGGAAGAGATACGCAAAATCTGCCGTCTTCCTTGCGTAGAAATGTGTTCAAGAAATGGACTTCACAAGCGTTTTCTTCCTTGTTTAATTTTTTCATAGTACAGTCCTCCAATTCCCAAAATTTTTCTAACTGCTTATCAAGTTGTTCATTAATTGTCAGGAAGCACTGTAGTGAATTATCAACGACTATTTTGACATCAACTCTACCAGATACAATCCAACCCAATGTAGTCTTTTGAAGCAAAGATGAGTTCGAAATGTTGAACTGCCCAACACACAATAGTTTATAAAAGATTTCAGCCCCTAATAACAGGTCGATTTTTTGAGGCATATGAAAGCTGGTGTCTGCCAGCTGAATATTAGGAGGCAAATTCAAAGTTGACATATCTACAGGAATGACTGGTAACTGACCTGTTATTTCCTGCAAAACCATAAAATCTAACTCAGCTGGGAATGTATTGTATATGGATTGTATCTTAGCAGTAATGGAGTAACATGAAGTTGTTTCTGAAGAACCTACACCGGTAACGACAGATGAACAGCGACTTTTCGGAAGACGTAATACTTTGGAAAAATGAGATGTGATAAATGATGACTGACTGGCTGAATCCAACAAAGCTCTGCAATGATGAGGCGTACCATATTTATCAAATATCCATACTACTGCCGTAGACAGCATAACCTGACTTGTATTCTTGCCTTTGCATACAAATGTAGAAGTATTGCTTGTAGTGCATGTTAGATCTTGGGAGTTGACATTAGTATTATTTATTTTAGGACGGTTATCAAAATGTAATAGAGAATTTTGCCTAGCCTTGCACTGTTTGCAGCAACCAGACTTGCAAGCAAGTGTCTGATGCCCAGGCTTCAAGCAATTGAAACACAATCCTAACATCCGTATTATTTCCGATCTCTGTTTCACTGATTTAGACAAAAATTCTTTGCATTGGAAAATCGCATGATTACTGGAACATAATTTGCATTCCATTGATGTAGTCACATATGATGACTGAGAGGTCTTTCCTGTTCGTAGCAAAGTAGGTGCCTTAACAACTTTACATTGATCTACCGCATGCAAAACTTGACCACGCTGCTCTAAGAATGCAAAGAGTTCGTCAGCGCTTGCAAGCTCATTTGTCTTAAGCGTCTTTCCCCATTCCTTTAATGTGATGGAATCCATTTTACTTGTTACTAAGTGAATTATTATCTGATCCCAATGTTCAGTTTTTTGCCCTAAGGTTGTTAAGGCACGAATGTGTTTTCTTGATTCGTCTAACAATGTCGTCAAACAATGTGCAGATTCTCGTTCTATCTTCTGTATTTCAAACAATGATTTTATGTGTTTGGAGACGATATATTTTTTATTTTCAAATCTGTTATTAATAAGTTGCTAAGCAGTATGGTAGTTTGAATCGGAAATATCTAGCGCTTGTATTACATTTGATGCATCTCCAGAAATGGGTTGAATGTAAATAATGAAACTTTTGTATATTGCTTAGTAAGCTATTTTCGTGAATTAGCGATTTAAATGTGTCACGAAATGATAACCAGTCGTCATAGTTTCCCTTAAACACTGGTAGTTCTATTACTGGAAGTCTGATTCCGGACGCAGTTATTGCCTCATTGTTGCTCACCGCTGAATATTGTGGGCCACGTGACGAGTTGCCATGCTCGTTGTTTGAAAGAAGTAAGTTTTCCACTCGAGAGACAATTTCAAAATATTCGTTTTCGAACATTTCACGAGCGGCCCCATCCTGATCTTCAATCATTTCCAATTCTGATTGGACCTCTTCGAATTCCTCAAAAATAGGCTTGAATTTTTAGAACCTAGTCTTGAGTTGTACGAAATCAGGAGCAGTTCTAAACGTGTCTAAATACTTTGCCATACGCGTCAATTTTGACTTAATTTGCCCACGTTTACCGGTAAGCGCTTTCACATTCGCCGCCATGTTAAAATGTGGAAATTATGGACAAGAAACAACGTTGAAATTAACTGAAATAATTGGAGAAGCGATTGGGAACGTGCTCACATACCTGAACCCAACTCTTCTTAGACTGGATGCTGGAGTTACCGACGAATAATGAGGATTCCGTTCGGCGTTAACTTGCACACTTTCACAGATTGTCGGCACAAATCCGGTCCGGAGGACCAATGTTTTTTGTTGTGTTATGATATTGCCTTTATAATAGGACGAAATAAAAATGCACTGAAATTCACTATCAATATTATATTTAACTATAAAGGCACACTGAATATTGCATTGAGTTGCCCCAGAGCATGTGGCCACTCCAGATGCTCGTAGGCACAGGACACAAACCCAACTGTCCGCACACAAAGGAGCGCCCCTCGCAGGTAATAATCCTAAGATCTGTAAGTCACTCAAGAGTGCCAATTTCATAACAACAAAGACACTAAACGTCAACATAATCTATAGAGTGAACTAAGCTTATTATCTGGAGCTCTGTAAAACCTTATGATACGCAAGGTTTTACTGGAATTTTGAGATACTACGTCCAACCCTATTATCTCATGTTCCACGTCTACAAAGTTTTACCCACTGCTTAATACGTTTTTGATTCCAATGAAAATTTCCCCTCCCCTTCCTCCCCGGTCGCGTCTATAAATTACATAATATTTCGTAAATATTTCTCCGCTACCTATAACCCTTTGAAAGCCATGATTGCGTTCCAATGAATATATCCGGTTCATGTTTATCTATAAGGTTTGAAAATTCCATGTTTTTGTTTACAATGCTGCAACAGTTTGCCTGCAATACCACTAGCGACTTACCTTCTCGACACTCGTATTCATCGTCACCGTCCCCATCGCCGCCGCCACCCGCATTGCTCCTGACGCCGTCCGCGTCGCTCCAGTCACCGTCGTCGCCCACTCTGTCGTTCCTGGCGTCGGCGGTCACCACAGTTCGTTCCAATTGTCAGTCGTGCCGTCTTTCGTTAGCAGCAACTCGCCTGAATAGTCCTCCAAGTGACGCCACACCACCCCTGTTTAAGTGGACGCCGTAACGACCCATATCAGAGTCGATAATCCACCAGTTAGGATCGACGAAACCGACGTCACTGATTTGGTGCCGTTGTTTCAGACCTCTAAGGCCTCTTGCTTTAATTCTGCAGTACGTATACCAGGAAACCATTTCACCTTAAATCCTGGGTTATCATTACCCACGCGTCGCACCATTGAGTCCCCTATAGTCAAACAGGATATTTCCTCACTTATCCCATCCTGTGCTGGAACTCATTCATTTACGATTCTCTCGTTATTCTTTCGCTTTGGATTCTTCTAGCAGTCGTGTATTTTCCTCCTGCAGCCGCCTCACCCTCTCTTCCGATGCTTCCAAACTCGCCTTAAGTCGTAACAGCTTTCTCACTCCTTCCCTTGGCTTGTAGAATTTCTTCCACGCAGATCTTGCAAGTCCAGCCTTCTTGCACGATAATATTTTTCTTTATCTTCTGGCAGTTGAAGTGGTACCATTTTCCACAAGAACTGCAAGATAGTCCAGTTCTTAAAGTTCTGGCGCACGTTCCACAGTCTATTTTAGCTTCAGCCAAAATATTTCCAGGCCTCCACCTCTCCTATAACCAGTAGCACTGTTGTTCGTGAAACCATGGGTAGCTCTTTTAGCAGTCCACTCTCGAACCCACACTACAATTTCGTTTTGTCATTTTTTGTTTATCTTCTTCCGTCATCCATAACACTAGCAAGGCGGCAACTTTCTGTCTGGCAGCAAACTCTGACATTGCCACTCTATCTATATTATGATATTCTTTGTATATATTTATCTTGTTACCAACCTATCCACGTACACAAGGTCTGTATATTGCTACATCTCAAGACCTGCAGTGATGGCAGAGGGGTATAGAGCCGGACTGCACAAACATAGACTCGGGTTTGAGTCCCACTCGACACAACCATTTTTATTTGTTTATTTTATTTACATTGTTTGCCTTTACTTTCTAGTATTTTCTGTTTCGAGAATGTTCTGCTTCTGGAATATTCCATGTATGTATAAATTGGACTGTTTTCAAATCGGAGTCAGTCTTACTCAGTACGAGCTTTGTATAGCACTTCGCCGTTGAATAAACGCACATAACCTTAACCGCGTGTGTGTGTGTGTGTTATTGAATCTCACGATCCCTCAGAAACGTGACAATATGCCAAAGAGTATCTTAAATAGATAGCGTAACGCACTTGTAGGCCCATAAGAGCCCGTGTAAAAACTGCACTTTTTGAGTACGCTAAAATCCTTTTTAAAGCAGCAAAAGACAAATTTAAGTGGGTTTTTTATTCACACCATATTTTAGTATTTTCAAATATATAAGGTAAAAATATTAATTCTAATGGTAATATTAAAAATATTGGGCATATTTCAAATCAGTATTGCGAATTGGGTGAAAAGTTATATGAGCATATTTCTCAATTAAACGTAGAAAATATATACATTTTTCTATTCGCAAATGTTGAAGGAGAATGTGAATTATTTTTTCTTGGGTCTAAATTATGATAAAAAGGTGTTTTCTATATGCTTGAGCCGCTTGGACTTTAAAATGAAACACTATCTCATTAAATTATTGATATGTCACAATTTTATAATTATTCATAAAACATTACAATACGTTATTTAAACATTTTGATAGAAAAATAATTATAAAAATTCAAATAACGAAAATGTTTTTTAAACTATTTATGTACACGCGAGATTAAATAATAAAAAACGACCTGACTGAGACAATAAGTCCGGTTGATATATTTTTAATTTAATAAAATAATTAATTATGAAAATTAAAATTAATTTGAAAAAGTAAGGATTATAAATTTTAATTTAATAGTAATAACACGGCTATTTGTCCGTTGCTCGTTTGAATTTAGTTGTATTTTCTGAAATAATCAATGATTTAGGGAAACCAGATAGTACACTTAAAAGCAAATCAAATTCTGAACAAGTTCCCTTCTAAGACCAATTAATGATGGAGCGATCCTGTCACCTGAGCTAGATGACTCTCACTCGTCAATAATTCAGCGTGCATTGTTATTCTTACGCAATACTTGTATTTTGACACTAGAGTTAATAAAACAAGATGTACGACTTTATTTAATACAGGAAGCTTAAGAAACAGAGTGAACTAACTAAAAACTTTAAATTCCCTTTAAGAGCCATTTGCGAAAGATGCTAATGTCGCATCTAAATCTTGGCCTATCTAAATTACATTATAAAAATATCTTATTTTCCGAATTCAGATCCTAGGAAAACCATTTAAATTCTGCTCCGGCAAATTTTGAATAGAAAATTATATTTTTAACGTTTAATTGAGAAATATGAAGATATAACTTGTCATCCAACTCGGAATACTGATTTCGAAACATGCTCAATATTTTTAATATTCCCATTTGAATTAATATTTGTAACTTTTGCTCCTTTAAGAATGATTTTAGCGGACTGAAAACGTGGTTATTACATGAACTCTTGTGGGCCTACGAGCGAGTTACACCTACAGGATGGTCGTCACGTTCCTAGCGCTGCTATTGCATCTCTATCTCTTTCAGGTCCTCTTTGCTTGTAGCTGTTTCTTTCGAAGGCATAGCTTCACAAAATCTTTGGCCAGTAGTAAGCAAGTAGTTGAAACAGAAGTTCTTGCTATACAAATTCTTTAGTTGCATCTTGTGCTTGAACGTATATAGCGATTGATGGGATTAGTGATTTGGGAAACCATTGCTATTACGAGGCGTACAGAGTGCATGAAACAACCTATAACAATACTTAGGAAAGTTAATGAGGTTAAATTGGTTCTTTTTTAGGGATTTGCAATCGAAAAATGAATACAGTGTGTTTGGATTATATTATTAATCGCTAGTCAGATGATTGATACAGTATGTTATCATCTGCTACCCTTCAAGAGGAAGTACGAGATAGTAAAATAGTGAAAGAATTAAAATCAAATAATGCACACATGAACCTAGGTTTTAGCAACCATAGTGCAAGAATTTTTAAAATTCTTGGTGGAATTGCGATGCGTTGTTGGGCTTTGGCGGGAGCAGCAGTATTAGCATGTTTATTATTATATTGGGCTTATGGAGGAATTTTAGCATTTTTGTTACTTTGCTTTGCAACTACAGGTAAGTTTCAATTGTAAGTTTCCATAATATAAATAATGTGTAAACAATAATAAAGTACTTAATGAAAGAAAACCAATTATACTTAAACCAAACCAAAATTTAATTTTTGGTAATAACACAAAACAATAATTAACCAAATAAAAATTTTATAATGCGAATGCAGTGCTAAGTAGAAATGGAGGACAAGTTTACTATTGTGATTCTAATCTGAGACTCAAACTGAAGGAAATTTTTAAATGATGTTAATGATAGTAACTTTCAAGCTATTAAAAAAGATTTTTCCTTTTAAAGTGTTGGGGGCAGAAATAAATTATTCTCAAAACTTAAAAAAAAGAAAAACATACATGACAATTGATGTTGCTGTTTGTTTCACCCAGTTTGAAGTAAAGCAAGGGTCAAAACATTTTAGTTACAAGTTATAACAAGCTACCAAAAGACTTAAAATTGCATAATAAATCATTGCTTACTGAAATTAGTTCTATATAAATTGCAATTTGAGGTAACACTTATTTTTCGTATTACTTGTATGTTTTATATATGTTATTGCAATTAGTGAACAATAAGAAGAATATAAATATGTACTGATTCTTTTATGTGGCTAATTTTTGCTTAGTATAATTATTATATTCTAATGAGTTTACATTGCTCTGAATTTAATTCTCTCAGGAATCCTCTATCACACCGAAGATAAGCTACTATTTCATCCTGAATTACCAGATCATTCTAGGGTATTTGTACCTGTCCCTTCCATGTTTGGACTGCCATATGAAAATATATTTATAAGAAGTGGGGATGGTACATTAATTCACATGTTCTTCATTCGGCAAGCTGGAGAAATTGGGACAAAATGCCCAACACTAATATTTTTACATGGAAATGCTGGCAATATGGGCCACAGGTATCTATCTATACATTTCATAAACTCATTTTATTGTGTATAGAAGCCTTATATTTTGACAGTATTAGACTACTTTTCATTTATACCAAAAGGAATTTAAGCATAAATTAACACGATTTACATTTAGCAATTGCAATTTTTTGAATAGGGATGAAACATCTGCCTCTATTACACATGAGTAAAAAAAAATATTTATCACATATACAATTACTACTTTCCTGCCACAAATGTTGCAGTTAACTACTACTTACCACAACATATAGTTTTGTGAGTTAAATTGGGGTAGGTAAATTAAATTTGGAAGAATTTAAAGAGATTTTTGTCCATGTAGATTTTATAGTAATATTGGCTAGGGTGGCAATTTTAAGAGAATTTTTTAGAAATGTGATGGGTTGAAGGCGAGGGCATAAATGGCACCTGTTCCATCCATAAAGGTTGGGAGCCCAGCTTAGGTGGTGGAGTATCAGGTTGGGCCGTACTGCAGCTGCGGAGTATTTTGGGAAGGGTTAGATTGCTGTCCAGTGTTGACCAGGTGGAGAAAGGAGTTAATTTTCGTAGTCTGGGAAAGTAGGTGGCTAGGGGTGGATTACATTGTTTCAAGTTGACCTAGGGTGAGTTGGGTAATTAAAGTGGATATGGCATGAGAGATTTGTTTCCAGCAAATGAAGCATTGAAGATGCAGTTGGTGTAGGTTGATAGACTTTTCCAAGTCAAGCAAATGTGTGTAACTAATATATATTAAAACAGGAAAGAGAGAGAGAGAGAGAAAAAACGCTGGTGGCTTACCTGAAGTTTAAATATGATAAGCACCATAGTAGGTTGTAAGTGTTCTTCAAATTTTTTGTGTCAATCTCCTCCTTCAGGAGAAATGACACGCAATCTGAGTGATTGGCAGCCACGGAGTGTGTAATATTGCAGCTGTTACCAGTAAACAATGGACCCCACCACTTTCTCAATGAAGGACAGTGGCAAGAATGTAAAGGTGGCTGGAAAGCACACACATCTGCAAATTGAACACACAGAGTATAATTAAACTTTGTTTGAACTTTGGAATCATCATGGTTCACTGTGTACAAACAAATGGGAAAATCAAATTCAACCAACCAGTTTGAAAACCAGTGGACAGCAAGCAGACAGATTTCAGCAAAACTGTAACACTATTCAACCTTATTTCTAAGTCACTGAACAGTTCTTTCTATAAGGAGCATCAACCCAATACAATTTTTATGCAGACATAAAATATTCATTGTGATTTATATATGAAGTTAACTGACTTAACTTTTTCTAATAGATTTAGATATGTTGCCACCCAATTAAATGCCTGACAAGGTTATCTCCAGCTCAATCATGTATACATACAAAGTGTGGTTATAAAATATCGAGACTGTTTCACAGAAGAAGTAAGCATTCGCCAAATGCAAACGATCGACAGTTATGTCTATAAAAACAAATGGGTTTGTCCGTGGTCATCCTTTGTACAAGAGCTGCTATGTTTTGCTGGAAAATGGTAAGTGTAGTATTGGAGCAAGGAATCGTTGTGACATTTCAAATGAAACTTGCATAATGCCCTATTGAAACGTATCTTCTATTAAAAGAAGGGTATGGGAAGGAATGTTTATCACGATCGCGAGTTTACGAGTTATTTAAACGTTTGCAAGATGGCCGAGAAGACGTTGAAGATGATGCTTACCTGGGTCACGCCGAAAGTCTAATACCATTCCATAATATCAAACTATTCAACATTACTACTCCTGAGGTTCATTGTGGAAAAATAAGTCATGCTTTCTCCGTCAAGGCAACACGCCGTTTCTTTGTACACTTTTGTCAAGACGTTTATAGCCAAGTACAGCATCCCTTTGTTAGACAATCCACCGCACCAACAATTGCGCAACGATGAATAGAAATCTCTTTCGTTCTTTAGAATGACCGTGCCCACGTTAGATTATATTTTGGAGAAAATACAAGACAAGTTCATTAAGATATTGAGAAATTTTAATTGCAATCCAATTTGTCCGAAATAACGACTGGTTGGTACGTTAGGGCAAGTAAAACATTTTATTTAGTAACTTTCGTGAGAATAATTACTTAAATACGATGCTGCATTGAGTGTCTGTTAGTGTATGATTTTGTGACATATGGCTCGAAAATCCTAATAGATTAATATGGTGGTTGGGGTGGACGAGGTTATATACGAATTCTTGCATTCGCATTCTCAGTAGAATTTTCCTCTTTGGTGTCAGTTGCTTAATATTGCTTCTCGTGTCCTCGCATTCTATTTGACGTTCCATTCTCCTATATATAATTTCAGTTAATATTTTGCATGCATGGGATACTAAACTAATTGTCCTGAGCTATTCGCATCTATCAGCCACAGTTTTCTTCGTTATGGGTATAATTATATTTTTACTAAAATCTTCTGCGATTCTTCCTGTTTCGTAGATTTCGCAAACTATCCAGAACAGCCGTGAGATTGCTTCTTCGTCCAATGATCTAATCAGCTCTGCTGGAATGTTATCAATTCCCGGGGTGCCCTGTCAAACTCTGACCTTATAATTTTGTCCCCCAACTCATCATCCACCTCCTCCTCTTCTTCTATTACTGACTAATCTAGATATTCCTTCCATCTTTCTGCTTTTTCTTCTTTATCCAGAATTGGCTTTCCATCCGCTCTCCTGATGTTCTTGCTAATGTTTTTCCTCTCGCCGAATGTTTATTTGATTTTCATATAACCTGTGTCTATTTTCCCTCTCACAATACATTTTCGACCGCTTTGCATTTCTCTTGTAGCCAAGCCTCTTTGGCTGATTTGCACTTCCTATCTACCTCATTCTTAAAGCGTCAATACTGTTCTTTACCATTTGCATCTCTCTCATTTTTATATTTACACCTTTCATCAATCATTTTTATTATTTCTTGTGCTTTCCTATTGGATTGACCTATTCTTTCTATTTTTTCTTCTGCTGCTCTAGTCATTTCTTCCCCAAAGTGTCCATTTCTCTTCTTTATTGTTTTTTTTCCTTTCTCTATTAATCTACTCTTGACATCTTTGAAACTCTGAAGCACTCCCTGCTGTTGCAGTTTTTCTATTTCCCATCTTTTTGTTCTAATTATTTTCTTGAGTTCATTTTCAGCCTACATTTCATAACCAACAGATTATGGCCACAGTTTATATCTGCTTCTGGGTACGTATTGCAGTTAAGCACCTGATTTCTATACTTCTAACAATTATATAATCTAACCGGAACCTGCTCGTGTCCTCCGGCTTCTTCCATCTGTATAAACTTCTTTAATGCCTTTTAAACCAGATATTCGTCACGACATTATCTGTGCTCAATGCAAAATTCTACTGGCCTATCTCCCCTTTTATTCCTTTCCTCAAGTCCAAAGTCCCCAACTACATCATTTTCTTTTTTTCTTTCTTTCTCCATGGCTCTACAGCCCATTGAGGGCCTGGGCCTACCGAGTAGACTGCGGACTGTCATCTTGCATGACACATTCCGAATTTGGAGTGACACGTGGTCATCGTATCGATATTCCAACAGTCTTCATCCCGGTCTTCTCGACCATGACAACACAAACATCCAAGCCCATACCAGGATTCGAAGCCAGGACCTCTGGGTTGTGAGGCAGCAACGCTAGCCGCTACACCACGGGAGGTCGGCACATCATTTTCTCTACCCTTAACTATTACTGCGTTCCAGTCACCCATTACTATCAAATTCTCGTTTCCCTTTACATACTTTCAGGATCACTATCCTCGTGCCTCAAGTCGGTAATAGTGAGGCCTGTTGTCCCTCACCATGAAAGCTTTTGTCCGCCCCGAAAAATCGGTGTTACTCGTATCTGAGTCGTATTCCCCACTTCGTGACCTGGGAAAACTCTGACATCCCCGCCGCGGTTATTCTTTCATACATACGCACATACACCTACATCCATCTCACTACAATTCAAAATGATGCCCAACACCGGTCGTTCCGAAGCACAATTCCTCTTTCCTCATTAACTTCACTACAATCATATTAACTCTCACGACCAAACAAAATTATTTATTATATTAAATTTTTTGACTTATTAACTTAGGGGAGCCATTTATGAAATTTCCCATTAATTAGTTTTAAACCGTTATGTTTCTGCAAGCTTGTGTGTTTACAAGTTCCTTACTAATTATCTCGAAAGTGAAATTTAGGCTGCCATTGTGTTAAAGAAGATTCATGGCTGTTAATGATAAATGAAAATTAATATCAACTTCAAAGACAGGATTTTAGTGTCTTGAGGAAGCTTATGGCCCCTTTCACATTGTCCGGTGACGGTGTCGCCCTGAACTGCCACTGCGTTCGTCCGTAGGAACAACAATGTTTCTCTGACCATGACGTCGGTCATTGTTTTGGTCTGGTACACATGGTCGCGCGATAGTTGAGCGGCAGCAGCGTGAACATGGGAAGCACGTTGGGTCATTCTTGACGAGCCATTGTTGACAGTCGGAACAAGGCAGACTGCTGGATTTCCAGTATTAATAAGATTTCGCTATGTTTCAAACATGGAACTAGAAGAAAATAAATGTCTTTGGTTCTCTTTTGTCGTTAAAAACGGCAGAATTGTGGTATTGAGACACGAATTTTTTAACTTAACATTTACAAATTATGTTACTGCTGAGTATTTGGCCTCAAAATGAAGTCAAAATTTGCCGCGACAAATTTTTGTGGCGACTTTGGCTTCAACAGATATCGGAATGACCAGCTGCAATACTATATAGATCATACCACTACATTCTGTGTTAGAAGTTGTATCGATAAGCCAAATTATCGCCGCTAAAACTGATTTCACAAGGGATGAAAGTTAACCTTTGCAGCGGCGCGTACGAGTTATCGAGGTAACAGCCTGACCATTCAAGATTTTCTAAATTCTGAACCAGTGTACAATGGGATTTAATATTTTTCACGCTTTCAGTTGGGGTCTGGGTTTACTTCCTTACAAAGCCTATGAGATTTAGAGAGAGTCGAGTGCGAATCATAAGTTGTTTTTGATGCAGTGTACGTCATCTCATTTTCCTAGTTGAATTCACTATTATTTCGTGCTGGAGGATAAAGTACAGTGACAAAATAGAATAGTATAAATTCTAATATTAGTGTGTTCATTTATCAATATTATTCTTTCCAATAAAAAAATGACAATTTAAAACTAAAAATAAATTACTTACGTATACTTCTTTATGTTTGTGTAGAAATTTTCTAAAAAATTCGATAATTTATTCCCAGAAATAATTCTCTGTTCCTGTAGTCCAAAATTTGGCAGTTTTTTAATCTAGTTGGCAGTTTTTGTATTTTAGCGATAAACAAATCGATATCAATGTGTGACACAGAAACGTGCACTCGAATAATGCCACGTCATGTTGAATGTGATATAATTTGTAAAAAAAATACATTTCACCACTAAACGGTCAAAATTATTAATAAAATTAGAGCATACAGGAGCTTCCAATCTCTAGTCACATGATACTAATCGATTCTGTGGATTAAAATCTGAGTACCGTCATACTTCCGTTATACTGGCTCACTTTATAAAGATGGTTTTTTATTTTTAACTGGTGTATGACGGAACTCAGAATGAATATGAATAGATTCTAATCCAGAGAATCGATTAATATCATCTGAGTAGTGATCGAAATCTCCGCTCTGTTCAAAGTTAAGAAATAATTGGGATTCTACAGATGTTAACTTATTTTTTGTTTTACAAAATATTCTCTGTCCTCGATAAGCGGCAACAAACATAGTCAGTGCTGTCAGAATATTTTCAGTGTAATTCACATGCTACGACAAAATTTATTAATCAGAAGAATTGATTTGTATATATTCAATTTAGTCAGCAATATAATTTGTCAGTATAATATCCTGAAAATACAATCAGAGGACCGCCGATAGTGATAGAAACATTGCATATTTAATTATACTTTATGTAATATACTTGCGCCTCGGTAGGCCTAGGCCCTCAACAGGGCTGTTGAGCCATTGGAAGAAGAAGAAGTAATATAAATGTTATTTTATAATTAAGTCATAGCAATATAGATATTATAAATGAAAAGTCCTGATGATAAGCTGGGCTATTTGATTTTTCGTCGTTAAATAAACAGAGAGCATTGTCGTCTGAGGTAAAACGCGCGGCACGTGTACAGCTCCATAAGAAACTATGTACCTGGGGTCGCGCTAGTGACAGCAGAGAGGCATCCCCGCTACTGACAGGCCAGAAATCTCGAGCCATAAAACCGCGCTAGTGACGGGCAGCATGTATCTCGAGTCGCTAGATGACTGCCGCGGGTCTGTCACTAGCGCCTCTATGAGCACGGGCCTTTGAGTGAGCCGCGGTGGGTTGAAGCATATTTTTAATCCTTCTATTGTGTTGTGATATTCAGTCCTAAGACTGGTCTAATGCAACCCTCCATGCTAACCTATCTTGCTCAAGCCTTTTCATTTTCTTATAATCTGCTAGCACATTCCAACCTTTCCCTCCCTCTTCTGTTCTTACCCCACACACTTCCTCTAATGCTAATTTTACAAGACCCTCGTATCTTAAAACGTGGCCTATTAATCTATCCCTTCTCTTAGTCAACGTCCTCCTTATTGTTCGCTTTTCCCCTATTCTGTTTAGAACTTCATTTGTGATTCCATCCACCCATCTGATTTTCATTCAGCATTCGCCTATAGCACCACATTTCAAAGGCTTCAATTCTTTTCCTTTCCCCAACTCCTATCGTCTACATTTCGCACCCATATAACGCCACGCTCCATACGAACATTTTTAGCAACGATTTCTTAATATTCACACTTATATTACCCGTAAATAAATTCCTCTTTTTCGCGAAAGCCTCCTTGCCTGTGTTATCCTACTCTTTGACTACTATACTTTTACCATCCCTAGTTATTACGCTTCCCAAGTAGCAGAATTCCTTAACTTCCGTCAAAATATTCCTAACCTAGGTAATGGAGTGTAGTATGGGAAACGGTGGAATCCTTCTGTATTAATAAAATAATTGAAGATATTGACGGAGAAGTTTTGATTACCCCTGTGAAAGTAAGGCTTGTGGCGTGGGACAAATTTTGTGACAAATAAATCTACTCCCACAATTTGATGTTGATGAAAATATAAACATGCGTTTGGGAAGACAATTGTTATTGCCAACACTATCATTTATACATGCTTGCTGCATTTATTTTCTTGAAACAAAGAATGTACTGAAATAATTTTTAATGCTTTATTAATCTCAGTTTATTTTGTTTATACTTTTGCCATTAGTCATGGCACACACATCCCCACTTCTTTCCACTTGCGTCACACTTCTTCCATTCTTTGATATAAATTGTGTCCACATCGCTGTATCCATCTCTATCAAGTACAAAATTATGAAATACAGTGCAATTCAAGCATTTACAATATTGGTTCTACAAGTTATGATGTTGACTGCTCATTTATATAAGATGTTATTAAATATTGGATACCCAATGTTTCAGTCTTCATTTATTGATGTAATTTAAATCAATTAAATTTCAGTAATATTTATTCAGGAGCTTCCAGCTCAATAAGCCATATTCGTCTGTAATTTTAAAAAATATTACAAATGAATATGGCGTATTGAGCCGAAATCTCCTGACTGACGTATAATTGTATTAAATTATCAGTAAATGAAGGCTGAACAATTGGGTATCCAATCTTTAATAACATAATGGTTTTACGTTACTAACTTATAGCAGCACAACACTTAAATCACCAACTGAAAGCATCTAAGCTGTAGCCATCAGGGTTTTCTGCGGAAGAACATTAGTGTACCTGGCCGTCTTTTCCTCGGCCTGGGCGATCCGTGTGAAAACGGATAATGTGAAACTAACCGTAATCCTGGAATGTATACGCCACAAGATTAACATTCTACATTGAAGCACAGGAAGAGGGCCGTGTTGTTCAGCGCAAAAAAAAAGTTAGAGGGAGGGAGATTCAGAGTGTCAATGTCAGGACCTGCCTACAGGCGGCAGCGTGATTGTTATCCCCACTTCTTTCCAACCAAAAACAGCATTGTGTCCCGTAAAATCAATCTTAAAGCAACAACAAAAGAGAAATTGTTATAGTGGATTATTTATACACTCAATCGTCAAGTATTTTTAAGTGTGTATTATACAAATATAAAATTATATGGAAATTAATGTGACCATTTTTATAATGAATATTGCCAGTTATATACCAAATTATATTTCTCAAAGAATAGTTAAAAACATTTGCGGATAAATATGGTAAATTTTTAACTTTCAGGAATATGTTGGATATAACTTCGTATTCAACTCACAAAATTGATTTTAAAACATGGCCGCTCTTATAAGTCTTGGCATAAATTCATATTTGTACGTTACATATTTGAAAATACTTAGTTAATGTTTAAATAAGTTACCCACTTTGTCTTGGCTCGGCAGCGGCATAACTGACACAGCCTAAGTTTGGTTCCCAAGGTTTTTTTTATTACATAGGGTGACATCGTTCACTCCACGGAAAAAGAAAAATCCAAAAAACACGAACAAATAATCCACAGTACATCCAGATGTGAGAACTGACTTCAGATGCAACTGAACTTAGAACAGTCATTCGAATTAATTGAACAAGATTCGAAATGGATGTAGACTCCAGAGCCAAGGTACCCATAATTGATTTGGAGACTTGTAGTTGTGTCTACCGAGATAAATTATCTTAAATGAAGAAATCACGGTACATACTTCGTGATTACAGCATATGTCCTTTGGATATTGTGGAAATACTAGACACCTTGCGCTTGTATGGAAAAATTCAGGAAAAACTTTCTCTATTCATCTCCAAGAAGTAACACAGAAGCCTTTTGAGAGTGAATTGGTTTGCTGCTCAGGATATCTAACTCGACAGAATGTACATGTAAATTCGGTTTTGCCAGAGACAATAGAAGCAGAATTTCCAGGTGTCTTAATTAAATTTCTGAGTGCTTACAAATGATGGCCAGTTAAACTGTTTGGATATGATTGTCAAGCCAGGAAATTGGCATTAGCTCTTATACGAAAGGTAGAAGTTACAGGTAGGAAGATTTAGAGGAATTTACCTATTCTGAGTGGGTTAGTCCTGAAGTTCCTGTTATAAAGCCTGATGGTACTGTTTGATTATGTGGGGATTTCAAGCATACTATCAATAAAGCATTGCTCCAAGTCAATCAACACCTGGTGGAATATATAGGGGGTCATTGTTTTGTGAAACACAAAAGGGAAAGGGTGATTACGAGTCAGAAATTGCTTGAAGACTTGTCCACAAATGTTAGTTAAGCAGGAAGAACATCAATTGAATGCTAGAACCAACCCACTGGATCTGGGTTTGAAAATTATCCAAATTGGGCACTGGCTGTACTAGTCCAGGTGATCGGTCCAGTTTCAGTTTCCTACCGTGTGGAGACTGTGGAAGGACAATTCTAAGCCGTGATACAAGTGTAGCCCATCATACTACAAGGTTCAACCATGACTTCAAAAATAGTTGATCTTCTCAGACCAACTGGGAGCTTCAGGATTGTTCAATAAGTCATCAGACTCCTATTCAGAGCCTGTCAACTCCTTTCACTTGACCTAAGAGATGCTCCTTGCCAGCAAGAGTTTGCTGCCCTCCAGTTTGGTATTTGTACTACAAAACTTGAGGGAGGGGGAGAGAATTTTGCACACATGTGGAATGTCCAGGATGCTGACTGCAACACTCAAACAGACTGCTAAGCCAACATTCTTTTGCTTGATAGACTAATATATTCACATTGTGTATTAGTTGTTCAATAAACAATTTCTTTATAATACAATGCATTATTATAGATACGTAAATGACAAATACAAAGAAAGAAAATAAAACATTTAGGATTCAAATAAATAGTTGTCCATGGCAGTATATTATCCATACCGTGTAATTTTTTTTCAATAGAAAAATTTCCTGGTGAAGTCCACAAAGATGGATGAAATATTGTAATTATGTTCTGATGACAAATCTGGCTGTATTTCAATTATGAAATTGTTCTAATTCATTTGTTGGTAACAAAATCAGGACAATTTTAAGGCCTCTAAATTAAATGCTATTGTTTAATTTTAATGTATTGAAAGAAAGAAATCATGCTATAATCCACAACAGTATTTTGTACTAACACAAACTTAAATATGATTAAAGATTTTTATTTAAAAAAATGATCAAATTACAGTGAACTATGACATGACTAACCAATAATTTAATCAAATAGAACACTAGAGAGAATTCTTCACATTAAAGTTTGCTATATCAAATGATTAACATTCAAACATGACCAAGAATAATATTAAATGAATTTGATTCAATAAATGTTATCTTGAAGCCAAACAATACACACAATGAAACACAAACAAACAGGATGGAAAATTTAACCACCTAAACAAATTTCATCAAGTCCTTATATTTTACTATTAAAATAGATATTTATCATATTAGAGTATGCAGTATTGAACACAAAATTTACATTACATTGCATAGTTCTCAGGTTTCCTCAAGGGTAACAGAGATTAAACTGAGACATTTCGTCAACCATAAGCTCTTTCGTTGTCATCCAGGCAAGAATCGTGTTCACCTGCAAGATGATGAGAGCTTACGGTCATAAAAGCATCGTAGTTTAATTGCTGTGTTACCTGTATAAAAATCTGAGAACTATTTCTTCAACAACTGCACCAGGAAAGCCTTCGATATTTAATTTATTTTCTTCAGCATCTGTTATGAATATCATTTTATTGCAGCATTCATCATATTACATTATATTATATTTGTATCCCTTAGTTGCTATAAAACAAAATATCAACATAAATTTTAATTTATGTAAATATTGTCAGATTACATACTCATTACACAGTAACTGTAGTCTACCAGCATATCATTTCACTGCGCTGGCTCAGAATTAAAGGTATAATTGGTCTTATTATTTTCAGTGTCCTTGTTATTAATATTTTAATGTGCCACAATTATTTACAAACACCCACACCAACCCTCTAATGCTTTGTCCTCCTTTGAACCATGTGCCTGTATTAAATCTCAGATAATTAGACAATATTGAAACTTTCTTTCCACACACACCGATGCTTTGAACATCACGCCACTTTTTTCCATGATCTGCCACACCAACCAGCTTCTGCCACCCAATTTGACCACATGTATACACAGAACTCTGACTCTAACCTTACATTTTCATTGCTAATAAAAAGTTTTATACCCAGAATTACTTTGTTCAATTAGTCTTTTATTAAATTATTGCTATAAAGATTATCATACTATTAATTTATTATGTATTACAATTAAAATGTTAACATCAATAAAATAATTTTATCCTTCATAATTGTGTACGCCTTTGATCTTGGATGATAATTGTTAAAATATATCCATAATTGGCCAAATTTGTATTTCAGGTTGCATAATATTTTAGGATTGTATCAGAATTTGCAGTGTAACATCCTGATGTTAGAGTACCGTGGTTATGGTTTATCGCATGGGACTCCAAGTGAAGAAGGACTTTATATGGATGCACGTGCCGCTCTTGATTTTTTATCGTCTCGGCCTGATGTGAATCATAAAGAAATTATTGTCTTTGGAAGATCTTTGGGTATGTAAACTGTAGGTTCCACTGTATGTAGCTTTTATGTTAATGCAATGTAATTAAAATTTTGATTTAGTATGATTGATAACTTATGTTGTACTGTTATACAAGAAAAGAATATTGATATGCAAGTTTTTTAGTTTCAACTTTGTCAAAACTATTCAGTTAAGATATATATAATGACAGGAAAGAGAGAGAAAGTAGGTGACTTACCTGAGGTTCACAGATGAAAATATAAACTACTTTAAAATAAGAATTTTAATTAGTATTTAGTTAAAATTTGTTAATTTCCCTGCTTATGCTGGCTGATGTGACTGCCTCTGTATCAGAGCACAGTATGGAACTAATTGTATGCGCTCAGTGACCCATAAGACTAAGGTGGTTTGTGGAGCTTTACAGAATTCTGTGCATCAACATTTCTCTATTCATTCAGATATTCTGTGCTAAGTAAGGTTGAGCACACAGCCAATAAGCTGCATTAGCAGGAGTGAATGCATGTATAGCATAAATTTTCTCTGTTAAAACACAATTTATTATTAAGGAAAAGAAATTATTCCTAATTTTATGTATATGTTCTGTAGCTCATTTGCACCACCACCCACTGATTATTTACATTCAGACTATTTTACTATCTTGTGTCAGTTAATGTTTTGGGCAATTTACATTTTATGCACAAGGTGAAAAAACTAAGAAAAATTGTCTTCTCACAATTAAAAATTCGTTTTTAATACACCAAATTAAGAGCATAATTAAGAATTGGAATTCTTAACTGATAATATGTATATTTATAAAATAAATGTTGGTTATACGAATATCCAGGTATTTTGTTGGTTCATTGATTAGAGGTGAGGACAAACTAGTACAAATTAAATATTGTTACTACACAAATATATATTTACCTTAGTAATGAAAAAAGTAAAGAATAAGATGAAGATATATCCAATAACATTAAGTCATATTTCGTGGATCCTTCATTAAAGCAATGCCTCTAGGATATGAATGAGTTATAAATTTATTACATTATTTATATGGTAGTCCTATATCTAGTGGTACATTTATATGTTTTACACTAGTGCAATCAATAATCACTTAGTTCTACAAATTCCATTACAGAATAGAAAGATTATAAAGAATCACCATAAAATAACCGTATACCAATATACCTTAAACAAAAATAAAAGAAGTAACTTGTGATGGTTCAAATAAGAAAGAAATAACACCCCACCATCTGCATATAATTGCTCAACACAATAATAGTTCATCAATATAGGATCCAAATGCCATGCCAAGTGATCCAGCACTGGTTGCTTGAACATGCCTGAGATTTTTTTGTTTGTTTGTTTATATATTCCCTTATATTCTAATAGTTCTAAACTAATTTTTATTGTGTCCATATAACAAATTCAGGCCACCTTTGTTGCAGACCACATGTAGATAGCTACGCTTTTCTTAATTACCACTAGGTTGTCGTATCATTTTCAAATAAATGTTGTTACAAATCATGCCTCTATTTACTTACCTAACATGGATTTACCATGTGTGCTGTGAAACACAAAGTTATAGTTGTTGTGGTATTTAGTCCTTTCCATTTAAAGATAACTACCACCTCCTCCCTAATCTGGTTAGTGCATTGCATCCTTGGCTCCCTCTTCTGTTCTTACTCCACAAACTTCTCTCTAATTTTACAAGATCCTCATGTCTTAAAATATGTCATATTAAACTATCCCTTCTCTTGGTCAATGTCCTCCATATAACATATAACACACAAAGTTATCAATTAAAAATTAAGGAATTTCAATTTCTCCAAAATGGAGCAGTTTGGATGCCTTAATTTTTGTTTTCATTACTTTATAGTATTCAAATAATTATAAAACTTGAATTTTTGTATTTTTTTAAATCGAGTTGATCTATTTTTTGGGTGGTCAGATAAAATCCAAAATTGCAAACAGGAATGGTCTCTCTATAGTATTGAGCTTAAGTATTAATTTTAACTAAGATATTCATCTATATATATATATATATATATATATATATATTGTAAAAATAGAACAAAAGTGATTGATTTCCATATGCAGGATAAGTAGGTATATTGGTATAAAACTTATTTGAACATTTCAATTTATGAAAACTATTCTGATAACATAATTATGTGCAATATTATTCGCTCTTGTTTTTGAATTTATAAATTCAGTTCCACATTGTTGAACTTGTAAGATTAGTTTCAAATATTTTTCTTCTATTCTGCCTTACATATCCTGAATCAATTTTATCCTTTTGTTTGTAGATTTAAAACTTCAACTTACAATTATATGATGTATACCTTTTTTTCAGTAAGTTTAGCTATGTAGTTATGAATTAAATTCTTTCCTATATTTTATGAGCATATGCTCTTTATAGTTTTTATTTGATGCTGTTATCAAAGTTCGGAAAATATATAATACTTTACTTTTGCATGGAACACATTAGTATGTTTTAAGGTCAAATGTTTGTATTTAAAAAGTTTTGAAAAGAGATTACACATTATTATATCACTTTCATATTTGTAGGAGGCGCTGTTGCTATTGATGTAGCCTCAAGTCCTGACTATTACTCAAAAATATGGTGTTTAATATTGGAAAATACCTTCACAAGTATACCAGATATGGCAAAACTTTTAATAGGTTGGCGTGTTCTACAGTATTTTCCTCTTTGCTTTTACAAAAACAAGGTTTGTTTCACTAAAGAAATTATATTTAGAAACTCAATTATATTCTTGTATTAAAACCCTGTCATTTAAGCTATGAAATTGAGTTTGAGGTTCAAGATGGTAAGATCTCGGCCGGATGTGGAATCTAACACAGAGTCCTCTCCTTAGAACAGGTTGTTCTTTAACAATTGGACTATCTGTGTTGACTCCAGATATGGTGTGAGATCCTTCCATCTATTGTGTATAACTGAATTATTCTTGCTTACAATTACTCAATCAAAATTCTTACATGGCCTAAATGCTAAGATCTATGGGGAAATGCTGGGTTCAATTCATGGTCTAGTCAAGATTTTTCTATCTTCATCCTCTAATTCCATTTTAAGAAACATAATTTAGATTAATATTGAATTATAGCTGTCTGGTGAGCAAAATTAGATTTATCATCAAATTAATGTATATTTGAAATAATTTGGCAGTGTTTGAATGAAACTTGTAGACCTTTTATAGTAAGTTCTTTGTCTAAATTGTAGTTAATAGTAAGAAGAAAGATTAGTGAAAGCGTGTGTTATTCTACATATAGAGAGGAATAAGATGGTTCCAACATTTAAAACAGCAAAAAAGAAAAACTGTCTTGAATAAATAGCAGTTTTATTAATTGGACTAGTCACTAGTCTAAGCATTCCTTAAATTAACATACTAAAATTCATTATATTCAAGATATTCTGTTATCAATTCCTTCACAACTAACATCTTTTGAAACCAACTAAACGCCTCTTGATTAGCGTGCTCCCAATATCTAATACTTACTTTATTAGAGTTTATTCATATCTGTGACTTGAACATTTTTGAAAGATTTTCTGAACTCAATATCTTCCTGATAATAAAATAATTCTTTAATACCTGCTCTGAAACACTGTAACACTATTCATCTAAAAGGTGAAATGTACTGTTGACAAATTATTTTCTAAACCTGTAAAAGACCAACTCTGCTAACTCATTACACCCTTGTTGGTATCAACAAACTGTCACTCACGGTAGTGCCTGAACATCTCTGTTAAAATGATCAAAGGGCATATCCTATAACCAACCAATATCCTTATCTGTAGTTCCATTGAACAACTTATGACAGTTAAAACCATCTGGCAAAGAAATTTATATTTCAAATATAAATATTAACTTAACCTAAAATAAAAATTAGTCTTATAGGTTGTCCTCTGAATTTTTAAAGGCTTTATTACCATTATATTAAATCCAAGTTTACCCTACATTTATCTATGTATTGAAAAATCTTTTGGTCAGTTAATGGTAATAAGGTTTATGCCCAAACATTCTGTGTTAGGCAGACATTTGAGAACTTCTGTTTTTATAGCCTTAGTCACAGTAAAGTTGTTATCTCAATCTTTTTGCTTCTTGAAAATATTTTTTATTTTCAGTTCATCTCATCATGCAAAGTTGGTAGTCTTACAGTGCCAACATTATTTATATCAGGGTTGGCCGACAGATTAGTCCCTCCACAAATGATGGCAGAATTGCATCAACGCTGTGGTAGTCATCATAAACAAATACTGCAGTTTGCTACAGGAAGTCATAATGAAACTTGGACCAGCAGTGGTTACTATCATGCTATATCTAACTTTCTGAGAGATATTCGTGTTCGCCATACTACACCGTCAGTGAACACAAATTGTTTGGGAAGCATAAAGACAATTTAACATAATTTATCAATGTCCATATAAATGAAAGTATGTCTGTGACATCAACATGAACTTTGTATTGAGTCCTATTACTACAAAGCACCAACCTTGCAATTTTGCGTAGTGTTTATATTTGATGAAGTTGCCAGTTTTTTAACACATTTGTAACAGCATCATTGTGCACCATTAATTTTTAAGTCACAGGAATTTTAAGAACAATTAATGGTTGTGAATTGTAATTAGGTAACTATGGGTCCATCCCATCAACAAAATAAACAAGTGAATTTACTTAAATTTGGCACCATCCATATTAAGGAAAGCATCACATCATTGGCAATATTTAATGTTTTAGTTTGCCTCATGTATCACTCTTATGGGAAACAACACACCATTGGTAATGTTTAATATTGGTTTTTGCAAATTTAAATTGTAATCCTGGTATTCGTAATGTGTAATTAATATTAAATTGGCACAAATATATTATATATATATATATATATATATATATATATATATATATATATATATATATATATACAATTGGTAAAGTATTATATTTCTGTGGAACATTGCTAAATCAATTAATTTAACATACTAACTGATCAACATTATTTGTCATTTTGGGATAAAACAATTGTTAAAACCTCATTAAATTTACCAGTTTGCTACCCACAATTTGACTCAAATAAAGAAATGAGGTAGTATTACTTATAAATTTGAATATAAGAACATGGAATAAAATAAATGACTTGGTTTCATCCTTATAGCAACTCGGAGTAGGTTATGCATATATAATGTTCTGAATATAAACAGTGGAATATATAATTTACTTTTCTTGATAGCAGCTTAGAACAGATTATGTACAGATTTAAAGCTTTGTATATTAATTTAGGTTAATTTTTTTTTCTCATTTCTGTTTCCTAACACTACAAAATATTGTTACAGTATTCTTAGAGAAACAATAGCTTTTCTCTTCCTGATATGTATTTCTCCAATTTTCTTACTCCACTAACCTTCTAGAACATTTACTCAGTCACTTTCACTCGATAAATCTAACTTGACTCCTAATTTACTCAAAGGGTGGTATATCTGAATCAACATTACAATGTTATTACCTCACTATTGACAAAAAGAAAGACAAGTAGAAGTCCAAAAATCTGCAGAAAATGTCATAAGTACATAAATGAATAGTGTTTTGCTGTCATATGTTTTGATAATAAATTCAATTATTCAACTTTTTGGTTTGGGAATATATCTGTTCAAAGTTGACAGTAAAATATCCGTTGGCGGGCAGTGACACTTAGTCCTGTTTCACACTAACCTGATTATCTGACACCGACAGTCAGGTTAAACTGCAGAAGTGTTATAATCTAATGAGACCTTTCAGATTAGATCTGCAGAATGGTTACCTGGCAGCCAGAAAGCCATGTAGCGAGCCTGACTCCCCCTCAGCTAGTACCCTGTTTGATGGCCAAGTCTGTTAGCCACGGCCTGTTGGGCAATTACAAGCAAATAATATTTATATAGCATACAACATTATAAGTGTTTTGTTTATGTATATATTAAATAAAACAAAAAGTGTGGCAAAAAGTTAGAAATGGAAAAAAATAATTAGAAAATGTTTCTTCCCCAACTTTAGGGGCCTCCTCAGTTATTCATACAAAAAATGCAATTAAATATACATAGTTCAATAAAAAATAGTATAATGGTTTACTTACAATTAAAATAATACTAAAAAATTCTTATTGCTCCTGCAACGTTCAGAGCCTAAATGAGAGGAAATAATGACAAGGAAAGAGAGCGCAAGGCTCACAATCTAGTAACAGAAATTATTAAACTACATTTGTAAGATTCCAGAAGAAGCAAGTAAATCAAAATAATAATAATCAAAATTTCCACATAAAATCAAATCTTAATTATTTAAATGTAAAACCAGATACACAATATTTAAATTCTATATATGATTCTTTATTATTATTTTAATTGTAAGCACATCATACCAATTTTATTTATTAATTTCTATTCAAGTATGTATATCTAATTGAATAATTTTTGTACAAAAAACTGTGGAGGTCCCTTAAGTTGGGGGACCAAATGGTTTCTAATTAAAATTTTACTTTTATGACTTTTGGCCACTCCTTGTGTTTTATTTATATTGTTAAGTCAGCTAATATAATTACTTTATTTATTGTTATTAAATGTTTGATATCTGCTATTTTACTGAACCAGTAGTAGTTAAAAAGTAATTCATAATGTTTTCTACGTTATTCACTGAAATTACCCACGTACACATTCACTTCTCACTATACCCAGTTATAGATAGTATTGTGGATATGAAAAAAACGAAAGAAGTCGTCAGAACATAATAATCCGCTACAGTGTGAGAACGGAGTCGACGGTAAATTTTCTCAGTGTGTAAAGCTATGGTTTCCTAGGAAAGCGGTGTCTGTTTCAAGGCGGACGTAATGCTGCAGAAATACGGAAACGGCTATCGAGAGATGTGAACAACGTCAAGCCTAGTCGTCCCGTTTGCCGTGAAACAGCAGGTAGTAGAGTTAGCTCCATGAGCAGGTAGCAAGGGGATTAATTGCCCAGCGGAATCTGTCCACGATACATTTTTTTATCGTATTTGACATTACCTTTTGGGGGGGGGGGGGGGAACAGGCTACATGACTTAGAAATAATGAATATATATCAATTCTACGCACAATTACATTAAAAATATCAGACAACATGTTGTGTTGTGGTATTTAGTCTTAAGACTGGTCTGATGCTAACCTATCTTGCGCAAGCCTTTTAATTTCCTTATAACTAGCACAACCCACGTCCTCCCTAATCTGTTTAGCGTAATCCATCCTTCACCTCCCTCTTCTGTTCTTAGCCCACACACACACTTCCCTCTATGGCTAATTTTACAAGACCCTCGTGTCTTAAAACGAAGCCTATTAATCCATCCCTTCTCTTGGTCAACGTCCTCCATATTCGCTTTCCCCTATTCTGTTTACAACTTCCTCATTTGTGATTCTACCCACCCATCTGATTTTCAGCATTCGCCTATAACAATACATTTCAAAGGCTTCTATTCTTTTCCGTTCCCCAACTCCTATCGTCCACGTTTCGCACCCATATAACGCCACGCTCCATACAAACTTTTTTAGCAACGATTTCCGAATATTCGCACTTAGATTACCCGTAAGTAAATTCCTCTTTTTCGCGAAAGTCTTCCTTACACGTGCTATCCTCCACTTTCTGTCTACTATACTTCTACCATCCCTAGTTATTACTCTTCCCAAATAGCAGAATTACTTAAATTCCGTCAAAATACCCTTCCCAATCTAACACCCTTTGTTATTCCAATGTGTCCCAAACTATACTCCATTAACTTGGTTTTTCCTCTATTAATCCTTTCTCCAGGACTACGTTCATGCCATTTATTATGATTTCCAAGCTACCCTAATACATTATCGTCGGCAAAGCGTAACAACCTATAATTTACTAAATTTGAGCGTAACATGACAACTATGTTACCTCCCACATCCCCCCTTTTCAATTTCCCCCCTCCCCATACTATTAAAGGGGAGTTGCCTTTTTCAGGATCATCCTCATGTAGCCTGTTAACCAATAAAAATTCTCTTTGCTTAATGTGTGTGTAGAAGAACAATTTTAGGATTAGACAATTTCTTAAGAAAAAATTACAAGATGGTAACGAGCGAGGTTTAACAGTACCACAGTGTCCAAGCAAGGAAGATTTGGTTCTTCTTATCCACAATGATAATACCGATGGAGGAGCATATTCAGCTTTCGCCAATTCGAAGATAATACGTATAAACTGCAGTATGCTCTACCCAAGACAGACACCGCGATGGATCAGACGTCGTTGCTAGGTGATTTCGCGCGACAACTGGAGGTACTGAACATAATTTCTGACGTGTTTTCACAAACATATCCTGAACTCGTTTCTTCCAGTCCAATATTTCACGGTAAATTCGACGATGACCACAGAGAATTTTTGGACGCCACTGAGAATGTTAGAATGCTACTTCGTCACACTACGCATTACAATGTCTAAAATCGAGAAATTGCAGCGAACCAAAACGATCAAAAATATAACGAGTTGGTAAAGATTTCTATCGGACTTTCGGGAAAGATTTGTTCGTGAGTTAACCTTATGTGAATGGACGGACAAGATACGAGCTCGCAAACAGCGACAGGGAGAGCATATAGCAGACTACATGATTTCCAAGAAAGCCATCATCGATAATAAACCAAAAGGCACTACTATTTCACGGGAATCGATTGTAAGGTATTTGATAAATGAAGTTAATAACCAATTGACTGCTTCACTGTTACGTTGCTACACTAAGTCAAGTTGTTCACCTGCTGAACGCTGTCGAATCGGAACCTGTCTCATACAATGCCAACCAACCTGCGGACAGCGAGAAAAGAGTATTGACAAAATTTCGACAGAGATTTGATAAAACAAAGAGTCATTGCTACAGATGCAAGTAAATCGGACTCATAACCGATTGCCCTTTCTCTGACACGAGAACCCCAGAAAAAAAAATACCACGGCAATCTAATGGCTGAAAAACATTTTTAAAAATTCGTGAAGCCATAAATTCGCAGATGACTGAAACGAACGTCTGCCTCATTAAATCACAACATCCCACTAGAGCGATAGTTCCGGTAAACGGGTACAACACTAACGCTTTGCTCGACAATGGGTCAGATATTTCTATTTTAAATAAAGAGGTTGCGGAGAAAGCAGGTTTACCTGTTAGGCGAAGTGCACCTCTGGAAATAAAAACATTAGGTAGAGCTAAATATATTCATTTGTTTACCGAAGCAGAAATCGAGATAGGTCCTTATTCAACTTTAATATCTGACGTTTCAGTCACTCCAAAACTGGCGTATGGACTACTAATCGGAAATACCTGGGTCGACATTAAAGAATCCACCCGTAATGACTCATTTCGGTTCAAAACTTCCGACAAAGGTTGAAACTGATGCATTAAAGGTAGCACTAGGAGCGGTGCTGTCACAAAAACATTCGGGTAATACGTGGCGTGCAGTGGTGCTAGCAAGGAAAGTCCTCAGTCCTTGTGAACAAAAATTTCATTCTACTGAACTGGACAGCATGGCAGTTCATTGGACTTTGGTGGATCGCTTTCGTAGTTACTTGACTTTATTATCGACGTTCGAAGTCTGGACTGATAACTGGGGCGTTAATCTGATGTCATCCAAAGTTCATGTCAGTCGTCGCTTTGCACGTTACATGATGGACTTGTTGGAGTTTAAATTCACAACACATCACCGAAAAGGAAACTGAAACATAGTAGCGGACGCTCTGCCATGTCCTCCGGAGCCAAAATTATGTATGGTGGTTCTGATGGCTAAAGATTCGAAAGGCCGATGCTTTTACTGAAGAAATCAGACAGAAACTGTCAAGAGAGCCGAAATCCAATCGTGACAACGTTATACAATCTTTTTTTTTGCGTTTGAGGACGGTGTCATTATACGAAAAGACAACAGTACGATAATCATACCAGAGGGATTAATTGAAACTGTTCTAGTTATGTGCCATGATCGAGCAGGACATTTCTATACTTGGAAACGTGAACAATTTGTGGCCGGACCAACTATGCTAAAAGACATTCGTAATTATTGTAAGGGTTGCAAGATTTGCCATACAATGCCAATACAATCCGTACAATGGCCCGAAAGTTGGGATGAGGGCAATTCCTGAAGAGCCATTTACTAATATATCGGTTGATCACGTTGGCCCGTTGAACAGAATTGCTAATTTGGAACATTTGCTTGTTATTATTGAACACTCCACCCGATATATAGTTGCACATGTATCAACGACCAGCGCCCAGCAGTTTCACGAGGTACTGAAGAACGAGGTTATTTGTAAATCCGGGCCACTTCTTGATTTGATTTCCGATCGAGGTACAGCATTTATGCACAAAAAAATCAATACGATTTTACAAGAAATACGGTATAAAACATCACCCCACAGTAGCGTACTGGCCACAAGGCAATGGATTTGTGGAGCGGGCAAACAGTAAAATTCGTAAGCTAGGGGAAACCGAAGACTGGGTCTCGATGATATCAAAAGCAGTCTTTGATATAAACATCTTGACACATGAAGCAAGCAAATATGGCCCATTCGTTTTGCTAAACCTTTACCAGCCGCCCCTTGAAGGAGAGGCGGGGTAGGGAAGTTAATCAGAGAAATATCGTTCGAGGAGAAAGAAACACTCGCCGAAGAAACGAGAGAGGAGGCTCGTAAAGGATATACGAAGCAGAATCGAGAAATGAAGATTCGTTATGATAAAAAAAACAACAGAGAAACGAAGTTCGAGGTCAGCGATCTGGTCCTGTATAGAAAACCTATAAAAACGAAGTTCTGACTGAGATGGTTAGGACCATTCGAAATTACGGAGAAGATTAGCGAGAACTGCTTCAAAATTAAGGCGGTGAACGGAAGAGGATCAGCTCGTTATATTCGAGATGAGTTCTACTATGACCCTCCCCAATTTAATTTCGTTTCAGACTCCGAATCTGATGAAGTCGAGGAAGCAGACGTGAACGACGACCAATACGAAGGTGTGAATATGTTAGACGAGCCGAGTACACTTGACCCACCCAAGACGAATTCGGTAGCCGAGGCGTTTACAGGAATACGAGTACAACCCCGATGACATATTTGATGAAGTTTGAATGAGAGGACGAATGTTAGTTTTCTTGTTATTTTGTTTGTTTATACATATATATATATATATATATATATATCTTTACCCGCGAATAAAATAAAAGAATGTATATATACTCTGGAATTATCATTATGTGCTTTGTTTCTTTGAATAAATTCAGAATCTCGTCAAAGTTGCATTATTTTTGTTTGATACGAGCAATATCCTTTAATGTTACTTTAGGTACAGTAACAAATGTATGGTCCCGTTTATTTACATAGTTAAGTTCACTTAACATTAACGAAAATTTAGTAATTGTTACAAAAAGAAATGTCCTGAAGAATGGAGAAATTGTAGATAATATAAATTTAGGCGGAGAAATATACCAACTATAATATTTTCTTAGAGACCTGAAAATATGTTAAGGTTACCTATTGGTATTAGTTACACCGGCTCAATTCTTCAAATCCTCATTACTTTCCAAGTGTGGACTCCTGTCGATCAAACTTCGTTTTATTTTATTTTTACATATACGCACAATTACAAGAAATTATAACAATCTAATTAAATTAGTGTGCTATAATCGTAATATAATTTATTAAAAAATTAACTTATCAGAATCTTAAATAAAGTACTTTTATCCGACTTAATAAAACACAAAGAATGGTCGGAACTCGAAACGTTTCGTCTCCCAATTTTGGATTTCGACTCCAAACGTTGCAGGAGAACTTGAAATTTTATAAAAATTTAATTAAGGAACTCAGCAGTTCCCTAAAATTGAAAGACGAAACGTAGTCTAATTAATTATTCCATTTCTGAATTTTGACTCATAGGAATCTGACTGACAAATAGATACTGCATAATAACAGGTGTGCTATTCCAGCAATTTACGAATTAGTCACTTCTGATTCAAAAGCACACTTATTAATAATTTTTAGAAGAAAAGGCACATAAAACATATCAGCAACGATACTAAGAAGTCGTCTGGGGATGCAGAAGACGTAAACAACCCTTGCTATTTCAGATTTTCTTTTCCTATACGTTAGAAATATCTAGTTATGTATGAAATTGTATAAATAGTTATATTTATCTGATGTCATTGAATATAAATGAGTATAACAGCCAATATTATAAAAAAAAACTATTAAGAAATTCGTGAGCACAATATTACTGACAATAGCACGACGTACACAAAATTTTCAGGCGCAGTTCTCATTCGACGAATTTGGCAATACGAGTGCACAATTTGGTCTTCAGCATCTAACTCTCAAATGAAAACAATCCAAAATTGAATCCTTCGTCTCATAACAGACGCTGCTTGGTACGTCAGAAATATTAACTTGCACCGAGACCTGGGTATACCTATGTTACTCAAGTTCTACAAACTACGTAAGCTCTTGTAATCCTCCGCCACGAAGAGCAGCAACAAGACTAAAAACAAAAAGACATTCTGATCTACAAACATTTTTACTCTTACGACCTAAAAAAATTTATTTATTACATTAAATCTTTTTACTATTATTAAAATTATTATTAGTCTTAAATGTCATAAGTTACTTTCGTTATACCATTTCGATATCGTCTACGTTAGAGATCGAATTCCTTACATTTAATTTTTAACTCAAAGAACTGTTGTATAATGTTTTCCAAACGCATGTCCCATTACTGCCTGTAACTTCGAATAAAGTTGCTATTTGTTCTAATAAAACATGCTATTATCCAAAATGATTGCCAAACACCGGTCTTATTGGCGTAACAATACTACTTTGTGTTCACCACCCTAATCTTTATTTATTACGGCATATAAAAGAGTGATTTCATTTTAATCCACAACTAAAAGATCCAAATTGATATTATACTTAAATTTCCAATTATTACCGTTCGTTTGCTATCAATCACGTCCGTTATGAATACGCGAGACTCGTAATAGAAACGAAATTAAAATTGCTTTTTATGATCATTGCCGATTCAGTTTGCTTACATGCACAACGAAACTGTACACATATTTGCCCTATAAATACCTGTGGTTCCGAAGTTCTCTATTAACTGAAAAAAGCCCTACACATGTACAGGATGTTTCAGAATTCCCATTACATGCTTCGAGGATTTGAAGAGGGGACTTTGCAGATGAAGTTTTGATAAGGAACCCATGTTGGGAAATTTGCCTACCATTTGGACGGCAAATAAGTTTATTATAATATAACTGGAGACAATGTCTTCTTACAAGATTGGTTCCAATAGCTGTTGTTCATTTCACGAAGTGTACCTGCGAAGCATGTTTTCATAAATGTGCCCTAGAATACTGAAGAATTACCACTGTCAGCAGAATTTGTCGCGGGCAAAGTTGGACCACCTTGACGTTTCCTGCGTAATCAAGTTAGAAATTACATTTGCTTACATACTGGCATATTCCTTTTGCAAGAAGGTACAGAAAAAAGGATATCCATGAATGATACCAAACTGTTACTTCAGGTCATAAGGATTTCTTTTAACCCAAATGTGGCTGTTTAGATAGTTAAAAACAATATCAGTAGGAAATTAGAGCCTCATCCATGAACAGAAATTGGCTAGGAGATATTCTCTTCAATGTATATAAATATATATTTTTATTTATAATGGCTTTTCAAAGTTACAATTAATTAACCTTAAATCACAATTAAAAGATTTGAATGCTTTAAATACTTAAGATTCCCAATAATTATTATTGTTTGCTAACAATCACATCCATTATGAATACGCGTATAAATTTATTTTAGAAAATAGTGTAAATAATAATCCAATTTTTCTTTTGCTGCTCTAAGATGCAATTTACAAGATTAAAATATCATTGATTTTACATTGCTATTAATGGAGCACCGAGTGAGGGCCTAAAGGAATGGTCAAACACTTGCAGTCTATAATATATCTTCAAGGTTGTGGCATGTCTATGTAGCACCAATCAACTCTCACAGCTTCGACACAGCATACTGACAAAAATGTAACGCACACAGGAAACGTTTGTGTCAAATGTGTTGGGCAGTTCAACCCTTATGTCCGACTTTAGCATAATTTATCGACATCTTATGGTAATATCGAATGTGTGTTCTATCATCCTGCACTCCTCAATGACTGAAAGACAACTCGTGTGAAACCAACTAAGCAGTGGGTCATTCCATATCAAGTGTTCTAAAATAATAGGTGATCCCATCTCAATCACCTCTAATTTTGTTCAAAATTTATACATATATGTACAACTATGTGACAGGTTACTATGAAAAATATTGGCTCGATTGGTACACTGGTTCCAGAGCTAGAACCATCAAAGTGGTCCCATGCGCTGTCGTGAAGCACGTGATGTAAACGTTATGGCAAAGTTTGATATGCTCTGGTTCTTCAAATGGGATATCTGCTGCCTTGAATGTTACTTAGATGTACCAATCAAAGTAATATTTTGCAAAGTACTTGTATAAATTATGAACAAAATCTGAGGTGGACCCCATTCAGACCACACGCAATATCAGCAGTTATTCTCGGCAGACTGTTTGTGCACTGTGAAGCAGGAAATTTGAAATCAAACCAATCTTCAAACATAATTTGTATCAAAAGGGTACTTTTTATGGTCTTTGATTCATTATCAAAAATTTATCTACCAAGTCCCCTCTGCAGACACATTTTGTTTAACATTGAATGCATTTTCGTTGAGAAATTGTCAATTTTTTTATGGTTGTATTTATATTTGCATAAATTTTCTACAGTTTGAAGAGTTTAATTTTTATGTAGAGATTTCACAGTATGGAAAAAACAGCATCTTCGTGGCATCAAAGTTAAACACTACCACACAGGAGGCTGACTAAAAATATTTGGTTAAATTTTATTAACCTAAAATACCACTTCATAGTTGGACATGTTTGAAATCTGGTGTAAGAGACTACTCTTTTTTATAAATAAAGTAATTAAATCAATCTGACTTAATATATAATTAAATTACAAAGAATGGCCAAAAGTCACAAATAGAACAATTTAGTTTGAAAGTGTTTTGCCCATCAACTTTCAGGACCACCTCTGCACAAAATTTCAAGTTGCTGCTTCAACGCTGGGGCCAAAAACCTTTTTGTTAACATAATGAAACAGCTAATAGATCATTTTGAAAGAGTCAAAAATGTTTTTTTTCAAAACAAAATTTAGTTTTACATGAAAGAGCATTTCTTAAACCATTTTTAGACATGGTTGCCACCTTTTTTCAGACATTTGTCATAGTGGAAAACCTCCTTTTGTATGCCTTCTTCATAGAAAGATGCCTCAGTGAAGTTAACACAATTCACAATAATTAAAGTGATTTCTGACAAATTTGTGCAAAACAATCTTTGAAATTTGTGGGAACTCGTCACAAAGCATTCTAATTTATGAAAGTCTGTTTTCACGAATTTTCTCATTCACTGGTTCAACAAAACCATCACTGACAACAGAACCTGCCCACTCCATGCTTTATAATGAGCAATGGTTCATTCATCATCGTACTGCCCAACTGACTGTCTCACCATTCCATCACTACATTTCCACCATCAATTTCTTATAAGTTGATGATTAAAAACACTTCACATTTGGTGGGATCAGAAATTAACTTCAAAATTTTGAAGTCATTAATAAATGTAAACTAAATTAATCCAGCTCTAATGACTGCAGTGGAAAGATAATGAAACAGAGATGTGTGCATATGTATAACTCTTGACACTTGTGTTCCAGTAGAATGAGAACATTGAGAAACACAAATGCATCAGAAATAGCTATAACCACATTACATCTGAATATAATTAATTGTTCAAATTATTACAAACATGGCTAAAATTACATGTACAATTATTAGGAAGTGTGCTTATCTTCTTCTACAAAGATACGACTTAGGAAGTACATGCAAGATAAACTTATTTCAGTGGCTAAAGTAATGCAAAAAATGACAAATGTTCTATTAATGTTCATGTGTGATTTTTGGGATGTACACAGTGGCAGCTGGGGCATGTGTGCTCATGTGGAACAGCACTTTACTTATTTTAAGAAGAATTATTCATAATTTTAGAAAACTTTACAATAATAAAATTTTTAGTGTGTGAATTTCTGCTTCAATTTCCAAGACTTTTAACTATGAGCCTTCCAGCGTACACCCTCTAAATTACTTGTGTGCTACATTCTTTATAGCACTCATAATCCTGAACTAACAATTATATAAGCTACAAAAAACAAAGCACCAGACCATGCATGCTAACAGGACATCGTTTCAAATGTTTCTCGATAAATTAATAAAAGATTACTGTTCATTAACTTGTCATTTATTTAAAACAAAGGTTAATTATTAAAAAAATTGATTCGCAGCATTCCGAAGACTTTCATAACTCTGAGATAATCACTACACAATTGTGCATACAATATTACCATAATATGTAGCTTCTTCCTAAATTAACTTTCTTTATATAAAATATGTACAGAGTACATGAACTTTTGTGTTTGTAATTTGAGCAAATTTGATGTTTTTTACACTTTTAAGTTTGTCCCTATTACACATTATGTAGACAAAATTAGAAATGTAGCATATTACTGGCCATGGAGTTCCGACAACATTGTAGCTATTATTATGTTACATAATTATTCTTGTAAAAATTGTTCCTTAGGGCTATGTAACATAACTTAAAAAATTCATGAGCCACCACTTGTAATAGACCAAAATTGTTATAATGAAAGATACAAAAAATTAAGTAAACAGATTGCAAATGTTCTTTATATAAAGCTTAATCAATTTTTTTTATATAAATTGTTGTACATTGAATTGAATAATATACAGTTCATCAAACTGAACCAAAATATAAATAGTGAATAAACCAATGGTCTCTGAATTATTCATCTTCAATTTCCATCAATTCTTGCTCAGGGGTATCAAATTCCATTTCTCTTTTATCATCCTTCAGCATTTTTCTTCTAGCGGTGGCATCTTTTTTTTCCTTTTGAAATTTTTTGAAATCTGAAAATTAAAGTTAAAATTATTTTGACTTTACAAATTTATAATCAATATACAGCTCAACCCTGGTCAAACTAAAGGGGATGAAGATATTTCAAATAACAATTTTTTCAGTTATGTCATGTACATCTAATGCTAGAGCATGTTGTATTGTAATTACATATTTTTTAAAGGCTTTGAAGGCCAAACAAATCCAAAATTCTTGTTGTACACTACATTTTTCTAAATTTAAAATTGCATTTGAATTATTCATTCAAAAAAACAATAATTTTGGTATGCTGCCAACATTTTCAAGCTGTGTCAACCTGCCATCTTTTCAATAGGAGAAAGTCACATGGCATTAACTCACTGCATTGTTCTATAAATAATAGAGAAACCTAATATAACTCAGCAAATCTTTGAATTATTTCATTTTGGAATTGCAATTTTTGAAGGATTCACTTAACTGGAGTTGAACTATATTATTAAATTAGCCTTGTGTATTTAATCTTGAAAGATATGTTGATAATAGTTCCATGATCCCTAAAATAAACTTAAATATGCACTTAATATTTCCAAGAATTGCCATCCTAAATTTAATTTAATTTCCAAAATTGAGAAGGGTTACTATTAACTTTCTTGTATTCTTTGGTCAAAGTTTTAAACAATAAGATAATTAATCTGTATAAAATACACTTTTTCAGGAAGAGCTCTCAATTACATATCCAACTACCTAACCTCCCATTAAAAATCTATGGTTTATAATCTGGTAAATATGGCAGTCAAGTTATTTCATCAGTGGTATCATATATTTAACCTTGACAAAATTATTAATATCCTTTTACTAAATTCTTATCCATTACAAATTATTTTCAAAGATATAAAAATTATATTAAAAACTATTAATATGGAATTAACAATTTTTCTTTTAAAGTCTAGTAATTAACTGATTTTTATACCCCTACCCTGCTTTGAAAAAACACAGTGTAAACCTTAGTTGATAATTATGGTATTCATATTATTATATATACATAACATCTACAGAAGACAGGCAGCAGTAATCAGTATACAAGATAACGAAAAGAAAGCCATAATCAAGAAAGGAGTAAGACAAGGATGCAGTCTGTCGCCCTTGCTGTTTAACTTATACATAGAACAGGCACTTTGCCGACGATATTGTAATATTAGGGGAATCAGAAAAAGACTTTGAAACCACAATAAATAGCATGAACACAATCCTGGAGAAAAAGTTCAATATGAGGATAAATAGAGGGAAAACCAAGGTAATGGAGTGTAGTTTGGGAAACAGTGGAATAACAAAGGGTGTTAGATTGGGAAGGGATAAATGTTTGTAAGGAGTGTGGCATTATATGGGTGCGAAATGTGGACGTAGGAGTTGCAGAAGGAAAAGAATTGAAGCCCTAGAAATGTGGTGCTATAGTCGAATGCTGAAAATCAGATGGGTGGATAGAGTAAGTAACGAGGAAGTTCTAAACAGAATAGGGGAAAAGCGAACAATATGGAGGATGTTGACCAAGGAATATATTAATAGGCAAAGTTTTAAGGCACAAGGGTCTTGTAAAATTAGCATTAGAGCGAAGTGTGTGAGGTAAGAACAGAAGAGGGATGTCAAGGATAGGATACGCTAAGCAGATTACGGAGGATGTGGGTTGTGCTAGTTATGAGGAAATGCAAAGGCTTGTGCAAGAAAGGTTAGCATGGTGGGTTGAATCAGTACATTCTTAGGACTGAATACTACAATAAACACATTGTTAAATCATTTAATAATTTAAGCTTGGTCAAAAATATTAAAGATAAAATTAACAATGTTATATACAAAATTAACTGTATTGTTACATTAGACAAACAATATGCTCTTCAAAAATTTGAATTCAGTAACACAAATAATTTGATAATGACAAATTCCCATGAATTCATATTGAAGTGTCTGCTGTCTGTCAGTATGTTTGCCCCGAAGAGACTCCGAAATGGCTCAACGGATTTCAATGAGAATTTGAGGGTTTAAAAAAAGGCAGTTTAACTTAAATATTAGCGAATAATTCATATCAATAATGATATTTATACACTTTCTGTGAAGATTTCTTTTCCAAAAGTCCATTAAAATCTCCAATACGAATGCAGGTTGCCTATACTCTTTATTTGTTTATGCTTTGAAACTGCTCAACATATTTCAATGAAAATTTCAGGGATTGAACAGAAATTGTACTGCGAGTTATGTTTTATTTCGAGTCAAAAAAGAAATTCGGTGCGAACAAAGTCTCAGGGGTTGCTTGTTAAGAATAGTTGTATGAATGAAGTAAAACAAAGGACGCTAGAGGATAGAGTCCAGAGTTTTGCGTGGACTGAAGGCAAGTAGGAAAAAAAGTTCCCAAAGTTGGTCATCAAGGCTTTGAGGAGGGTCAGTGTAAAACACTCATAGTAATTATTGGACAATTTGATTACAATATTCCAGTGGTTCCGGGAAAGGTCACTTAGTTTGGCAGACTAGAGTTTGCAATTGATCTGGTAAATGATGTGGGAGGATAGGCAGATTTTGTTTTCTTATTTGAAAGTGGTAATTTGGGAAGAATTTTTGAGGATTATAGAAGGTTAAGTGAAGGGACACCAGCCCTACTACAGGGTTTGCACCCAGCTTAGGAGGTGAAGTGTGAGGTCAGACCCTTCTGATGTGGACGAGGATATTGCAGAAGTTGGGAGGGCACCTGAAAGTGATCCTTGAGGCAGAATGATTTTAATATTGGGGTTGAATTGCAGTTTAGTGTAGGGCAGGCAAAGAAAGAAGCGAGTATTTTTTAGTCCACGGAAGTAGGTTGTGGTTAGGGGTAGACAATGAATCCATTGAAGATAATGGTGGAGGATGACAGACAATTGCAAGTAGAGCTAACACAAGGTCCCATAAGTTCTACGCAGTATATGAGCAAGCGTTTGATATGGCAACTTGATATATGAAGGTGTAGATGTGTATAATGGTCTGAAGTTGTGAATAAGTCAAACTGAGGCATACATAACCATCAATGAATGTGAAACATATTATCTATGATCCAGAACCAGGTTAAGGGTTTAAGTAGACTGTAATTCCAATGTTGTTGTTCCAGTTGACCCATAAATCGGTCGACAAAAGAGGCAGCCATCTGGGTGTCTATAGCAGTTCCAAAGATTTGGAAGGACAAGTAATTTTTTTACAGGGGCAAACTTAGTTAGGCTAATGAGAAAGCTAGTGGATTGGAAAGAGTTTTGTCTTCGTTGGCTCACAATTATTCTCATCTATTGGCTTGCGCAGCAGCCACACAGTTATGACACTATGAAGAATAGAGCTTAAGCTCTCAAAAGTTCACATTGATGGTTTTCTCTCTCCTATATAGTTTATAATCATCATTATTATTACGTTGTCATTTTATTCTTCCATTTATTTACAAGCATAAACACACGCATATCCACAGTTAAGAAAATTTGAAAGAGAGGAGCAATAACATTTAAAAGATAAAGAGCTTACAGCAAAATTATGTCCAAATATGCCTTACAATGATCAACAAAACCATTGATGGAAAGAGAGGTGGTTTAGTGGATAAAAATAATTGAATTTAGACTCCCCATTGAGGACAATCCTCAAATTAACAAATTGTTAGCCTCCTTATTCAAGAGGAAGGACGTTACATCCCATGTGCTACCTGAATTAAAGAAACTATTTATTTCATTGTACAATGAAACAGAAACTTGGGCATAATCAGACATGTACATGTGGCCAGTAAAATATTTTCACTGACACTGAAAAAATTTTTCCCCATTAATAAGATCTTTTAAAATATTAATGGTCTCGGTCTATTAATTTGCATTGCGCCTGAGATGCAGGAAACCTTAATGTGTTCAAATTAAGACAATTTATGAGAATACCATTTAATGGATACATTTCTGAAACCTGTCACTGGAACAGAATAAAGTAAAATCTGAACAAGAATTTTGTAACAGCATACCATACACCCACCTACTTCCACCCCACTGAGCCAATAATTGGACATGTTCCCTGTAGATAAAAGTAATATTAGAATTAATAAATCCAAAATATGACAATTTACCATTTCAGTCTGCGAAAGGTTGACATCTATTAACTCGTCATTTTTCAGCATCAAGTCCTGCGATTACTGACAAAATATTCGCATAATATTCAACCAATCTTAAGCAATAATTGGTTTTTGTGAAATACACAATTATTCATATACTATGCAAATAAATTATTTTCAGAGAACATCCATTAACTAATGTAAACGAGAGACATGAATCACAAACACTCTAAATGATGAATTATTTATTATAAATAGTAATGCAATGAATTGATAGATTTAATTACTTTCAAATGCATCTTCCAGAGGTTCTATGAACTTCTCGAATTCAGTTTCGCGTACAGCATGTAGCACATCGCTTCCACTAATAGTTTTCTTGCCGTTCTTCTGCGCAATTAAATTTGATGCAGATGTAATATATAAGACAAACACCGAGGCAGCTTTAGCTATGGCTGTTCTGGATTCTGAAGAAATGTTGATTCCATTAGGAAGACATTCTTTAACAATTCTTGTAACAATAGATATAGGCAAATTCAAATCTTCCAACTTTTCTGCCATTGTGAAAGATATGTGAAACAAAGATTCTCTCGAAGATATGTTCACTCTTCAAATATTCAAGCAAGCATACACAGATCGAAATCTGTCAGCCTATATTAATCAATGCTACCAAACAATAAATTATATAAATGAAATATTAATACAAGAATCACATTCCTAAAATAATAATAAGTTTTATTGCCAAAGATAAAATTGTCAAGCAAGCGTCAATACAGTATTAGAAAATTACTAACTAATTGGGTTACATATTACATAAATACACGTAAAATATTCAAATTATCAGTCTATTGATTTCATATTTCAAATTGAAAAACTTCCACACTATAGATTGGATGATCATATAGGAATGTTTTTAATTTTCTTACCATTATGTTGTTTGGTAGTTTTCTAATAGGTGTAGGCAGAGAATTGTGTACTTTAGTACTAAGCCTCTCTGGTCCTTTGTTGGCTTTGGTAGTTCTTAGTGTCTTGAATGACAGGTGTGTTTTATTTCTAGTGTCATAGTAGTGGTGTTCTTGCTGTTCACATCTTCTGCCCTTTGTTTCAAGAATCCATTCCAAACATGAGTACAAGTGAAGTCCAGGTAATGTTAGTATGCGTATGTTTTGGAAGTGTTGTCTGCACGAAGTTCGAGGATCCAGTCCACACAGTTATCTGATTGCTCTCTTTTGTGCAGTGAGAATAGCATAGCTACCACTAGAGTTTCCCTCAGTCTCACGCATACAGTATGTGGCTGTGGAAAAGAGCAAAATATGCTGCCAATTTTTTGAGAGGACTTTAATGTGGGGATTCCATGTGAACTTGCAATAAACGTGAATTCCCAATAATTTTACTGCTGCGGCTTCTTGTGAATCCAGGGGAATTCGAATCAGGGAGAAAATAATTTTTTGAGTTTTATCTGTTAAGTAGTAAGCCATTAGCCTTCCAATAAATAAAGCAACAACCGTTGTTGCCGTTACTGCTTGAGCTGCAGTAACAACTCTATCGTAAGAAATAAAAATGACTAGAGAAAAATGTCACGTCTAAACAACTACAAGAGAATTTGCTACAGAAACTAACCGGAGTTCTCTAGAAGTGACTCTGACAGAGAATTTGTGCTAAAAGGTTATACCATAGCTATTTTTTAAAAAAACGCGTGTACGGGACCCTTTAGACCAACGACGCACCGATTCCAAAGTGCACGTAAGAATTACAAGCGTAAATTTGTATCACGTTTTCCTTCGCAAGAGGCCGACAGCGCTTAGCAGATGCATGACGAGTTCTTCAAGGGACTACTGTCATAAGATATTTCTGCTTTATTCATTATGTTGGGACACCATATTACACGTCATATTTTTCACCTTCAATGAACAATTCTGAATGCAGGTATACACAAATCAACAAGGAAGCTCTTGCTATCATCTAATCGTAAAAAATGCACTAATACGTATGTAGACATTTAGTGCAATTCTAAATATTAAATAATATCACAAGACGTGCAAATAATACAAATTAACTACTGTATTATGCATAGATGTACTCGAGAAGAAATCTTGGTAGCGATTGACATTTGTTTTTCGTTACAATAGTCACCGAATTTCTCGTAACAGAAATTCAATGTTTGCGCGCGTAATGGATTTGTTATCGCGACATTTCTTTGATCCTTCAACAACCCCCTTCTTGAGCGGCGGAGTCGAATGAGTATCGGCGAAATGTACCTGCGTCTTAATGGCGGCAACAGTGACGGTTCGCTGGAATTGTCCGCTTAAGAGCAGCATTCGTCGTTTGAACCATCCACTCAACTTGCCTGACTAGGCGAAATCGGTCCACGAAGGGTGAGAGGCGGGATCGGAGCAACGAATTCTCCGGAAAAGCGAAGATTCTCGCTATAAACCGTTGAAGTTTTTAGGTCAGCTTTGTGGACGCTTCTCATCCGTAACAGTCAACTGGCAATGCGTCGCACCAACTGCTGTCATTGTGGCAGAAAAGGGCGGCCTTCAGTTGTCGGTGCAGTCGCTCGACCATTCCGTTGCATTGTGTTTGGAAAACTGTGCTGCGGTAGCGCGATAAACCATTTAATATGCTCAGGTACTGGATGAGGCAGGATACAAATAACCGGCCCTAGTCAGTTGTTATCATAGCTGGCCAACCAAAAACGGGTGATACAGTCACTGAAACAATGCGAAGACTCCAGTGTGGTGTTAAGTCTTTGTTTACACCGCAAAAATATTAATAAAACCAGGAATTGTTAAATAATAAAAACAGTATATTTAATTTGAATATATTGCATTTAATTATGATGATAATAAAGATCTAAATCGTGACAATACAATATAACATTTACAAAAGAAATTAACTCAAATTAAGTTTTAGTAAAAATATAAATTTACGAATAAAATGTATTATCAAATTGGCTCAGTCGGTAAAGCAAAAAGAATCTATGCAGCTTCTAAACGGCTGCTCCCGGGAACGCGGGTGACGAACGATATAATTAAAATAAAAACACAATCGCGAATCAACGAGAATGGTTTAAGTGAAAACCGGGTAAAAATGCCGTTACCAGATGTTCTGTGTGGTGACGTCGTTCTTGGTTTGGCGTTGCCGGATGTTCCTTTGCTGGATCACGTCTTCTAGATCCTCTAGCGCCTCTTCTTCAGGTTAAATCTCCATCAAATTTTATCTTTTTGTTTTCCGTACTCCCATCAAATGAATTTTCTTTCTCATAAAATGCCGAATTTAAGTTTTACGCATGTTGTTTCCTCAGCCACTGCTCTCTCACCCCGTCTTTCTCAGGACAGCTCCCGGGACCAACTGTCAAAATACAGTGCACTCTAGGCAATAAATAATGTTGTAAACGGCGGCGTTTCCCGCCTACTCGGCCTTGACCAAACCACCCTCGCTTTTCGTCCTGTTGTACGCGAATAACAAAAACTAAATTATTTTTGATTTACCCGTTCAATGTAGGGGTCACGAGTCACCACACCAGGTTCATCTAGATGGACTAAAGTTAATTCCTTCTTTTCAGTTTGGTTTCATGCAAGGCCACGGCATGACGCAACAAATCATGCAGGTCGTTGACCGAGCCTCTCTTGTCTTGAGCAGAGGTCAGCACTGCGGAGTGGTGCTCCTTGATTTCGCTAAAGCATTCGACTCCGTTGGGTAGTCGGAAATGATGTTCAAACTGGCGAGGTCCGCCTTACCAATATGTTACGTGCACATTATAGGACACTACCTGCAGGCTCATTCATCGACACGGCTGATCCGCGCAGGCGTTCCACAGGGCAGTGACCTCAGACCTGTCCTGTACAACGTCTTCACCGCGTACATCCCGATACCAGGAACGGGTGCCGACATCGCTCAGTATGCGGACGACACCGCACTGTTTGCTGCGTCGTGGAACCCGGACATGGTGGGAAACCGCCTGAACGCGGGGTTGGAGAAGATCCAGCGCTGGGCTACGAACTGGAGGGTAAAGATCAACGAGTCGAAGAGCCAGGCGCTGTAGATCATCTGACGACGGCCAGAGAGCCGTGATCAGATTCTTCGGGGAGGTTATTCCGTGGTCCGCGAAGGCCAAGTACGTAGGGGTAACCTTGGATAAGAGGCTAACGTGGATGCACCACGTTAAGGAAATCATCAGAAAGCAGCTCTATATTCCAGTTTTAGTTCTAGCTCGAAGCTGTCGCAGTGAGTGGGGTTCTCCATCTACCTCTCCCTCATCCGCCCTATCCCCTACAGTAAGCGGCCCCAGTCTGTGCTAGCGCTGCGGGCAGCCACCTGGAGAGGATCTACGTGAAATTAGTAAAATAATTATAATATAAATAAGAAAAATTAATAACAATTTTATAGTTTTCCCTGTATCCATTTAGGTGAAACATCGGGTAGGATCCTTAAACTATAGCCCGGGGACCATAGTCAGCCCATGGCTACATTGCTCTACCTTCCGCATCCCCCTTATCCAATTACCTTCATATGCTATTAAAGGGGAGTTGCCTTTTTCAGGATCATCATCATGTTGCCTGTTAATTCCCCAAAAAATTGCTTGAATCCTGGGATTGGTTTTTACGATTTTTGATCGGCGTGAAATACCGTCGATCCAGAGGTTAAGGGTCACTCCTACATGTCCTTAAAAAGACTTTAACTTTACTTTTATTACGTATATATATACGTAATATATTTAGGTGAAACATATATATTGTAGCCGATCCGTCGTTCCTCCGTATTCGAGGATTTCTAAATTCCTTTGGGGCGCCAGGTATTTTTCATAAAAATACCAAAAATACATTTTAATAGTTTTTAATTTCAATCAGAGCATGAAAAAGAATTATATGTGCAGGGCGTAGTCATTCTCTCGTCGTCCCGCCGACACAACCTGCTTCTCCCATTACCCCACGTCGACTCTTACCTCTCGCCAGACCACATTGTTGGCCCGCCGTTGCCTCAGTTCCTCAACAATTGCAACTCGCAAGCTGGCCTGCATGGTTCATCGTAACTTTTCATGTTACAATATTGCCACATTTGTGATCTCCAAAGTACCTGACGGTATGGTCTATTGGTTAAGACGCTGCTCTGCGGTCCGGAGGGCCAAGGATCGATTCCCGTCACCCGCTAATATATTTAGTCACTTTTCATTACTTCGTTTAATTTGTTCCAGATTGTTCTATGTTAACAATGAGTGTTACATCATTTCCTGTGCTGTGCCTATATAAAGCTGTGATCTGCTATGCAGCGGGCAGTTGACTTGTGAGCGAGCATCGGGTCACATCTTGTATAACTTGTGTGTTATAAATAAACGTGTTCTACAACTAACCTGATTCTTTATCATTATTTCAACGTTCCGATTTCTACGTGACAATATATATATATATTGTGATGAAAAAACGCGGATTTTTGTGATATTGTGGCGTTATGAGGCGCAGTTCGGCCAACAACAATGTCAAGTCGGCTGAAAGCGGATGTTCATGTTCAGAAGCCAGACGAGTTGAGGAGAGGACGGAGGAGATCAGATGGAATGAGAGTTCAGAAGTGAGCAGATGGAATGGAAGTTGGATGTTTGTAGGCCCAGTAATTGTGGGTAAGTGTTGTGTTCCCTCGTTGGAGGGTTTCGTTCGTGGCGCCGCCACCAGAAGGCGCCACCGGCTGACGCGGGAGTGGGGAGGACCCGTTGACAATTCGAATGCGCCATCAGTCGTCTTACAGAATGTATCCATATAAGTTATGTCGTATTAAGCTGTGAAACTTGCTCATTGTTCTGGTTGGATAATATTTAATGATTTTTTTTTCTTTTTTCAGTAACTGCATACTCCAGCTCTCGAGAGACCCAAAATCCCCTGAGATTAAGCCCATGTAATCACTTTAAATTAATAAATGAAAAATTATCAAATTGATTATAATTTGTTGAATTGATTAATTAATGTTTTATACCCTAAAAATGTATATTACATTTTGGCGCCCAACTTGTGAGCTTACGATCTCTCTCGAGGGTGAAGTACTGCATAAACTTTTTTTTGTAAAAGGTTATCTTTCCAAAATTTAGTGTTATAATTTTTTTTTGGTTTGCTTGCTTTCTTTCGTGTTTCTCTCGGTTATAATTTAAATTCTGTGTTGTGCAATTTTATACGGTGCAATTTCCACAAGTACGCAATCGTCTTGCTTTAAAAATTAATACATGTTTTTTTAATTAATATTTTGGGGTTTTATTTTGTGATTTTGTTTGATATATATTGCTTAGAACTAGAAAACGTGTGATTAACATGGAAAATTCACAGGAAGTAGAATTTCAGTGTGCACATGTCGAGAATTTGGAATCCGTGAAAGTGATTGGGTTAAACGAAATGTTTGATGAAAGTGATAAAGGGCAAGAATCAGTGATAGAAAATATAGAAGTCAGCAATAGGGATAATATGGAAGCGATAGGGGAAAATAGTGATAATCAAAGAAGCGACAGTACTCGTTTGGATATTGAGATGCTGACGAAATTTTTTGATAAAAAAATGGATGAGATGAAATTAGAAAATAATAGGTGGGGAGAAAAAATTTATAATAGTATGGCAGAAATGAGAATAGAGTGTAAGGAAAATGTAGAGAAAATGGCTGAGAAGATGGAGAATAATTGGAAACAATTTAGTGTAGAATTTAAAGGGGAAGTAAATAAGAATGTGGAGGAGATAGGGGCAATAGTAGAGGAAGAAATTATTCAGAACGAGGTATCTGAGAAAACATGTGATGATAAACATATTGATTTTAATGTGCAAGTAGAAGAAATAGATAAGGTAGAAGTAATGTGTAATTTAGTTGTTGATAATAGTCAAAGGGAAGTGGTTCTTAAACATTCAGGGAAAATAATTGAGAGAGGAGAGAATCCTGTGGCTATTGATAATGATATGCAGGGAAATGTTAGGAAACAGCTGAAAATAGAGATAGCTGAAGTGTTAGAGACAGGAAAGTTGTATAGTTACAATTTGAAGAAGAAAATGCTGAACTTAGCAGGGTTAAAAGGGGAAGCTCTACGGGGGAATAGGAGGAAAAGACAAAGTTTGGGTCATATTAGTTTAAGAATAGATATAAAGTTTATTAAATTTAAACAGAATAGGTTCGATCTTGATGCAGATGAAATGTATCAAGGGTTGTGGAGAAGACAGTGTAGAGGGAGAAAGCAGGATTATTTTACTATGGAGTATGGAAAACACATGGCAACAATGATAAATAGTATAAATTATGTAGCGACCTGGTCAATTAAAGGATTGAGGATTCATTCATTTGGTGAAGTAATTAAATGGTTTGGGGAAAATCTGTTTACACGTCAATGGAATATTAGGCTGCATAAAGAATATGGGCATCCATTGTTGGGATTAGAGGAAAATAATAGCACTGGAATATATGGGGTACGTGAAAATTGTAATGATGGCAGGGGTCTATTGCTATATCAGGTGATGTGTTAATTTGATTGGGGTAAAGGAACTCTAGGAGAATCATTACCCTTTAATGATGTCATAATTAGCGATTATGGAGACTCCAGCTATAAAGCATTTTCTTCAATTGCAGTGCTTTATTTCTTATATCCATCTTCTATGCTATCTTCTAGTCATGTGATATTTTTTTTGTAATAGACTTTTGGTGATGATTTTAGATTAGTTTTGGGAATCAGCTATTTTGGTATTGTCTTGTTCTGTCATTTTGTTTCTGCACAAAGAGTATTTTTCGATTTTGTGGGTTTATGTGATTGTTGGGTGTGGAAAGTAGATGATTAAAGTGGATTTTATTGTGGGGAGAAATAACGAGATTTCTGTCTGTTTGGAAGAAATTAGAGTTGAATTAGTGTGAGCTTATGAAAGGAACGTGGTTTGAAGTAAAGTTGGGAAATTTCAGCTGTGATTTGGAAGGTGTTTTGATTTATGGTACTGGAGTTTGGTGGAAAATAGCAGTGAGACCTCATAGTGTTATTGGTGGGTATAAATGATTAAAGAAATCAGTCGTCGTATAATAATGAAGTATAGTAAGTTGAAAGCGTCGTATATTAAAGTGAAGTGAAGGATTCGTCGAATTATAAGTAAAGAATAGTATATGAAGTCGTCATATTGAATAATGGTGTTGGGGGTGGCATAAATCAGCCCACGAGATAAGTTTAGTTGGTGATTAGCCCAAATAGAAAGGGGATCACAGAAATATAGTAAAATCGTCGTTTAAATAAAAATGTTAGCAGAGAATGTGCCACTGAAACAGACCAGCAGGTACCTTGGATTTTAAAGATTGTGAATTGTCAGAGCTGATAGAGAAAGAATATGGGAAATTTTATGAGCGAAGTGGTGACTCAATGATGATTATCATAAAGAGACAGGATTTCATTTAATGTGGCTATAGGGATGGTTTATTGGGTAGAAATTGAAGACTTGTTGGGAAGTCATGGAATAAGAAACTATTGTGCAAAAATAGGGTGTCATTTTTTAAAATATATTCTGTTCTATCAGGAGTTTGTTTACTCAGATTAATTGTATTGCTGGGCAATTAAATATGGTACGGGGCTATCAAGCTGTTTCGTTAGTTTTGTTTGGATAAGTAGCAGTCCTATTTAGGAATTGAAATTTAGCTAATGATAATTTAGCATTTGGGGTTTTGAAAATGTCACAGGAAGGAAACATGGAGCCAAATTAAGGATTGTTTTGTTTGAGGGATGGTGTTAGGGGGCAGTACAGCCATATAAGTTTGTTGTATTATTGTGATGGGTGAATTTATTTTGAGTAAGTCATATGTCAGCCAACTTCTTATCATGTTTTATTCGTCAAGAAGCGCTAAGGGGTGATGAATGATGTATTTATACTGTAATAACTGTGACATACAATGAAAGCGTTTAGTTTTATTTTAGAGGTATCTAGGCTAGGCTGAAGGTCGTAATTGTGTTAGTTGAAAGATAAAGTGGGTGGCAGTTGTAAGGCCACACAATAAGATGGAAGGAGATTTGGTGATTATCCCCGAGTAGATGGGAATCACACTCCATTTTGACTAAAGCTGTTGTGATACAGATATTTTTTGTGTGGCAGAACACAACACGAGTTAGGAAAAGGTCACAGGGCGAATTAATTAGCCTATTATTCTGACCTATTATATATGGAGTTATAATGAATGGCACAGAAGTGATACAGATAAACAATTTGGAAAGATAGGCAAAATGATCAAAGGCTGACGATGTAAACACATATGATGGCATGTGAGTAGTGAACTGAGATGCAAAGTTTCTCAATCCTGGCAAATTGAAAGTTTCGTTCCTGTGAGCGGGTAAATTTAAATCATTTACAATTCATAACATGATTTTATTTAACAATGGGGGGGCACCAGGCAAACATGTGTAAGTTTATGTAAATCACGAGTTAATCTGAAATTCCATTCAATCTTAGCTGATTTCAGTATAGCTAATAAATATTTTTAATCTAAATCAATAGTAAAGATTATTTTAAAAATTAAGTTGAAAAAGGTGCTCAATCAATTTGATTAATTTGAAATTTCTCCGAGCACAAAATGATTGTAAATAATGAGCAAGGGGTCTTAAAGATAAAATATGGAGATAAATTTCTCAAAAATTTTGTTTTCAATGTAAATTTTTATTAAAATTAATTGGGGGCAATGTGATGAAAAAACGCGGATTTTTGTGTATTGTGGCGTTATGAGGCGCAGTTCGGCCAACAACAATGTCAAGTCGGCTGAAAGCGGGTGCTCATGTTCAGAAGTCAGACGAGTTGAGGAGAGGATGGAGGAGATCAGATGGAATGAGAGTTCAGAAGTGAGCAGATGGAATGAGAGTTGAGACGAGATCAGATGCTGTGAGAGTTGGGCAGAGACCAACGTGGTCAGACGTCAGATGTGGCGAGACATGAGCAGACGTGGTCAGTGGTTTGCAGAGGTCAGATGTTTCGAGGAAGCAGATGAGTTGCGGATCTGGTTCATACTACCTTCATTGAAAAAAAAAATCCTGCAAGACGCCAGAGAGACGCGGAAACATTCGTGAAGTTGGATGTTTGTAGGCCCAGTAATTGTGGGTAAGTTATTAAAAAGCTGTGAAACTTGCTCATTGTTCTGGTTGGATAATATTTAATGATTTTTTTTCTATTTTCAGTAACTGCATACTCCATCTCCCGAGAGACCCAAAATCCCCTGAGATTAAGGCCATGTTATCACTTTAAATTAATAAATGAAAAATTTTCAAATTGATTATAATTTGTTGAATTGATTAATTAATGTTTTATACCCTAAAAAGTATATTACAATATATATATATATGTATACCATTTTCTTGTGGTATACATGTGTGATTCGACTCAAAATTGTAAGAAAATCATAAAAGAAGAGCATGCACGTTTTTTATTGTTGTTACTAAAGCTGATTGAACTCTAATTGAAAATGTTATTCAAAACAGCGAGAAAATCAGGAAGGAAGGTTTTTATTATTGGTTATAATAACGGTAAAATAAATTGTGAATAAGTTATCCACATATTCACAATTGTTTAAAGACTATAATAGAGAAACACTATTTGAATACTGAAGAAGCACATTTTATTGGTAAAGTGTGTAAGGATATATTCTATATTGCCATTTTATGGACGGAGATAAAAATACTAAAATGTTTGATGGGGGTAGATTGACATCTGATTTGAGCAGCGAACAATGACAGTTATAAATAATATCACGATGTGGTATATTGCATTGGTAGCAGGATCTATTTCCGGGGGCTTGAAATAATGCACGCGGGTGAAGCTGCATTGGTTCACTGCTGATAAAGGCGAAGCATTATCATTGCACTGTAGTGCTTCTTGCGATCCCTTTTTCTACGTTTAATTTTTGCTAAATTTGAATAAAAACTATAATGTGGTCGTGATGGTTGCAAAATGCCATGGCCTCTATTTTTATTTGTCAGTGAAACGTAAATGTGAGTTGAAGGACTACCAATCCTGTGATCACAGTTTGGAATATTGCTTATAATAAATAAACGATGTATGTTAAAGACGATTATGTAAACTGAGCGATATTATTGTCCCATCAAATTTCAAAGTCAATAATTTAAATAGGATTAAATATTCAGTGTAATAAATAAAACAGTTGAATGTAACGTGTATTGTTTTAAATTTACAGATGTTTATAATAATATTGTAATTAAATACTAATTAGTTTATAAATCTCAGTTTAATAAATAATAATATTCAATTGAAAATGGTAGGCGATAGATTATTTGGAAAATTGCATTTCATGGAATGAGGAAAGGGAAAGAATTTCAAATAATAAGTCTTATTTATTATTAATAATATTATTGTACATTACAATATATATATATATATATATATATATATATTGTCATATCATCTTCATGGGATAGGTTAAATATTACTTAAATTACAAATTTAAATGGTTTGACAACTTTATATTTACAAATTTCAGGGGATTTTGGGTCTCTCGAGAAATGAAGTACGCAGTTACTGAAAAAAAGAAGAATAAAATCATTAAGATTTTTATGTAATCAACAAAATGAGCAAGTTTCACAGCTGAATTGGACTTACCCAAAATTATTGGGCCTACAAATATTCAACAGTCTTGCCGCTACTTTCCATCCAGGATGTCGTGTAATCCTCTCCCACACCTAGAAGATCCTCGTTTCGATGTATTTAGACTCGCAACTTTCCTTAAGATCATTCCTTCCAGGTCCAACTTGTCTGCCTTCCCAGGTCCAACTCCTCTGCCTTTTTAAATTCTCGCCCTGACCTTCTTTCGACTCTTGATCAACCGACCGCAAAACTTCACACTCGCCCCTGATGACAACAATTCCTAAAAACATTAAATTAATTGAAATTATATTATATTTGCATCTTAAAATTAAAATATATAACAAAATCAGCAGGTATTTACGTTTTTACGTTATATATTTATATATATATAAATTATATTTGCAGGACGTGGTAATTCTCTCGTCACGCCGACACAACCTGCTGCCCCCATCACCCCATGACGATATATATATATATATATACATTGTAACATGAAAAGTTACGATGAACAATGCAGGCCAACTTGCGAGTTGCAATTGTTGAGGAACTGACACAACCCGGGCCAACAATGTGGTCTGGCGAGACGTTGGGCAGCCGTGATGGGGGCAGCAGGTTGTGTCGGCGGGACGACAAGAGAATTACCACGCCCTGCAAATATAATTTTTTTTCATGCTCTGATTGAAATTAAAACTATTAAAATCAATTTTTGGTGTTTATATGAAAAATACCTGGCGCCCTAAAGGAATTCAGAAATCCTCGAATATGGAGGAACGTCGGATCTGCTACATTTGACGCCGCAACGTTGGGGCATCGAACAACGAACATGGCAGGAGTTTGGTGAATGTGCTGACGGACATTGAACAGTGGAGAATTAATATTCTAAATTCAGTGAGCCATCGAGTGGCCTAGAACAACGAACAGCGGCGAGACATCTGTGAGGCTCAGAACATGGAAGTTTTGTGAGGATATGACGACTGAAGGTGTGGAGGACGACGAATGGGGTACCCGAGAATTAATCGAGAGAAGTGGAGGCGTTGCAGAAGGAACACTGTGGAAGGAGAGCTGATCTACGCATAGCATAGCTGAGGGGTCAAGTGTTCCAGTGACCGCTGCGTGGATATCTTCGAGAGGTGTGTGTGTGTGTGTCTGTGTAAAAAAGCAGAGTACGGTGTGTATGGAGAAGTGGAAGTACGAGTAAGAAGACAGGGTCGACAAGTTGGTGGCAAATAAATGTATTTTGCGTAATCTTTTGGTTGGGGGGTTTGTGTTTTCTGTAGCATTTTAAAAATGGAAGAAGTGCAGGAGGCTATTACGTGTGAAAGGGTAGCTGAGAAGGCAGAGGACTATAAGCTCAAGCAATTGTCCCTGTTAATTAATAAGAAATTTGATGAAAAAAAGAAATTTCTTGATGACATAGTTAATGGTATTATGGAAATGCAGGTAGACTTGAAGTCTAGTTTACAAAGCGTAAATGAAACATTAGAAAGTACAGGGGAAAGAATTAATGCACGGTGTAAAAAAGGGGGTGAATCACGCGATAACTGCCACGACTCCGATCAGCTGATCATGCATGAAGGTGTATATAAGGAAGAATGTGTAAATAGTAGTGTTAAGCAGATAGAAAATATGGTAGAATTAAAAAGTGTGGTAGATTTTAAGCTGACTAAGCATTCATGTGCTAAGAGTGCTAAAGAGAATGTAAAGGTAAAGGATACAGATGTGGTAATGAAACCTTTCTGTATGCCAATTTGTGCTCATTGCCGTAAACGGCGAAATAGAAAGAAAATCCCCCGAACAACACAGAGGAAAGAATGTGTGGGAGGAAATGTTAAGAGAAAGAAAGTGCAAATTGTCAAACTTGGGTGTAAAGTTATGGAAGTTGAAACGAATGTAATTAAATGTTTTGCATATAGATTTAAGAAAAGTTCCCGAAAAATGTACAAGAAAAAATTACTTGGTAGAAAAGATCGTCCAAAAATTAAGCGAAACTTAATGTATAGCAGTAAATTTGTTTCCATCTTTCAAAAATATGCATCCTATGGTAACAACAGGGTAGAAGAATATTTGTATGTGTTAAATAGTTGTGATGATTGTGGATTTCTTGGAATCCAGGGGGGATAACAGGATGCTGTATTTTTTCTTATGTCAAAGAAGTTTTTTGTTGAAGTTATATTTTTGTAATTTTGATTAAGGGCGTTGGTCATTCATATTGTTTACGACTGTGGTTCAGCAAGGGTCATATTAAAAAATTGAACAATTTTTTAAATTCATTGGGGGCGGGCAAAGAGATATATAAACATCATAGAGAGGCTACGAGGCCGTTACAGCGCCCTGGGTGGCAGCAACTACCACAATGTCTACGGTCAAGAACTTTGACCTATGTACTGTGTTTATATGACTGAGGTTGAATAATCGTGTATTTTTGTGATTAAAATATATTGTTTTTCATCCGAAATCATGCCAAATGCGTGTTCAGCGTACAATTGTACTAATCGCAGTTCAAAAACAGCTGGAATATCGTATTTTAAGTAAATATCATCATATTTTCACTTTTGACAGCACGTGTTTGTAACTTCAATATTTACCAAATTTCTGATCTTCGTGGTGCTCTAGAATGCAAGCCAGCTCTCTTTTTATGAAAACAGTTCTCTGTACTGTGATTAATGAATGTGTTTTATTTCGTTTAACCTTGATCCCTATCAACTTTCAACTATATTTAATGTCAGTCTAGATGCATTTAGATGTTACTTGTACAACGTACAATTGTATGATTGTAAAAGAATTAAAATTTTATATATTGGGAGTAATCTTTATTATAGACTGATGCTTCATATCTCATCTAATAATTCGGCATTAATATCAAAAATGACTGATTTAAAACAAAAATGATAAATTAACTATTATAAAGTTAACTGTCAATGTTTACATGTTGTATTTAGCATTGAGATGATGTTAATGAGCCCTTTTATCCGTGTTAACTTTAATTTCGGCACTTTCCTTGTGTGACATTACAGAAATAATTTACCATTTTTAAGTGGTGTTATATATATTATATGAAATGAAACACTTTCTAGCTGGTTTCCGCTCATTTGTAACTTTAATACATATGTATATATAGTTTTTAAATCTTGATTTACGAGATACGCTTCCTGCACGTATTCGTTAGTCCACCTCAATTCAATGCAAGCATACGACAGGACACGCCCACCCTTACCCTTCAAAAAATGGCGCCTGAGCCTTCAATTTGCTTCAAATATGGCGGCGCCTTGTCCAGTCTATGTTGTTTATATATGTCTTTGGGGGCGGGGAAAATGTAACATGAAAATTTACGACGAACAATCAGGCCAGTTGCAATTGTTGAGGAACTGACGCAACCTGGGCCAACAATGTGGTCTGGCGAGACGTTGGGTGGTAGAATTATGGCAGTCGTCATGGGGTGATGGGAACAGCAGGTTGTGTCGGCGGGACTTTGAGAGAATTACCACGCCCTTCTGATATAATTTTTTTTCATGTTCTGATTGAAATTAAAACTACTAAAATCAATTTTTGGTATTTTTATGAAAAATACCTGGCGCCTTAAAGGAATTCAGAAATCCTCGTATACGGAGGAAGTCGTATCTGCTACAATATATATATATATACATATATTGTAACATGAAAAGTTACACTTAACAATGCAGGCCAGCATGCGAGTTGCAATTGTTGAGGAACGACGCAGCCCGGACCAACAATGTAGTCTGGCGAGAGTTTGGGAGTCATCATGGGATAGTGGAAGGAGTAGGTTGTGTCGACGGGACGACGAGGAATGACCACGCCCTGCAGATATAATTTTTCTAATGCTCTGATTGAAATTAAAACTACTAAAATCAATTTTTGGTATTTTTATGAAAAATACCTGGCGCCCTAAAAGAATTATAAATTCTCGAAGGAACGCGGAATCCGCTACAATTATATATATATTGTAATATACTTTTTTTGTATATAAAACATTTATTAATTAAAATTACAAATCTGATCAATTTTAACAATTTTGTTTATTAATTTACGTGAAGACACGGGCTTAATCCCAGGGGATTTTGGGTCTCTCAAGAGATGGAGTATGCATCAGCTGAAAATAGAAAGAAAATAATTGAATGTTAATTTTATTCAGAGCAATGAGCAAGTTTCACAGATTTTAGATCGCTTACCCACAATTACTGGCCCAACAAACATCCACCTCTACAATGTTTGTGCGTCTCTGGATATCTGCTCCACTCTTCTCCCTTCTGCGGTCTGATCACTCGCCTGCCTACTGGGGTCGAGCCACGTCCTCTCGGGTCTGATCTGCTCTGGTCTGCTCTGCTCTGGTCTGCTCTACCCCACTCTGAGGTCTCTACCACGATCTGACGCACTCGCCTCCCTTCTGCGGTCTCTACTGCCGTCTGGTCTCTGATGTCTCCTCTCTCCACTCTGACGCCGTCTGATGCAATCACCTCCCTTCTCGGGTCCCTACTCCCGTCTGCTGCACTCGCCTCCCTCCTGCGGTCTGATCTCGAGCCACCCATCGGCTTCCCTTATAAAGCTTCGGGCGGGACTTCCCCTATTTCTTAACATTTCGGGGTTCCCCGCCCTCATTTTTCCCGCGGGGGTTCACCATCGTTCAGGCAAGCCGGGCCTTCCCCGCGGGGAAAAACATCTTTCGGCCGACTATCCATTGTTGTTGGCCGAACTGCGCCTCATAACGCCACAACCTTACCAAAATCCCCTTTTTTATCACATTGCCCCCGATCAATTTTAATAAAATTTTACAAAAATTTTTGAGAAATTTATCTCCATATTTTATCTTTAACCCCCTTGCTCATTCTTTACAATCATTTTTGTGCTCGGAGAAATTACAAATTAATCAAATTGATTGAGCACCCTTTTGAACTTAATTTTAAAATAATCTTTCCTATTGATTTATACTTAAAATTGAATAAAATTACAAGTTAACACGTGGCTTACATAAACTTACACGTTTGCCTGGTGCCCCCCCATTGATAAAATAAAATCCTGTTATGAATTATAAATTATTTAAATTTACCCGCTCACAGGAACGAAACTTTCAGTTTGCCAGGATTGAGAAACTTGGCATCACAGTTCAATATTCACATGCCATCATATATGTTTACAACAACATTATATGGCTGAACTGCCCTCTATCATCATCCCTCAAACAAAAACAATCCTCAATGTGGCTCCATGTTTTCCTTCCTGTGACATTTTATCAAACCCCTAAATGTAAAATGTTCAGAAGCTAAATTTTTTTTTCTGAAAATTATCCAACTTATCCAACAATAAAAACTAAAATAGCTTGGTAGCCCCCATACCATATTTAATTATCCAGCAGTACAATTAATCAAAATAAACAAACTCCTGATAGAACAGAATTTAAAAAAAAGATAACACCCTATTTCTGCACAATAGTTTCTCATTCCATGACTTCCCAACAAATAAGTCTTCAATTTCCACCCAGTAAACTATTCCTATCTCCCCATTAACTCAAATCCTGCCTCTTTATCATAATAATCGTTGAGTCACCACTTTGCTCATAAAATTCCTTCAATATTCCCCCCATATTATTTCTCTATCAGCTCTGACAATTCACAATCTTTAAAATCCAAGGTACCAGCTGGTCTATTTTAGTGACACATTCTCATCTAACATTTTTATTAAACGACGATCTTACTATACTGTTGTGATCCCCTATCTATTTGGGCTAATCACCAACTAAATTAATCTCGTGGACTTATTTATGCCACCCTCAATACGACGACTTCACATACTATTCTTTACTTATAATTCGACGAATCCTTCCCTTCACTTTAATATACGACGCTTTCAACTTTTTATACTTCCTTACAATACGACGACTGATTCATTTAATCCCTTACATCCTCCAATAACCCTATGAGGTCCCACTGCTATTTTCCACCAAATTCCAGTACCATAAATCAAAACACTTTCCAAATCACAGCTGACATTTCCCAATTTTACTTCAAACCACATTCCTTTCATAAGCTCACACTAATTCAACACTAATTTCTTCCAAACAGACAGAATTCTCATTATTTCTCCCCACAATAAAATCCACTTCAATCATCTACTTTCCACAGCCCAACAACCACATAAACCCACAAAATCGAAAAATACTCTTTGTGCAGAAACAAAATGACAGAACATGACAATACCAAAATAGCTGATTCCCAAAACTAATCTAAAATCATCACCCAAAAGTCTATTACAAAATAAAATATCACCTAACTAGAAGATAGCATAGAAGATGGATAGAAGAGATAAAGCATCAGAAATGGAAGAAAATGCTTTATAGCTGGAGTCTCCATAATCGCCAATTATGAAATCATTAAAGGGTAATGATTCTCCTAGAGTTGTTTACTAGAAGATAGCATAGAGGATGGATAGAAGAGATAAAGCATCAGAAATGGAAGAAAATGCTTTATAGCTGGAGTCTCCATAATCGCCAATTATGAAATCATTAAAGGGTAATGATTCTCCTAGAGTTTCTTTGCCCTAATCTAACATATCACTTGATATGGCAATAGACCCCTGCCATCATCACAATCTTCATGTACCCCAAATATTCCCGTGCTATTATTTTCCTCTAACAACAACAATGGTTGCCCATATTCTTTATGCAGCCTAAAATCCCATTGACATATAAACAAAATTTTCCCAAACCATTTAATTACCTCACCAATTGAATGAATCCTCAATCCTTTAATTGACCAGGTCGCTACATAATTTAAACTACTTATCATTGTTGCCATGCGTTTTCCATACTCCATAGCGAAATGATCCTGCGTTCTCCCTCTACACTGCTTTCCCAAAATTCCCTCATACATTTCATCTGCATAATGATCGAACCTATTCTGTTTAAATTTAATAAACTTTATATCTATTCTTACACTAATATGACCCAAACTTTGTCTTTTTCCCCTATTCCCCCGTAGAGCTTCCCCTTTTAACCCTGCTAAGTTCAGCATTTTCTTCTCCAAATTGTAACTATACAACTTTCCTGTCTCTAACACTTCAGCTATCACTGTTTTCAGCTGTTTCCTAACATTTCCCTGCATATCATTATCAATAGCCACAGGATTCTCTCCTCTCTCAACTATTTTCCCTGACTGTTTAAGAACCATTTCCCTTTGACTATTATCAACAACTAAATTACATATTACTTCTACCTTATCTATTTCTTCTACTTGCACATTAAAATCAATATGTTTATCATCACATATTTTCTCAGATACCTCGTTCTGAATAATTTCTTCCTCCACTACTGCCTCTATCTCCTCCACATTCTTATTTACTTCCCCTTTAAATTCTACAATAAACTGTTTCCAATTATTCTCCATCTTCTCAGCCATTTTCTCTACATTTTCCTTACACTCTATTCTCATTTCTGCCATACTCTTATCAATTTTTTCTCCCAACCTATTATTTTCTAATTTTATTTCAGCCATGTTCTTATTATTTTCTAATTTCATCTCATCCAATTTATTATCAAATTTTTCTCCCATATTATCCATTTTATTACCCAAATATTTTATCAGCATCCCAATATCTACGCTAGTACTGTCTCTTCTTTGCTTATCACTCTTTTCCCCTATGGCATTCGTAATATCACTATTGCTGACGTCTACATTTTCTGTCACTGATGCTTGCCCTTTATCACTTTCATCAAACATTTCGTTTGAACCGATCACTTCCTCGGATTCCAAATTCTCAATCTGCGCACACTGAAATTCTAGTTCCTGTGAATTTTCCATATTAAACACACGTTTTTTACTTCTAAGAAGCATATATCAAACAAAAGAAAACCCCAAAATATTAATTTAAAAAAAACATGTATTAATTTTTGTAAGCAAAAGATTGCGTACTTGTGAAAATTGCACAGTAAAAATTGCAAAACACAGAATTTAAATTTTAACCGAGAGGAACACGAAAGAAAGCAAAACAAAAAAAAACTATAACTCTAAATATTGGAAAGATTACCTTTTACAAAAATAGCTTCTGCAGTACTTCACCCTTGAGAGAGATCGTAAGCTCACACGGTTGGGCGCCAAAATGTAATATACTTTTTTGTATATAAAACATTTATTAATTAAAATTACAAATCTGATCAATTTTAACAATTTTGTTTATTAATTTACGTGAAGACACGGGCTTAATCCCAGGGGATTTTGGGTCTCTCAAGAGATGGAGTATGCATCAGCTGAAAATAGAAAGAAAATAATTGAATGTTAATTTTATTCAGAGCAATGAGCAAGTTTCACAGATTTTAGATCGCTTACCCACAATTACTGGCCCAACAAACATCCACCTCTCGAATGTTTGTGCGTCTCTGGATCTCTGCTCTACTCGCCTCCCTTCTCGGGGTCGAGCCACGTCCTCTCGGGTCTCTACTGCCGTCTGATCACTCTGATGTCTCCTCTCTCCACTCTCTGACGCACTCTGACGCTACCGTCTGATCGCTCTGATGTCTCCTCTCTCCACTCTCTGACGCACTCTGAAGCAATCACCTCCCTTCTCGGGTCCCTACTCCCGTCTGCTGCACTCGCCTCCCTCCTGCGGTCTGATCTCGAGCCACCCATCGGCTTCCCTTATAAAGCTTCGGGCGGGACTTCCCCTATTTCTTAACATTTCGGGGTTCCCCGCCCTCATTTCTCCCGCGGGGGTTCACCATCGTTCAGGCAAGCCGGGCCTTCCCCGCGGGGAAAAACATCTTTCGGCCGACTATCCATTGTTGTTGGCCGAACTGCGCCTCATAACGCCACAACCTTACCAAAATCCCCTTTTTTATCACAATATATATATATATATATATTGTGATAAAAAAGGCGGATTTTGTAAGGTTGTGGCGTTATGAGGCGCAGTTTGGCCAACAACAATGGCTAGTCGGCCGAAATATGGTGGTTCCCCGCGGGGGAGGCCCGCCGAGCGTGTATAAAAAATGACGATGGTGAACCCCCGCGGGAAAACCCCGCCGAACGAGTTTAAAAATGAGGGTGGGGAACCCCGAAATGCTGTGAAATAGGGGAATTCCCGTTGGAAGGTTTAAAAGGGAAGCCGATGGGTGGCTTGCGACCAGAGGGCAGAAGTCAGGCGAGTGGACCAGAGGGCAGAAGGCGGGCGAGTGGAGCAGAGAACGGAGGTGGTCCGACCCCGCAGAAGGCAGACGAGTGGACGGGCGTGAGCAGACGTGATCAAATCCTGCAATACACCAGAGAGACGCACAAACATTCGAGAGGTGGATGTTTGTTGGCCCAGTAATTGTGGGTAAGCTATAAAAAAAATTGTGAAACTTGCTCATTGCTCTGGATATATAATATTTAATGATTTTTCTTTCTATTTTCAGCTACTGCATACTCCATCTCTTGAGAGACCCAAAATCCCCTGAGATTAAGCCCGTGTATTCACTTAAATTATTAAATGAAAAATTTTAAAATTTATCATATTTGTTCTGTTAATTAATAAATGTTTTATACACAAAAAAATATTACAATATATATATATATATATATATATATATATATAGTGATAAAAAGGCGGATTTTGTGATGTTGTGGCGTTATGAGGTGCAGTTCGGCCAACAACAATGGCTAGTCGGCTGAAAGATGGTGATTCCCCGCGGGAGTGCCCCGCCGAGCGTGTATAAAAAATGACGATGGTGAAACCCCGTGGGAAAACCCCGCCGAACGAGTGTAAAAAATGAGGGCGGGGAACCCGAAAATTTGTGAAATAGGGGAATTCCCGTCGGAAGATTTAAAAGGGGAAGCCGATGGGTGGCTCACCCCCTGAAGGCCGGCGAGTGGAGGAGAGGACGGACGTGGTCCGAGCTGAGCAGAAGTGAAACGAGTGGAGGAGAGGACAGACTTGGTCCGAGCAGAGCAGAAGTGAGACGAGTGGAGGAAAGGACAGACTTGGTCCGAGCAGCCAGAAGCCAGATGAGAGGACGGACGTGGTCCGAGCAGTGAGAAGTCAGACGAATTGAGGAGAGGACGGACGAGAGCAGACGTGATCAAATTTTGCAAGACGCCAGAGAGACGCACAAACATTCTAGAGGTGGATGTTTGTTGACCCAGTAATTGTGGGTAAGCTATAAAAAAAATTGTGAAACTTGCTCATTGCTCTGGATAAATAATATTTAATGATTTTTCTTTCTATTTTCAGCTACTGCATACTCCATCTCTTGAGAGACCCAAAATCCCGTGAGATTAAGCCCGTGTATTCACTATATATATATATATATATATATATATATATATATAGATTGTAATGAAGTAAACGTGTTATTGGGCGTTCTTGACTTGAGCAGCCGCGAAGGTCATTAGTTAGGGCATCTTAAAACTGCCAAGTCTTTAATAATGTGAGGGTCTGTTGTAGGATCCGCTGTCAGCGGTGAGCCTAGTAGCGACCTCATAATTTACGCCGGTCATTGTCGCGGATGAAACAGAAGGGCGTCAATGATTGGTCGTAATTCTGCTGTGCAGTTGTATTTTAAGAAATCCGATTGGTTTAAGAGAGTATTTGCGGGGAGGAATATCTGAAAAATAAGAAGAACTGTAAGACAAAACGGACAAGACGTTCTAGCAGTCTTGTACTTTGAAAGTCTGGCTAACCAACTGGAGCTGCGTCAATGCCACGGCTGCGACCATCAGCGTCGTCGTGCATAAACCAACAGTAAGAAACGATAAATGTAAAGTAATTCCAACACCCTTTTAAATCTTTCAATAAATCTTATTTTAACTGTAAAAAAATTCTCCTCATTTTAACTCTCTGATGAGGACTCTCATGAGACTGACTACAGCCGCGGAAACAATCTTAAGTCCCCCTCTATTAATTTATTTTAATTGAAACGGTACACAGTATTACAATATATATTATAAAGGTTTTTTTAAAAATTATATATATGTGTCTCGAACACTCGCTCCGCTTCTATTAAAAATGTGATGAATTTAGAGACGTCTCACTATCTCTCTCAATGGAGACAGGCAGACTGACGGAAACAAATTTATAACATACGAATGAGAGGAGGATGAAGGTGAGCACTTACTACTTGTCGACCCAGCGGCTCTCTATCTGCTTGGAGGTCGGTTGCAAATTCGACAGGGTCCACACGTTCAATCTGTTCTCCCTCGGTCAACGTTCTCCGTCGCGAATGCAAAAATGTCGGAGCCGGAAACGTCTACGCTCCCATGGCGTGACTTTCCCTCTCCGCATTCTCACCCCGAAAGCCCGTATTTTATTTCAATTAAAAAACCACAGTAAGTGGTTTTTTTTAGCTTGGGAGGCTGAACGCCAAAGAAAGAAAGACAAATCATGCGAAACCTTGGGGTAGCGGTTTTCCTAAACAAGGTGGACCTTTGGAGAAGAGGACGTTTTTTGGCCACGTTTTAAAACATGAGGATTTTGTCAAATTCTCATTAGAGGGAGTGTGTGGGGTAATAACAATAGAGGGTTGCATCAGACCAGTCTAATAATGCAATAGTATTTATCACAAATAATTTTATATCATGTTACCATCAAAATAGTTTTATTAGTTTAGCGTGTCTAAATAATTAAAATATTATATTGATATATCCTAAAGGGAGAAATCAAGCATTTATTGCTATATTTAAGAAATTTCAATTCTAAATTTGAGTTGAAAATTATACTGTAGTTAGATAGTATAAAAACCTATTTAGAACGTCAGATTTTTATCTGCATTCCATACCGAGATATTGAAACTCAAACTTTGGAAAAATTGAAAAATCCAATTGTAAAGGAATGTAATTTGTAAATGGTACGTCACTCACCACTGATAATAAATATAAAGTAACTACACCATTATGTGTAAAAGTACGTAAAATATTGATGTTCGCAAACTGTTTTTTCTTGAAGAAATTTTCTTCATTGGAATGGACAACTTCGTGTTACACATAGTACATGAAAAAATATTATTGGGCACGTAAATAGAGGTTTAATTTGTAGGCCGGAATTTACTGAACACGATACAGTTGATTTGAAAAGAATACAACACAGTTCTGAATAGCTTAGAAAATGATAGATGCCTGCGAACGCGTAAAATGGCGAGCGCTCTACAATAAAAGCGTCGTTCATTTTTGAACAAGACACAATATAAATAAAACAAAATTAGTTTTGAGCTGCAAAAACACAAATTTTGTAAGCATTGCTTCATTGAAGAAACCATGGAATGTGACTATTATGTTCTGTTAATTTCACAACATTGCAATTATGCTATAAGTTTTTATTTTATGAAAGGTCACAAAATTGTTAAACGCTCTTTAAAGAATGGACTATTTTATTATAAATCGTTTTTTAAATTTATAGGCTTATTGTGTATTTAAAGCTAAGAGTAACATTTTATTAATACGGAAAATGATTAATAACTCGGGAAAATTAGATCAAGTTTTTGTGGACTGAACCAGAAAATTTATTTTTCAAATATAATAACATATTCAGTATCAAAAATAACCACCAATTACGATGAGATGAAGTTTTATTCAAAAGTTTTGATACACTTAAATTCTTAACCAACTAGTTAATAAGATGAATTCTACTATTACAACATAATTATAAGTACCTCACTGCTTCTGTGCAGTATATATATATATATATATGAGAGGTATTTTGAAAGCGTATTATTTATTGTTTGTATTCACTATTAATATATTTTTAGTGTGTTGGTCAACATGATAACTTGAGGTAGTATAATTCCAAAGAGTATTAAATTAACCTCTGGAACATGCGCGTTAAGATTGCGCATGGGAAAATGGGTCGATCATGGCGGATGTGACTGTTTTGGAGTGCTTAACAATGTGACTTGTTCTCTATCGTGAAATTTAAAAATTAAAAATTACATTTGTATATTTGAACAGAACTGGTTATATAAGACTTTACCAATGGTTAAACAATTGCAAATGGGCCTTCGTGCGTTTTTATTACTGGCTTCAAGAGTTTGGACTTGTGTTTGTTTCTTACTGAAGAAGCAGGTTAGAGCAGTAAGTAATGTAATTTGTTATGAATTGAACAACTAAACCTTCATATTACCTGATCATTCGTTAATTAGCCTTTGTTTTATGAGGATATAATTGGAATTACATGTCACTTTGTTAATGGATATAGTGTTGAATTGATTTATTCATTTAGGAATTCGGTGACAAGGAAAGAAAAATATCTATACTTCTTCTCGTAGTTGTTAGTTTAGTTGTCAATAAATACTTCCCCTTTTCCATAAAATGTGATATTGAAATCACATAATCGTTTTATGAAATTGGGTCCATATTCTTGAATTTAGCTAGACAAAGTTTCTGAAAATGCAAGGTATTCGGTATTGACAGTTTTTGAAGGAAATATGACAACAATGGATGTATGGTAAATAGAGTTGTGTTAATGAATATCGCCAACTTTGGATAATTACAGTGAAGTTATTTGACTGTTAACATGAATCCTTTGCATTGTTGGAGGTACTCTACCATTATTATATTTTGTACTCATGTGGGAATTAAAAATGTAATCAGTGTTAGAAGTGTTGTCAGCCTATATTAGATTTTGTTTACTTTGGTTTGAACATAAAATGTTGCAGATATTATACTATAAGGCTTGATTAAATTTAGAATTTTGATGCATATACGATTGTTCAGGCTTTAGTTCAATCAAATTTCTTTCCTTGAAGATGACAGTTTTCCTTGCCGTATGAAATTTGGTATTAATTCCTACTTATTGCTATTTATTAGTTACACTATTTTCCTCCAACTTGTTGATGTTTTTTCTTTTTATTTCTTTGTCAACTATTTGACACAAGTCATTGGATGCAGTCCGGGACCTTTCAGGTTTATTCATGTGTATTTGTATCCATTCAAAATTTAAGTATAGAAAATTGCATTTGTCCTTACCTTAAGAAGTCCTAGAAACTGGATGAAATGTTATATATAGTGTGTTTAATAGTATTAAAAATTATTTAATTTTGTCTGTTTGATGTTTATTTGTTCAATATGTTAGTGGTGGAATAAATGCATCTTCAGCTCCGCCAAAGGTAGTGAGTACCTGAGGAAATGCAACTTTTGTACTGAACCCACATTAACTATCACAAATTTTCATGATTTTATTTACTTTTTGGCTTGCTTAACTTTGAGACTAGTCTCAGTTCTTTAGGTAGTTTCTTGAATATTCTGGTACTCAAGTTTACATAACAGTAGAACAATGTAGGGGTCTTAACAGTTTGCATAGAACTAATTTACTCAAATTATATGAAGCAATTATTGTATCTTGGATAAAGGCAGATAGATTGAAAATCCTGTAGCCTTTTGCAATTGGTGTCCCTAATCACAGAGCTTGAAGATTGGAAGGAGGCAAGTGTCCTATTCTTGTGTGTGTATGTGTATGGTTCAATTGAAGCTAGTGATAACTTTTTTAGTGGGCAATGCATTCAGACAAACCTGAATATTTTGGAAGTAACATTTTGTTGTCACTCATGGTTGACGTGTTAACAAGCTGCATGCAACTTTTTTTGCCCACACTCTGTCATAAGGGGTACGCTGAGTTGTGTTGAGGTGTTGTATCATGACTTTTCAGGTCATCTAACTCCATTTTTACAATCAGTCTTTACCACAAGCCCATTGGCAAAAGTTTTAACTAGTTCACTATAATTTTTGTTTTGTTCATATTACTTTATTATCACTTTGATCCAGCAACATTCACACTACAGACACACTTTTCATATGCTACTGTGTAAGGCCATTTTATTGCAACTATGAACATAAACGAAAATATCTTGGTTGCAAATACATTAAAGTAAAAATATAATTACTCATCAATAAAATTCAGTACCCATTGAATGATTTATTTATTTCTAGGTGGTGCAACATCAACCAGTGAAATATGAAATCTTCCCATTGTCACCTTTATCTAGGCACAGACTTAGTAAGTTCTCATTTTATGTCTTGTATTTAAGTAGAGTTGACTTCTATTTCATATGTTTCAAAATTACTTCATGAAAAATAAATGTTTTCTTTTTTACTAATAGGTTTTTTTTTCATGAAACTGTTAAAATGCTTATGGAGCACAGGTGTTTCTAGTGTACAGTATGAATAAAATCCTCTCGGATCTCCAGTGGTGTGTGTGTATTGTCTTTGTTTCCAGTGCAGTAGTATTACAGCAGAGTGGTAATTGTATGGTGACACTCTGGCCAGAAATGTCAAAAAACTCTTTGGCTACTGGTTTCCTCAGGGTGGTTAACATGGCACTTCTTTTATCCTTGTTACCCTCCTTGGCTGTATGAGCTACCAGCTCAGGGCACTAGTACTTCAGCTATGTGGTCAAGGCACAATATTTCCAAGCTATTGTCTTCAGGTGATGTGCTGATTTGTGGATAGTGAGCCCTTTTTATTTGCATCATAGTTCTGGTCCATTTGGAATGGTTTAATGGATACTATGGCAATGTGGCTTGGTGAGATGTTCAGTGGGATGTGCCAGGAGTACCTAAACCTGGTTTATGTTTTGGAGCATATCATAAGCCCACTCACACCCACCTCTACTCTTCACCAACAGCCACTTACCATCATCCTGGCCAGACATCTTTCATTCCAATAATTCAAATTCATAAAATGGGCTGCCAATTTTTAGCTATACACAATGAAAATTTTAATAATTAGTTATGAACTAACAAAATATAAGGGAATGCTGCAACAGAATGTGATTTTATTTATGAGATGGTCTAGGATCACTGCTGTACTACTTGGCATAGATTGACCAAGTAGTGATTTAAACCTTTCAGTTGATTGTTCAATTTAGATATGTTGATCAAAGATAATCATGATTTCAACTATGTCTTCTATTAATTACTAAAGATTTGGTCACTTTCTCTGACTCACCATAATGTACAAATTTATGTTTGTACATTAGATACATAAAAATTGGGCTTTGTTGACATTTCTCTTTGTTTTAGTTTACCATAAATCTTTGCTATTTACCCGTAATAATCCTATTTTTACTTAATTTGGATTAACAGTTTTGTGTTATATATGTAATTTAATTCATTCAAGAATAATTATTTGTGTGTGATGATAATTTCTGCTTACAGGCATAGTGAAGAAGAAGGTTTTAGTGTTAGACCTGGATGAAACATTGATTCATTCACATCATGATGGTGTTGTTAGGCAAACAGTGAAGCCTGGCACTCCACCAGATTTTGTGCTGAAGGTCACTATAGACCGACATCCAGTTCGCTTTTTTGTTCACAAGAGACCTCACGTAGACTTTTTTCTGGATATTGTAAGTGGTCGTTTAAAATTTTGTATTTCTAGCGATTGAATAATTGTGTAAAAAGTAGAGCTGATTTTTTAAAAAAAATTCACAAATCGATAATAGTATGAACTAAGAGATCTATTGCAAGAGAGGATAAAGGTAAACTGGTGGCCAAAATCTTAGAGACAACTTCTTTTACAAAACTACAAATCAGGTTATGTACTCAATTAATTAATATTTAGTTGTTTCTCCTAATTTTACACAATTCTAGTGGTCATTCCTGTGTTTTTGCCCACATACTAGAGGCCACATTTGTAGGGAAGTTCTGTTTTCGTGATCAATTATATGGATTGGCCTCAACAGCCTGGATTTTATTATGTTTATTGCCCTAAGGAATGTTCGGACTTGTGTGCCAAGCTCTGAAATGGTAAACCTAAACAACAGTGCACATATTTTACTTGTGCAATTACACACAACCTTATTTGTATTTTTTGTTCCTGCTTATGCCACAATAATTTTTGTTTTTTAATGTATTGTAATACACTTGCCCTTGAACTACATGTTTAATAAGGATAACCAATATTTATTGTCTTTGTTTTTGTATTTCTATAAGTATTGTACCTTTGTTATATTAGACTACCTTAAGTATCACATTGTATTACACTGTTCATTACTTATTGCTAGTCTTTCATAGACTGTATGTTCATTAGATATCATTATTCTTAGTTGATGAAAGCCACTCTGATAGCTTGCGAGTATAGTTAATTGCCAGAATATGCTTTAATAAGCAAATAATATATATATATACCAGCCGATCACTGGAAATGTCTTCCTAACTTTCTGATGAAGGGGGCGGTGCCTCCGAAAATTCAAGTTCTCTAAACCTCACAAGGTGTCTACCATCTATGAACCTATATATATATATAATTCCTTTAGGGTGCCAGGTATTTTTTATAAATGCACCAAAAATTGATTTTAATAGTTTTCATTTCAATCAGAGCATGAAAAAAAATTATATCTGCAGGGCGTGGTCATTCTCTCATCGTCCCGCCGACACAACCTGCTGCTCCAATCATCCCATGACAACTCCAGACCACATTGTTGGCCCAGGTTGTGTCAGTTCCTCAACAATTGCAACTCGCAAGCTGGCCTGCATTGTTCATCGTAACTTTTCATGTTACATTTTCCCCGCCCCCATTGAATTTAAAAAATTGTACAGTTTTTTAATATGACACTCACTGAACCACAGTCGTAAACAATTTGAATGACCAACGCCCTTAATCAAAATTACAAAATATTTACAAAAATTCACTTAGAACTAATAACAATTTTCTTTGATATATTCTTTCATAAGAGCAAACGTTGAGTAAATTTACAAATCACTCAATTAACCAACTTTAATTCTAATTACACATTTTATTTTTCCAAACAATTTTTCCATTTACATTTTTTTTCTTCCCACACATTTTTTCTGATGTGTTGTTTGGGAGACTTTCTTAAAGTAAATGTAAATCAATTTAAACACTTGACATTTACATCTATTGACAGTTGGCTGAATCTGTTATTTCACAATTTAAATTTCAATCAGCTGTTTTTGACAGAACATATGTTTCTTTATAATGTGTTTACATAAAATTTTACTCATTCTCAGCTGTTTTTAATGTATCATATGACATTTATTAGTTTGACATTCAGTTCTTTGATAAACAGTCAACTGACCACATGGTTTTTACAGCCAATTACATATATATATATATTTTTTAATATCTGCCATCAGCTGTTTCTTACATCTACTACAAAGTCATTTGACATCTGGCAGAACAGCTATTTTTGGCATTTAATGTAACAATTTTTTTTTTTACATTTACCAAAATACCGCATTGGGTTTTTTCCACCTGGGTTCCAAGGAAATCTATAACCACCACAATTCCTTAACACTAATTACAATAATAAACTTCAAACTTAGCCAATTTATTTAAAACCTTTGACTTTAGCTGTTCGCTGTCAATATCCACACCTGTTGCTTATCAACTAATTACATTTTTCATCCCATGCCCTATATGTTTACAATTATTCATAAAATGGTTCGTAGATACATTAATTAAATCAGTTAACCCTAAACTCAAACACTCTTTGTAATTCTAACTTAATCTCTATCTGTTTTAAATCCCCTATTTATAGACCTTACTTTCTAGTACGCGGCCTATTCTCTTTCATAGTAGGGGTCAAGATGAGTAATATTGAACGATTTCCATGTTCGTCTATCATTGGTTTTTCCCACTACATAATTATTACGCCCTCTTCGCTCCATAATCATGAAAGGGCCTTCATAAATATTTTGCAACAAAATCTCCCTGCTCAAACTCAATATTTTTCACCCTCTGCCTTTTAGCTCTATAGCGTGCATTCTTAGATAGGGACTTGTATGCTCTCTCCTTCATGCTTTCCATCTTCTCCTTCTCTCCTCCCTCCACCTTTCAAATGGTAGTATGCAAAGTGTAGCGAATTGTAATTCATGCGGTATACACCCGGTTGCCAAACTGAAATTCTTATTCATCACCTCTTCTATTTTTGGCAGTAATGCCATCCACTTGCTGTGGTCTGCCCCGCTGAATTGTCTCAAAAATGTACTTACTTCCCGTATATATTGCTCTGTAGGATTTGATTGGGGATGCCTTATTGCTGTGAAGATAGGTTTAATTCCTTCTTGCCTCAACGTATTCACCCATTCACTACAGTTAAACTGCTTTCCATTATCGGACAACACTCTTCTTGGTTTCCCACACTCCTTGACGTATTCCCCTAATAGCTTCTTTAAACACGACCTATCAGTTGCAGCCTTGAGTCCATACACCTTGGTATGTTTAGAAAACAAATCCACAAGGACATGGACACATCCATACGCACTCTTCGGGAGCGGACCAAACAAATCCAAGGCCACCACCTCATTAACCTCCTTGGGGATAATAGACTGGTAAGGCCCCTCAAACTCTTTATTCCTAAATTTATTTAGTTGACAGTTCTGACATGTTCTAATAAAATTTTTTATATCTCTATACATGCCCTTCCATGTCACCAATCCAGACATCATTTTCATAGTTCTATTGACACCAATGTGACCATTTTCTTCATGAAAGAATTCTAATGTTTTCTGCTGCAATGTCTTTGGTATCATCACCACCCACTCTTTCCTAGCTAGACGACTTTGCACAAACAGCATTCCAAATTTTCATCTTCAGCTTGTTCCTTGTTAATTTCCGCCTTAGTGATTGATTTCCTGTCCCCCCCCCCCTTTTTTTTTTATGACCCCTTGCCACAGCTATCCGTTCCACCATTCCGCATTTAACCTCTTCATCTTCCTTTGCATCCCAATTTTGCCTGCTTAAGTAATCGGCCACCACATTCTCCTTTCCCTTGACATAGCGGATTTTAATGTCATATTCAGCCAACAAGATAGCCCATCTAGTTAATCAAGCATTTGTATTCTTGCTGTCCTTCAGAAAGGTAAATGCCTTATGATCCGTGTATAGTAACACCTCCCGTCCCAGAATATCATTCCTGAACTTAGATATAGCATACACGACTGCTAACAATTCTAATTCAGTCGTCGTATATGATTTCTCATATTTATTCAGGCATCTGCTTTTCATCGCAATTATACGTTCTGCCCTTCTTCATTTTCCTGACTCAACACGGCAGCAATAGACGTTTTACTGGCGTCGGTTCTCACTATGAAAGGTTTGTTCCCTATAGGTTGACCCAGCACAACACTATTCATGAAAGCTGCTTTGATTTTTTCAAACGCTTCTTCCTGTTCCCTTTCCCATTTCCACTTCTCGTTCTTCTTCAACAACTTGTACAATGGGGCGAATTTGCCTGCATAATCGTGTAGAAATCCTTGGTAGAATGCACAACATCCAATGAAACTTTGCAACATTTTCTTATTGGTTTGTGCACTCAATCTCTGTATAGACTCAATCTTTTTTGCCATGGGCCTTACTCCTTCACTGGACACTGAATGACCCACAAAATCAATTTCCGATTTGCACCAATGAGTCTTTTCCAAATTAATCGGCAGCCCTGCCTTCTTCATCTTTCCCAATATATCTCTAAGGTTGCCGAAATGTTCTTCCAAATTTGCATCGGCCAGTACTAAATCATCAAAATACACCTGCAGGTTGTCCTGCTCATCCCCCAAAATTTGCCGCAGCTGCTTGTTAAATATTTGTGAACTGGTTTTTAGTCCAAACGGTAACCTCTTAAAAGTGTATTGCTGTGTTCCCACAGTAAAGGCGGTGAGCTTCCTTGATTCCTGGTCCAACGCTATCTGGTAATATCCTTTAGTCAAATCCATAGACGTTAACCACTTCTTCCCATGAAATTGCTTAACCAGTCTTTCAATTTTTTCCGGATACCCATGTGTGTTTCACAATCACTTCATTCAATTTCCTAGCATCTAAACTTAAACGCAGTTGACCATCTTTTTTAGGTACAATCACGATATTGTTATTGTATGGACTATCACACTGTTCAATGATATCCATTTCCATCATTTTCTTAATTACCTGGTTCACTTCCACTTTATGACATTCTGGAATGTTACCGCACTTTGTATCTACACACCGCTCTACTTCTACCCTATCTATTTCTAATTTACAAATCCGGTCAGATAAATTTTCTACCTTCTCTTCTACCTTCTGAACTCTCTTATTTACCACCTTCTCCTCCACATTTTCCTGTACACACCTTTCAGAAGATTTTAACTCATCAATTATTATATTTGTAACTTGTTGCAGTTTTTCCTCTAATCTTTCTTCTTATTGCACGTGCCTCTCATTACATTCTCCACTTAACCTACTCTCCAATTCCTCACACTTCCGACCTTGCAACTCAGGCATTCTGTCTAAATCAGACTATTATTGAAATCTTCCATCCGTTCATCAAATATCTTATTAATTACCAGGTACAATTTCATTGGTACAACTACATTGTTGGCCCAAGTTGCGTCAGTTCCTCAACAATTGCAACTCACAAGATGGCCTGCATTGTTAAGTGTAACTTTTCATGTTACGATATATATATATATAAATATGAGATCCTAACTTTCTGATGAAGGGGGCGGTGCCTCTGAAAATTCAAGATTCAAGTACTCTAAACCTCACAAGGTGTCTACCATCTCTGAACCTCGGGTAAGTCACCTTCTTTCTATCTCTCTGTCCTTTCCCCATTAATTGTTTTAATTAACATGGAATTAATTAACATGACATGTATGTATGTATGTATGTATATATATATAAGGATAGTAAATGAGGGAGAAAGATAGGAAATACACTTTGAAATATATTTTTGCCAGAATTATGCTCGGGGAAAGGCATATGTGAAGCGTAGAGAAGAAAGGAAGAAAGACTGAAAATATTCGGCGGCATCGGGACTCGAACCCGGATCCTCACAGAGCTTCCGCTGTAGCCGCAGAGCGCCTTGACCATTAGGCCTTTCTTCCTTCTTCCTTTCTTCTCTACACTTGACATATGTCTTTCCCTGTGCATAATTCTGTGCTAAACATGTGTTTCAAAGCGTATTTCCTATCGTTCTCCCACATTTACTATCCGAATACCCAATATTGTGACTTCATCACGTTTCAAACATTTCATTAATTTATATATATGTATACATCTATACACTCACACACGCAACAATTAATAAAGCAAAAAAAGAGAGATAGAAAGTGGGTGACATTTCCAGTGATCGGTTAGTTGATGTATATAGTAACAAAAAGTATTGTTCTCGTCCTAGTTATGTCCTATATGTTCAATTTGACTCCTCGGGTGTGCCACTTGGCAGGCTGGGATGAATGGAAATGAACAATTCATAACACACAAAATGACAAAGTTTTATTAATGGACAATACAGACAACATTTAAAAAAACATTAAACAATAACGCTCGTTATTCCGGGCGGCTGGTTTGTCTCTGAGGGCAATGACTATCCTTCCCCAGTGATCAGACTAGAAGCAGCTGTCCTGGCATCTGCCCCACTAGTAACAATTCAGCTCCCCTCCACCACTACTTGGTCACAAGGGAGCTCCACTCTGCTCAGACAAGCGGCTGATGAAGAGAGCATGGTGGAACCGCGACACAAATGTTCCATCACTATATATATACTTACAGAACAGGTGATGAAGAAAGTTAAAAATGAATATGGAAAGGGAATCGAAATGCGTGTAGAAGAAATAAAAAACCAAAGGTTTGCTGATGATTTGTGCTATTACAGGAGTCTGAAGAAATATTGGAAACCGTAATAAATAACTAGAATGTGTTCATGGAGGAAGAGTACAACATAAGGATTAATAGAAGGTAAACTAAGGTGAAGGAGTGTAGTATAAGAAATAGTGGAATAACGAAGGGGGTTGGATTGGGAAAGAATATTTTAAAGGAAGTTACGGAATTCTGCAACTTGCACAGAATAATAACTTGATTTTAGAAGCATACTGCCGTCCAAAGTAGAAAGGCGGTAAAAAAAAGTTTCAACTTTTGAAAACATTTTACAGATAAATATATTACAATTAATTTATAAAGACAAATTCATATTTCTTGTTACGGATAAAACTATTTTCTAAGAGATAAGGAGTTTCTGTTAATGTTGAAGCTCGAAAAATCTTTATCCCTGGTTACTCATGAGCAATATTTTAGACTTACTGCCTTTCTCTTTTGGATGGCAGTATTTTAGGCATAAAGAGTAGATTAGCACAGGCAAGGAAGGTTTTTGCAAAACAGAGGAATTTACTTACGACTAATGTAAGTATGACTATTAGGAAGTAATTAATAAAAATGTTCATATGGAGTGTGACGTTACATGGATGTGAAACATGGACGATTGGAATTGCATCAAGGCAAAGAATGATATTAGAGGGATGTGTGTGGTGGGGTAAGAACAGAAGAGGAAGGCCCAGGATGAAATACACTTATCAGATTAGGGAGGATGTGGTAGCTATGTAGAATGGATAGTGTTGCACAGTATAGGTAAATATGGAGGGCTGCATCAGACTAGTCCCAGGACAGAATACCACAATAACAACATGAAACCTGTTTTACACATTTGCTTTTTACGGCATGCAACTGTATGAGCTTTGTAAGACCAATGTAAATTTAAAGTTTTCTGGTTGCAACTGTATGTCAATTAGATCTACCTGTCATTTTGAGTTCATCTCTTCAAAGATCATTGGCCAACCTAACAATGTCTTGGGTACTTTTTTCACAGTTCTTTTGACATCCTATTTAAAATCTCCATGGCCTATTGATAAATGTGCTTAATGAATTACACTAAAAGTTCTTCAAAGTGCATCTATTATCCAACATTGTAACTGTCTTAACTTATGCATTCTATTACATCTTTCTTAATTTTCCAGTTCTTTCTCACAACTAATTGTAATATACTTTTTTGTATGTAAGACATTTATTAATTTAAATTACAAATATGATCAATTTTAATAATTTTGTTTATTAATTTAAGTGAAGACGGGCTTAATCCCAGGGGATTTTGGGTCTCTCAAGAGATGTAGTATGCATTAGCTGAAAATAGAAAGAAAATAATTGAATGTTAATTTATCCAGAGCAATGAGCAAGTTTCACAAATTTTATATCGCTTACCCACAATTACTGGCCCAACAAACATCCACCTCTCGAATGTTTGTGCGTCTCTGGATATCGCCTGCCTTCTGCGCTCTGCTCCACTCCACTCGCCTCCCTTCTGGGGTCTGATGCACTCGCCTCCCTTCTGTGGTCTGATCACTCGCCTGCCTTCTGGGGTCGAGCCACGTCCTCTCGGGTCTGATCTGGTCTGGTCGCCTCCCTTCTCGGGTCTGCTCTGGTCTGGTCTGCTTTACTCGCCTCCCTTCTCGGGTCTCCTCCCCTCACTCTACTCTACTCTGATGTCTCCTCTCCCCACTCTGATCTCGAGCCACCCATCGGCTTCCCTTATAAAGCTTCTGGCGGGAATTCCCCTATTTCTCAACATTTCGGGGTTCCCCGCCCTCATTTCTCCCGCGGGGGTTCACCATCGTTCAGGCAAGGCGGGCCTTCCCCCTCGGGGAAACACCATCTTTCGGCCGACTAGGCATTGTTTTGGGGTTCCCCGCCCTCATTTCTCCCGCGGGGTTCACCATTGTACAGGCAAGGCGGACCTTCCCCCTCGGGGAAACACCATCTTTCGGCCGACTAGGCATTGTTGTTGGCCGAACTGCGCCTCATAACGCCACAACGTTACAAAATCCCCCTTTTTATCACATTGCCCCCGATCAATTTTAATAAAATTTTACAAAAAAAATTTTGAGAAATTTATCTCCATATTTTATCTTTAACCCCCTTGCTCATTCTTTACAATCATTTTTGTGCTCGGAGAAATTACAAATTAATCAAATCGATTGAGCACCC